>JAJJHQ010011628.1:2285763-2342529 GCA_021223825.1 Drosophila ironensis
ATAGTATTGTGTGTAACCCCTTATCTCCAGGAGTCACCTAAAAAGGTAAGGCAAAACTTTCAATGATACAATGTTTATCATTAGATGAACGGAAAAACGTAATAGTAAAATGGCAAAGGAACATTTCTATGAAATAGGTATGCTTTGTAATGAAATCAATATTTTATTTATTGATCTATTGTAAGACTATTTGTAAAGCTATTGGTACCCAAATTGGTATTTAGAATCAAATAATTCAGCTGTTCTCCGGGCTTCCTCAAGTTTTATTCGCTGTGTCCGGTGCCAAGCTGCAGCTCGAGCTCTCTGCTCTGATCGTTGTCGCGATCTGTTGGCCCGCTCCTTCGACTTGCTCTGATTCTGGGGCCAACTACCAACAGCAGCAGCCTTAACAACGATGTGGCCAAGACCGCTTGCAGTCGCTGCCGGCGTCGCCGTCATGGAATGGACATCGCTGCGGCCTTAGCTATTTACAGCACTGCATTCCTGCGCCGCAGTCATTCAAGAAGCAGTTGGGAGCTGGCCAGCAACGCATCCAACTCAACTCAACTCAACTGAACTGATCTGAACCGAAACTGCAAGGCGCTGCACTGGCCCGAACTGATCCGAGCCAAGAGGAGTCGAGAGCGGAGCAGAAATCGAGCGCTGAACTTGTTTCATGCCACTTTGGCTTTGTGGTTCCCTCCCCTCCTCGTCCCCTTCCCCTTCCCCGTTTCCAGTCCCCTCCCCTCACTCCTTTTGCCTCATAAATGCTGTAATAAGCCAACAACAGCGGCCAGAAACATGTTTATGAAAAGAAAGAAATTCCATTGCAAACAAAAGAGGCGAGCGTGTGGGAGCGAGAGGCAGCAGCGGACGGGGACAGAGGCGTGCGCTGCGCATGCGCGCCTGTAATCCAGAAACACAAAGCAAACGCTCTTAAGCCTCTCAGCCAGCTTTCGAGCAGAGAGCGAGGATCTTCGGGGGCAGGTCTCTTTTCAATACTCTTCTTGTATGCCAGTTTGGCCCAGAGGCGATCCGAGTTATACTCGCACCGAGGTGAAAACGGTTTTGGGGGCACAGCCGCAAAGCTGCAGAAACAGGAAAGTAGTACAACTAGGGGAAAGAGAAAGGACCCTAATGTTGCAAAAATAAATAGCATTTGATTTACGCGTCCAATTTACGCATAATTATTTTGGTCCCTAGGGAAGAAAACTTCAAGGCGGCTGGTTATATTCCATATTTTTAGGAAATACAATAACATTAAAATATATTTATAAAAATTGTAGTTGAATTAATTTTGTTTTATTTGTATACAAATTATTAGTTTAAGAACCAAATCTTTTATAGTTATAAACTTTTTAAAATCCAAAGTTAAAATAACATATTTGTACCACCCATTTGGCTTAAAAGAGTTCTAAAAATAATTTTGTATTGTTTTAATTTACGATTATTATGTAAAATATCAAATATACTAATTTTGAACATTTTATGCTTGCATCTAATGTTGCTTTTTTATTCAAATTTATATAGTAAAATTAAAAATTTCATTTATTTTGTATGTTTAAATTTATGATTATTCAAATTAATTTAAAGGTATATTCTTTACATTTTTATGTATAACATTTTTTTTAGTTTTGAATTTGTATTATTTTATCCAGTCAACATTTATAGGTTTAATAAGGAAAATTTCCAATAATAATTACATCAAATTGGTTCAATTTATTATTCCATTTAAAATTAAAAATCCCAGTAAAATTAAATGATCAAATAAATAATAGGTGCTTATAGAGCCGTTTGTTCATCTTGCGAGCGCAACAAGTTCGTTTCCTAAGTCTTTCGTTCGCGCGCCTGGCACTGCCCCTTCCCACCACTCGTGGTGAACTTCCCGCCTAGCCCAGAGAGCGGCCGGGCTCGGCACTCTCCTCCGGGCCCGAATGGGGCGCTCTTGAGGCCGCGACGGCGATCGCAGAGCCTCAGTTGCCATTTACCTGTCGCCGTGCGCTGTCGGACCGCGATCGTGGAGGTGTCGAGCGGAGCTTCGATTGTGGATTACGGGCCGCATTTTGTTGCGTGCCTGCTGCCTACGTGTCTTTGGGCGTGCGAGTGTGTGTTCGGTGTTCGGTGTTCGGAGTTCCCAGGTGCCCAAGTGCCCAGGTAGAGTGAGCGAGTGAGTCAGTGAGCGCAAAAAAGATAACGCCGCCGTCGAGGCCGAGCAAAGAGCCAAAGAGCCAGAGTGAAAGATCCGATCCAAGAAAGGCCCACAAACACTCGCCCGGACTCACCGACCTGCAATGGAAATAAAGTAGAGAAAAGTGTGTGTGCGCGAAGAGTGAAGAGCGACGAGCAGAGAGCCGTAGAGCCGTAGAGCCGAAGAGCAACAACAACGGGATAGGAAAGAATCGGAGGCAAAACGAAAATAAATGGGAATTAAATGAAGCTGCAAAAACTGCCAAATAAACAAAGTGCTATGCGATGCATAAATGAGAACCCAAAGGGAGTTACGTGCATAACCATCAAGGTAGAAACAAAATACCCACAAAAACAGCCATCACAACTTATTAAATTGCAATTCAAGATTCAGGTTTTGCTGCCTCTCCATCTATCTCACCCTTTTTTCTTATATACAATATCTTTTTTCTTTTTTTTTTGGTTTTGTTGGCTCTCCTTGAGGTCTTTGTGTGGCTTCTTGCCCCGGGGCAAGAAATATACATTTATACTTTAGGTTTCTTTATTAATATTGCCCGATCGTAAAGCTTTAATGGAATTATTCGTACGCCCATTCCCCGCGACACCTCGCAGGGGGAACCCCAGAAGGAAAAGGCGAGGAAAACTCTCTTCTGGGGCTCGGGACCGGGACCAGGCACCCGAACCAGTTGCAAAAGTTGTCACATTAAAATCACACCTTTAGAGATATATATTTATTGTTGCTGTTGTTGCTGTAGTTGCTGTAGTTGTTGGGGCTGCTGCTGCTGCTGCACCACTTTGGCATACAACTCGTTCGCACAGATACGAACCGAGATGCAGATGGCCGCGCACGAGATACAGATACACCCTCTCGGCGTGCCGTTCTGTTGCATGCAAATTATACACGTAGAGGAAGTCGGGATGCGATGCGATGCTATGCTTTGGGCTGGGAGCTCTCGGCTGGTCATTAACTCAACTAGGAGTTGCTGCAACGGATATGTTTATGGCCAACTGATTGAATTTCATGCCTGCCACGGCCCGCAGACCCGTCGTATCTANATGCAAATTATACACGTAGAGGAAGTCTGGATGCGATGCTATGGGCTGGGAGCTCTCGGCTGGTCATTAACTCAACTAGGAGTTGCTGCAACGGATATGTTTATGGCCAACTGATTGAATTTCATGCCTGCCACGGCCCGCAGACCCGTCGTATCTATTGGCTGGCAATTATCTGCATACAGTATACAGAATGACTTTCCTTTTTCCCCCGCGAAAATAGCCATATTCATATTTTTCCGGGAACCAACCGGGCATCGCACATTCATAGATAGTTCCATCGCTGGCTGGGAACGGAGTGGAAGGTCTGCGGCACACGTGTTGGCCAAATGTTTTCGGTTCTTCACATCATTAGCGGACTGCCCAAGGGGGTGCCCCTGTTGCTATTTTAACTGGAAATGCCTGAATATTCCAAAAGGGGTCTGGCCCGGCACCGAAACAAGCAGGCAAATTTATTATATCGCATTCGTTTTAATATTTTCCCTCGCCGCTTCTCGCTTGTAATTTCTGCATGTCAAATGGTTACAAATTGGTCATTTGATATCTGTCCGGCCTGTGGCAGGCTTTGTCTTGCCCCAACATTTTGGCAGTTGTGCCAGAAGCACACACTTTCCTTGCCAGCGGCCAAAACGAAAGCGGCCGCCAAAGATTCGCGCAGCCGCGGAGGCATTTGTCCATTTATTCATGCATTTACCAGCAATTTAAAATATTTCCTATAAAAAATGTCAACATATGCGCATTGCAGCGACAGCCCGGCCGGGCCAGCAGTGGATTGGCAATGCAATCCAATCCAGCTGAAAGCCCCCATGGCCCGCAGCCCCAAACCCAGTCCGGCACTGGCAATCAAAGCCAAAAAGCTTTCGGGCCAAAAGGCTGCCGCCGCGGACGGGGAAAAGCCACTCGGCGGTTTCATGGGATTTTCAACAGTTTTTTCCTTTTTTATTTATTTCGTATTTTTATATTTTTCAAACTTTTGACCCGCCGTCATCCATTGACTATGGGAAGAGCTTTGTGCCGAGGCAGTCACAATAACAATTTTTAAAATCATATAACTCTGATTGTCAATGATGAATACCTCTTGGGTTTTTCTTTAAAATATTTATTATTAATTTGAAGTGCACCTTTTAAGCTGTAGATATTAAAATAATAAAAGTTATGGGCTTGTAAAGAATAAATGAATGCTTAAACTTAGTTCAGAACTTGTTATTTTTTGATTTTCAGCTATTAAGAAGCGAATCTACTGAAGTTGATCTATGAAAAGAACTTCGTGGCAGGGCAGTTACAATACAAATTTGAAAATGTTTAATAATTTGATTTTTAATAAGGATCCCTCTTATGTTTTTTTCATTTTAATAATTAAAAGTAATTATAAACAGCACCTTTTACGGTGTAAATATTAAAATAATAAAAGTTATAGACTTGTAAAACATAAACAAAGGTTTTAATATAGTTCGGAATTTATTACTATTTGTTTCTCAGTTATTAAAAAGCGAATTTACTGACATTTTAATTTAGTCTTTAATCTTTCAGACATTAATATTATTATTATTATAGTGACAAAGATCTAACCATTAAATAAGAGCTAACTAATTGAAATTAAGAGCTAGCGAGGATGTTTGGTCTATGTCAGAAAGGGCCTTCAGCTCATCTTTCAGACCTTAAATCCAGATCTTAAAATAAAACATAAAAGTTCAACTATACTTGATAAAAGTTCAACTATTCACAATAGTTGCAATAAAGCTTACATTTCAATCCCCTTTTTGGAAGTATATCCAAACAGATAAACAAAATCTGAAACTAAGAACCCACCCTGAGACCTCCAATCAAGCAATCCATTTAAGAATATATTTATGCAATTGCCTTTATGGAACTCCAAGAGCATTTACAATTCGGCGATGACCTCCGGCTAATCGACTTTCCTTTCTTGTCCACAACTTTTATTATATGTCTCCCCGCATTGTGTGTGCTTGTGAGTTGCATGATTTCATAGCTCTTGCAACAGCGCAATCAGCAAATACTAAAATGCAATGCGACGTATTTTTTATTATTTATTTTCTGCGCTGCCTTTGTTTTTGTTTTATTTCCATTTTTTTACCATTTTTCTTCTCATTTTGTGTTGTTTTGCTGCGGCGCGAATCGTGGCCAAGAGAGCCTGCCGCAGCGTTGCACTCGGAGTTGCAGTGGCTTGGCTTCGGCTGCGGCTGTTGCAGTTGCAGTTGCAGTCTCTCACGCCACAAGCGACAGTTTTGTATTAGAAGCGGCGACTTGTAGCTGCAGCTAGTTACGAGCTTGACGATGGTTGGGGGGCGGGCAGGCAGGCAGGCAGCTGGAATGTTGTTTCGCGGCTAGTTGGCAATGTTGCCGAGTGACTGACATAGTTGCTGGCTTAGTTGTTGTCGCAATTGTTGCTGCTGCCGTCGCTGCTGCTGCTGCTGATGATTGTTTTACTTTTTTTTAGCAGGGCATTGCTGAACTTTGGGATTTAATTTGTTAAACAATTTATGTGTAGCATATTAGATGGCAGCAAAAAATAAATGATTGTTATGGCCCATGCGGGCGTCTTTGGGCTTTCAGCATGCGGGTATCTCACAGATAACCTGTTTGCCTTGCTTGCATCCCTTGCCGCCGTCTCTTACGCCGTCTCTTTGCCCGAGTATCTTTGGGATGTGGATGTCCAAGTGAAAAGTTGCCAAAGAGTCAGACAAAACGGTGCTTTACATTCGCTGCCTGCTGGATTTTCTCTTCCACTTATCACTCGATCAGCGTCGCTCCATCTCCATCTCCCCACCTACCTCCATCCCTCCCCTCCGGCTAGTGCCAGCTCCCTCTGGCCCGTGCTCTCTAATGAAATGTAATTTGAAAAATTGCGCACGGCAAATTGTTGGCTTCTTGTTAGAGAGACCTCGTTGTCTTCCGCCGAGAATTTCAAATATTTTGTCTTAATTAAAATTTTCCGATCTCTCTTTCTGGCCGCCAAGCTAGCTAGCTGGCCGGGCCGACTCGGTTTCGGTTTTTCCGAAAAGTCGGGCAACGCTTTTAGATAAATTAACTCTGACATTTGGTCCGTCAAGCATTTGTCGCTCTTTGCATTTGCTCGACATTTTTATTGGACTTTGACTTGGCCTGGATTTATGTCTTTCGGGGATCTCGGGCCTCGGATCTGGCGCGGATCCGGCGCGGATCTGGGGATTAGCCGTGCCATCATTCACGTCCGCAATTGTTTTGGCCCCGTCAACGTCAGCACTGCGATCCCTCACCCCCGTCTTTCGGGGTGGAACAGCATGTAATTTGCAATGAGTTTCTGCCTCGTTTCTGGGTCTTATTTTGTGATTTATTTTGCTCCGGCTCTGCGCTTCTTGGCCTTAGCTCTGGCGTTGGCTCTGACTTTGGCGTTGGGTATTTAATTTTGGGTTAAGCCTCGGTTAAGCCTTTATCCTACAGTTGCTGCCAAAAGTCGGCGGCGTGGCTCTTCATTTTTGGGGAAGGCGAAGCAGGCGAACACAAAAGACTGAGGCAACGAACTGGTGGTTGCGCCTGGAATTTGAATTATGCTCTCGAGCTCACGGAGGAGCTCACGGCGGCTCCGCAAGAATTTGCCTTTGATTGATGACAGTCTCAATGTTTCAATCGCCGCTTCTTGCCCGCGCTCGTTTCGTTCACGGTCCATTATATAAGATTCGGTTTAATTAGTTTGACTAAAATCCGCGCGTTCTCCTTTAATGGCTCGGGTGAAATTTTTAGTTACAGATAATGACGAAGAAATGGCACAGAACCATTAAGGAAGCCCCAACAAAAAACCCTCAGTTCGCCACAGAAACGAGAAGCCACAAAATTGTGGCAAAACCAATTTTGATGGATGGCATGGTAGTCATCAAGAAATCAATTTCTATTTATCTTGAACATTTTTTGTTGCCATATTTTGCACTATCAGATCAATCAGCGCCGTAACAGAAACCAACAAAAACCAGAAAGAGCGATAATAGTTGAGTGTCTCGACTATAAATACCCGGTTCTCAGATTCCACCGGATGAATAGAACATGGATAAACATTGCGGATGAGAAGTGCACGACGTCACATTTTTGCCACTTTCGCGGGCGGAACTGAGTGTAACCGGCTGATTTTCACAACCCAAATAGATTTTGTAATGTCCGTATTTCCTAGCTTTAGAGTCAAAATTGTGGACGCCACAGAATTTCGCGTTTCGGTTTTCTCTATCTATTATAGTTTACACAATCTAGGCGTTTATACGGAAATACGGACAGACGGACATGACTAGATCGACTCGTCTGTTGATGATCTGTAAATATATAAACTTTATAGGGTTGGGAAAGCTTCTCCCTGTTACACACATTCGTACGAATGCAATATACCCTTGATCTTTTTAAGAACCGGGTATAATAAGTCAGCGAAACGATCGATGGATCTGTGGAAATTGAAACGTGTTTTTCCACAGTGAGTGCACACGTCATGCAGGCAGGCAGGCAAGCAGGTAGGCAGCTTCCTGGGAAAGTTTTTGCCTAAGTAATTGAGATTGCAGAATCAACAAATTGATACAAAATTCCAATAATTTACAGTTAGATATCGCATACCTGGGAGCCAGGCTGAATGCTCTAATTAATTCCGCTACCACAATGAATCGTCGGATCTTCATTCAATCCGCTCCATACTTTCTAGCAGATCAATCTCTTTCACCAGTCTACCAATCTGCGGCCGGCCTATTGAGTTGGAACTGGAACTGGAACCTTATTAATGAATGCCTATTTATGCATATATATCCCATTTCACAACGCCGCCCATGCATATTTTGTTTATAAAATGAACACATTCTCCTCCCAGCCATTTTATTTACTTTTGTTGTGTTCGCAAAAATTTCAAATTCTTTGTGAACTGTGTCAACTTTCAATTCTTTTCATCGCATATTTGCATAGAGTCAACAGCAACACGGGCAGCCACAAAACCAAACGAAAAGTTCATTTAACTTAAGCCGCCGGCTAACGGCGGCCATCAGTTGTTGTGCAAAAAATTGTGTTAAAACAAATATTTAAGCCGGCGGTTAATTGCTACAGAATGCCATAAAGTAAATATGCTGTTTTTTTGGCATTTTATACGCAAAACACGGGGTCATCCAGTTTTTATGGGATGTTTGCGCGGCATAATAGGTTATTAAGTATGAACACATATTCCCGCATCAAATTGGCTAATGAATATAAAACGCCAGCTAATAGGGTATTTAACATGGGGTTTGTGCGGCGTATTAATTTTGCTATAAAAGCTTGTTAATATTCGTACCTCCTGCATTTATCAACACACAAGTTAGTCGCGCATAAATCATGCTGTTCAAGTGGCTGTATCTGTGTCTAATCTTAATGATTATTGCGCCCCACATCAACTGCCGTAAGTAGTATAGCCCCATACAAAGTTTGGTTCACACACTTACCTACCATATCCGTTGGATGCAGGAGAAGCCCGTTGCCTAAGGATCAGGAAAAATGGTGTGGGCCGTGTGGTTTACACCCGATTTTTCTACAACAGGACTCTGGGCATTTGCCAGAAATACAAGTATTACGGCATGACCAATGAACTAACAACCACTGGAAATTGCTTTTTGACACGGGCACAGTGTAAAAGATTATGCAAGTCCACTTCTTAGGGGTAATCAATTTCGTTGGGCAATAGCTGAGACACTTGTCTTGCAATACCACTCTGCAGTAACTTTTTGTATGAATTTATGAAATATCTAGTCTCTAAACTGAAAGTAAATAAACAGTCAATAATTTCTAACAACCAACTATCCCAATATTATTCAAAGACAAACAAAACATTATATTTTGAGGTATATAAGCTGTCCAAAGAGATATACCCAAGCTAGTTGTAATTGGTTCATCATGAAGAATTTGTGTGTTCTCATTTTTCTGGTAATCTACCTGCATCGGTGTCAGATGAGTGAGTAGCTTCTGGCTTGGCAAAGTTACAACAATTAACTTTCAAAATGACTTTAGTTAAGCAAAGATGTCTCCAGCCCTTGGAAGAGGGTCGGGGAAAAGCTTACCTGCAGAATTGGTTTTACAATTCCACGTCGCAGAAGTGTGAAAGATTCATCTTCTTCGGCGGGGCAAAGAATGGCAACAACTTTGAGACACAGGCACGATGTCGTAGAGTTTGTCTGGCCCAAATACCGATGCCTTACGAAACCAGAGTTTTCGAGATGAATTTAAGAAATGAATTGCACATCTAGGAGGAGTAAGATAGATTTATGGCATAGATGCATAGATAACATTTAGTTATAAAACCACTCAATCAAGTCTAGATTTTAATCAATTGTATAATGTGGAAAATAATAAATGAGACTTAAATAAGCTGCGGCCAGTCGGCTAATTGCAATTTGTGTGAAATCGCTGAGAAAATCAAGTTGATGCTGCGCCCAGTTTTGTAGCTTTTTACCTTGCTTTGGTTCGCTGGCATGCGCAAGAAATATTTTTTATGACTTTTGCTTATTTTTCGAGAAACTTGTCAGCGCCACCCACTTTCTGTCCGGGTGTGTGCTCGGTGTGTGGGTGTGTATTTGCCCAGAAGGTGTTAGGCGGGTGCGCTGACAGTGCTTGCGATGGAACCGCAATAGCAACGGCCACGGCAACATCAACATCAACAGCAACAGCAACAAAAGTTGCAACCACAGCGGCAACGGCAACAGCAACAGCAACAACGGCAATAGCAACGTTTTGCTAAATCAAAATTGACACTATGCAAAAAGCCAACCCACAGAGCGGCAATTGCTGCAGGAAAACGGTAGCCGCACGATGTATAATAGTACATACATATATAAATATATTCCCTCTATATGAACGTGTGTATATGGTGAGGCTTTAGGCCAGACTCGGGGCCAGGCGCACAGCATGCCGAGCCACTGAGGCCAAAAGGTGCCCCCAACTGCCCCACTGCGGCTCCGAGTCGGAGTCCGGATCCGTTGCCATGGCTTTTGTGGCGCCAAGCTGTTGCTTTTGTACTCGTCGCCGCTGTTGGCTTTTGGCGTTAGATTTCAACCATGTGCAGACACAAACGCTAGCTGGCTGGCTGGCTGCCTGGCAGTCAGTTATTAGTTTGACACAGTCGCACAGTGTGGCAAATGGAAAAGCACCGGCGTTGCCCAGGAAAAGTTAATCACTGAGGTGGAGAGAATCGACGTGGGCATCGACATAATTGAGAGATTTGAATCAAAGCGGCTGGAAATTCGACACAGTTCTCTGTATAAATAATTTTGAGATTATTATCTAAATTGCAGTTCGTTTGTCAAAATAACATGGCCAATTTTTATGCCAAAGTAGCACTATAATGTCCAATCCGTAGGTTATCTTAGTGTCATAGATTTCTTCGGGAATCCAAATGCTCTTGGACACATGCCCTACAGCTATGGGGAACAGCCAGCAACTGCAATATTGAGATGATCCAAAGGGCCTCAGATACATTGCAGGGGCTCCTTGGTTTCAGGAGATTTACAAAGATCTAAATGTTCCTATGGTTAGAACCGAAATAATTAAAAATTCTAGCCATTCCCTTACTAAATAATAGCAAAGACAGTAGGGGACCTAAGAGATACCATATGCTAGAGCTTCCCCAAAGATTTTAAAGAAAAATGCAAATAATTGTTATTAATTGTGTACTTGTTTGTTGCTCTAAATTAGTTAGGTTCAATGAAACAATACTAATTCTTTTATTGTTAATATTGCAAATAAAAATATGCTCTACAAAAAATTAAATGCTTCTGGGCCCACTGTGCCCAGGTTGTCTGGTCTTGTTCGAGTGCACTGTGGACACCAGCACGGCGACATTTGCTCATTAAGCATATTAAATAATTAGTACTTGTTGTTGTCATATTTTATGCGCTCGTTTGTGTGCTTGTTGAGCTCAGCTGAAGAGGCTTGGCTTGGTTGGCTTGGACAGGGAAATATGTACGAACAGGCAGGTAACAACAATTGAGATAGGAGCATCGAGAGACACAGATCGAGATAAATAGATACTTCCCAAGGCACAGCCATAGACCAGTTTACGATGCCGGAGTCAACAATTTTTATTTGCTCAATAAAATTGTGAAATATATATGCGAGTTAATTGAATGGCAATTGATTGCGCCACTTGACAGATATGAAGGTAATCCGGGAAATTAAAATAAATGCGAGGCTATGACAATAAAAATTATATCAAATTACACTCAGTAATGGGCATAATCCATAAACAATCAATTAAATTAAAGAACTATAGAAGTGAATAGCAAATTTAGCAACTTTCTCTTTTACAATCCTTCAACTTAATCGTTATGTGTTGGCCAACAAGAACTTTACAAGCTCGACGTGGGCTGTTTACAATCGCTAATGCGTTACTAATGATATTTCAACCCTCTGGCCCGAAGACAAAGAACAAAACAAACAGAGTGATTTACATTTGCATGTAAATTTATGCAAATTCCATGCTGTGTTGCCCAATGAACCATTTGACACTTTTGTCCACACACCGAGCGTGCATTATTAATTATTTATTATCCCAAGTATTGTGAATTATGGCGCGGGCAGAGGCGAAAATCAAATGCCTCTCGGCCGGAGTGAAGTGATCTCTGGCTCGGAGCATTTTCCTTTCTTTCTTCGGTTTTTTTTTCCCCCCCATATGATTTTTTCTTACATTTTTCGAACCAGTTGAGCGACATTCCATATGAGGCGCGACAGGCGACAGGCGGCTTTGGTTATGGTTTTGGTTATGCTTTTTTCTCTGGCCCGGGCGGCTGGGGTTTCGGTTTCGGAGATGCTAAGATTAATCAGCTGCCATAAGCCAAATGACAAGACATATTTCTGTCGGATCCCCAAATGTGCTAGAGACCAGTGTTATTATTGCTGCCTATTTGTGTTTATTTATGGCGAGGCCATGGGCCGCTGCCCCGGCCAGCGCCACAAATGATACAACACAAAAATCGAAATTAATTTCAAATTTGATTACAATAAAAATAGAGCCACACAGAGATCGCTAGGCGCGGAGCGGAGCGAAGCTTCACTTGTGAGCAGCCTGTGATTTACTCGTCCCAAAGTGTGCCACCCCGCCCCGAAATCTTCGTAGGTGTGCCCACTCAGAGCCCCACCCGAATCCAAAGTCAAACAACAACCCAAAGCTGGAGTGAAGCCTCAGAGCAGCAGAGCAACAGAGCAGAGGCCCGGCCGACCGTCAGAAATTTGGAAATAAATTTATAGGTTTCTATTTAGATAGCCGGGCGAGTAAGTTATGCAAAGCCCCCCGCCACACACAGAATCTCCGGCCGGGGCATGGCTATGGCTTCTGATGCCAAGATCTCTTGTTCCCCGAACGAATTGGGTTACTTTCGGCTTAATTTAAGGTCCTAAGGTTAGGCCAAATTGCGGATGGATGGCCACAAGCCAGCCATAGAGTGCGGCCCACGCCTGTGCCTCATCCCCATCCCCAGCTCCGGTGGATGCCCCACCTGCCACAAACTGGTTCCGGGGGCCAGCAACAATGAATGGGGAGCCAGCTCAATGGAAATGACAGCATACGTGTGGCCAAATAAAAGATTTAACCAAAAACCGAAGAAACCGAAAAAACGATGCCAATGATTTGTGCGGCGCGTGGGCGATCCCCTTATTAATTGTAAAAATATATTATAAGCACACGGGCCAACGATTTGTTTGCCAACAACCGATGGTTTTCGGCAATCACCTGGCTCATTTCACCCACAAATGGCCGAGCGAGCTTGGCGGATTCGAAAGGTCAACTGTGGTAAACATTTGGAGGAGTGGCCGCCGGAAAAAATATACATATACATTTTATGACTCCCAGTTATGGCTCTCCATCACCGCATTTTCCTCTAATAATTGCGACTGGCATGGAGACCCACAAACCGATACCCACACGTTGGCTCAAAAGGCATGCCGTGTGTTCCCATGGCCATCGCAGATTTGAATTCCAATCGTTTGGCTGCGGCCCAGACATCGCAGGCTCGATAAAAGTCTGCATATTTTTTCAGCCTCTTTGCCCGGCTTAGCATTTGGTTCGTAATTAAAAATAAAAGTCGGCGATTTGAATACAGATTGGAAGCGGATTTAGCTTGTTAGTTTATAAGAAATTTAAAGATTTCACCCAACATAATTTGTATTATTTCAAGAACAATCTGATGTTTATCTTTATGATGTAATGATGTCTTGTAAAAAATTGCAATGTATTAAATTTAAGAATGGTATCCTGCATAAATACCTACTACTATTAATCATTAATATTTTCTTGATATTTCATAAATAATACAGTTGAATCCCTGAATTCTTTGTAAACCAGACTCATTAGATCGCTCTAACATATATTTTATCTGTTCTTTCTAGACATTCCTGCCATTCTAGAGGCCTCTATCCGAAAGAGTCAACCCAAGAGGATCCAAAAATGTCGCACAAGACGAGCAGCCGCCGCAGCAGCGAGTTGGAGTGTCCTTTGGCCTCCTTGGGAAGGAACAGCAGTGCAGTGCGGGACCACTACCACCACCCGCACCCGCTGAGCTCCAGCCCGCTGGACCCGCAGGCCTACAAGATGATGTCCCGCAAGTCACCCAATTCCGGAAGCCGTGACCCAGCCAATGCGGACAACGATCAGGCAGCCACATCCTCGACAGCGGCGGCCGCGGCGGTGCTGCACATGGTGCAACAGAAGGCGGCCACCTTCGAGCTGAGGGGGCGGCACTCCCGGCCCGATCAGGGCGTCTACGGAACCCACTCCACGGCCTCCGTGGGACGGCAGGCGAAGAAGTCGCCGGAGCTGCCCGCTGCGGCTTCGCGGAGTGCGGCTCCAGTGCCACAGCCAAGAAACTTCCTTACCCTAGAGCATGTGCTGCAGTTTGGCACCCAGCGACCCAGTTGGATGCACGGCAACAGTGCGGATACGGAGGACTCCAGTGACAACAATGCCGGCGGCGGAGGAGCGGGCAGCGGAAACGCAGGCGGTCGGAGACGCGCCCAGGGCGGACGCTGCAGTGTGCCCACTGTATTGGGCAATGGCAACGGCTCCGGGGCCGCCAGCAATGGCACCCAGTACCTGCTGGACAAGAAGATGGAGTCGCTGTATCTGGGGAATGCCCTGCGAACGCTGCCCTTGGGCGCCGAGGCGAGTCAGTACCAAAACGAGCGATACTACCTGGAGGACTACAGCAGCGGCAGCGGCAACGAGCGACTGCCTGGTAAGCAATGCTACCCAACAACTTCCATTCAGTCATCTAAAGCTTTTCATCTTCGCTTAGAACGCCTGCACCACCCGCGCACCTCCAGTCCCAGCGAGACGAGCGGCTCCGACCGCTACCTCCTGAACCGGAGCACCAACTCCTCGGCGAACGCCTTCCAGCTGGACCACCACCACGCCAAGGGACAGAGCCTGTCGGAGGGCCTTTGCCATTTGGGCCGCTTCTCGCCGAGCCTGGACCAGGGCTACGCCACCCTCGTATCGCCCTCGCCCACGGGCCACCACTCGAGCGGGACGGGCAACGTTACCGGCTCGACCACGGCCAGCGGGGGCGGGATCATGGCTAGCAGCACACCTGCCACAACACCGCGACGCGGAGTCTCCTCCAGTGGCGGAGGCGGCGGTGTCGGGGGAGTGATGGGAACGGCCATTGGGCCGCCGCCCTGGAACCGCATGGGACCGTTGCGGTGCGGTCCGCTCTTTGATCGCCTGCCGGACGAGGCCGTCATCCGGATCTTCTCCTGGCTAGACAGCTGCGAGCTGTGCAATGTGGCGCGTGTCTGCCGGCGCTTTGAGAACCTCGCCTGGCGGCCCGTTCTCTGGAAGGTGATCTCCCTGCGGGGGGAGCACCTCAACGGCGACAAGACGCTGAAGATGATCTTCCGGCAGCTGTGCGGCCAGAGCTGCAACGGAGCCTGTCCGGAGGTGGAGCGCGTGATGCTGGGCGACGGCTGCCGCATCTCGGACAAGGGCCTGCAATTGCTCACCCGGCGGTGCCCGGAGTTGACCCACCTACAGCTCCAGACCTGCGTGGGGGTCTCGAATCAGGCGCTGGTCGAGGCCCTGACCAAGTGCAGCAATCTGCAGCACCTGGATGTGACAGGTGAGTGCTGAATCCTTTGGCCGTTTAACTGGCTTTTAAATGGTTACATCTCGTCCTTTAGGCTGCAGCCAGGTGAGCAGTATCAGCCCGAATCCGCACATGGAGCCACCGCGCCGTCTGCTGCTGCAGTATCTGGACCTGACCGATTGCATGGCCATCGACGACATGGGCCTAAAGATCGTGGTCAAGAATTGCCCCCAGCTGGTGTATCTGTATCTGCGGCGCTGCATACAAATCACTGGTAAGCGTACTTACAATAAATCGATAGAGATTATTTTAGCAAAACACTTTAGTCGAAATAGTTATACTCAATTCACATTAGATTAAAAGTATAACAGATCCCAACCATTTCAAGGTTACACCTTTCGTTATTTACCTTTAGAGACAATTATAACAATAGAACGTATAATGGATTTAGACAAATATGTTTTGTTTAATCCTTAAAAACTATTTTTAATTGCAACATAATTGTATTCAAGTTTCAAATTCAAGTTTTTATGTTTTTAATACAAGTACATCAGCTTAGATATGAATCTGAATTTTGAAACCCATTTTCCAAATCAATTTTTTTGACCTTATCTCGAAAAATCTTTTTAATTTTATGCATGATCAATTTTACCATTAATTTCAAAAAAACAATTACCCTTGAAGTTATGTTAATCATCTACCATATTTGCCAAGAATGTTTATTAGAGAACCCAATCAGTATCGGTTAATCATTTTTCAATTTATTCCAGATGCGGGTCTGAAGTTCGTGCCCAGTTTCTGTGTTTCGCTGAAGGAGCTGAGTGTTTCGGACTGCCTGAACATCACCGACTTTGGTCTCTACGAGCTGGCCAAGTTGGGTGCGGCCCTGCGATACCTTTCGGTGGCCAAGTGCGAGCGCGTTTCGGATGCCGGGCTAAAGGTCATCGCACGCAGGTGCTACAAGCTGCGGTATCTGAATGCCCGCGGATGCGAGGCCGTGAGCGACGACTCAATCACGGTTCTAGCCCGATCGTGTCCTCGGCTGAGGGCCCTGGACATCGGAAAGTGCGATGTGAGCGACGCAGGACTGCGAGCCCTGGCCGAGAGCTGTCCGAACCTGAAGAAGCTGAGCCTGCGCAGCTGCGACATGATCACCGATCGCGGAGTGCAGTGCATCGCCTACTACTGCCGCGGACTGCAGCAGCTCAATATCCAGGACTGTCCGGTGTCCATCGAGGGCTACCGGGCGGTGAAGAAGTACTGCAAGCGCTGCATCATCGAGCACACGAATCCGGGCTTCTGTTGAGCCGGTTTCGGGTCCCACAAAGCACAGAGGCAGGCCATATGAGCAGAAATTTCTTGCTGCACAAATTAAGGATATCAGCCCGGGGGCGGGGTCCTCAGCATGTCCGGCATATCTTGGGATTACTGATCCCAAAAATCCCTTCAATCATCAAGTGCCACGCAAATGTAAGCCATCCCAGCCGGACATTCATGACTTGAACCCCCGAGCTTCATATCAAAGATCGTACATTGAAGGATTGGGAAGTCCAACCAAACCCACAAAGGATGATTAATGATTTTAGTTGTTATTGTAAATTGTACATATGGAAAAGAAGCTGAACAGGATTAGCGTATCATAGAACATGTTCAAGTAGACGTAATGCCTAAGTAGACTAATTCTCGGTGTAATAAATTATTGTCCCCACCAGAAACAGAGTGATTCAGCGTTTGCGCCTTGACCCGAACTTTTTACTTTTCCTCTTCGTTGTGTCCAGGAAGTCGTACATTCCTCGCATCAACTGGGGTACGTTCTCCAGGATGTAGGGTGGTCGCACATCCAGGACTTCGTGGGTGTATTGTTTGCCGGTGGGCTTGAGGTAACGCTTCATGGTAATGGTTGCCTTCTTCTCCGGCGGCGGTACATTTGACAATTCGAAAAGCGTCCTGTGATCCACGAACGGGGTAATCTTCATTTGAGAGCGGTAGCCCTTTTGCAAATAGTTAATGGTGGTCTTCAGAGACTCAATATCGGCCATGGCCGAAACGGTTTTTTCGTTAATGGCTTTTAATGTCTTCATATCCTCCATGAGCTTGGCCGAGCACCGGTCTATCGAGGAATATTTTTTGGGGTCACAGGGTATTTTAAGAGGCTTGGGATCGTCGCAAATTGGATGGAGCTCAACTGGTTTGACTCTTTCCACAATCCGCTCCTTGCACGGCTTGGCCCGCGCATTTTCCGCAACCTCCATCAGACGGACCCTATCCTTGAAACTCATGGGCAATTTTTTTACTATTCCCATAAACTCTTGCTGCTTTTTTGGCGTAAGGCGATGCTTGATTGCTTGAAAAGACTTCACCTCGTGCTCAAGTTGCGCCAGCACGTCCTTCCACTTTTCCGTGTGCTCGCTCTCCTGCAGGATGCGCTTATGCAGACGGTACTTCTTGATCTTGAACCTGTGCATCTGGCGCTCCAAAATCCGCAGCCGCTGCTCGTCCACCCGGTTTTCTTGTACCAACCGCTGGTAGGTCTTCTCCCAATTTGGTTGTGGGGTCATGCCTGAAATTTTGCTTTTCTATTTTCGAGATTTTGGAAAATATCCAACCGAACGCAGAGCTAAAAGGCCTGAAACAAGAGAAAATAACCATATTTAAATGATGACAAAACCACAAAGTACAATTTCTTTCATGTTTGTTTCAAATTTATCTGATGGAATAGAACTGACTAAATATGAAAGGTTGCCTTAGTTTAAAATAAAAGTTAATCGAACTAATAAGTTCTAGACGCACGCGACTCGGGATACTAATTTAAATCTCGAAGAAATTAAGTTTAAGTAGTTACACTACTGCGGCTAATTTTGTAAAACTAATTCAATTGATTAAATTGCAAATATTACCTTAGCTGGTTGTGGTAAAACAAATATATATCTACTTATACATATGATACATATTCGCATGGCCTATGTAACCACAAATTTTTCATCTGCTTTAAGCTATATTTTTAAAGTTTAAGGAACATTTTTCAAACAAGAAATGTAAATATACCGTAAATGGTATTTATCATCGGTTGGTATCAGCACGGTCACACTGGAACCCGAACAGCTGACTCTATAGGCCTAAACCGCTTTGAGGTTAAGAAACATTGTCGCAAGTTGTAATTGCCAGCGGTGCTTGATAAAAAATTGGAAAAATTAAATAAAAACAGATATTTCTGTGAGCCCGCGTAAGCAGATAGAGGCAAGCCCACAGAGATGCATAGATGAAAATCATCTCAGGCAGGCTGCATCAACGAATTATCCGCTGTTGCGTAATTTAGCTCACATTTTCGTAAGCAAATCGAGGGAAAACAACAGTGTGCCAGCAGTTTTACGTTCGATCGTTTGCAGCACACGGAGCAGCCCCATGGCCAAGTATATTGCCCAAATCATCGTGCTCGGTGCCCAGGCGGTGGGCCGCGCCTTCACCAAAGCCCTCAGGCAGGAGATTGCCGCCTCGCAGGAAGCAGCCCGGAGAGCAGGAGGCGGCAAGCAGGGCGACAAGAGCGCAGAGTCCAACCTGCGGACGGGTGAGTTGCAAACAACAAACTATTGCGATTACAGGAATCAATTGAAATCCCTCTCATCCAGGCATGACTCTCGAGGAGGCTAAACAAATCCTAAACGTAGAAGACGCCAAGAACGTGGACAGCATCGTTAAAAACTACGAGCATCTGTTCAATGTCAACGAACGGTCCAAGGGCGGCTCCTTCTACCTCCAGTCAAAAGTGTTCCGGGCCAAGGAGCGACTAGACCACGAAATCAAGGCTCAGCAAGCGCGACCGCCCAAGGAAGAAGCTGCGCCCGCGGAGGAGGCGACAACCAGGAGCAGAGGAAGGCAACGAAACTGACCGCCTCCTCTGCCTCAACGATGTTAGCTAGTAATCGACTTAAATACTATATGTTAAGTACAAAAACGAAAATCTGTTGCTGTAAATAGACACTGGAGAGCGTTTGGAAAACGATCACACCTTAAAATGGTCTTATGATCATGTAATTATTTGTTTTCAACTAAGAAATTTTAAATATTTTCAATTTCAAGTGTATATTTGTTGCTTTCCCCTAAAAAAAAGTTGGGGTACTTGAAAATTAAATGGATTTTATTTTTTACGTGGATTCTTTAAGACTATCTTGTCTATGGTGCTGTTTTTCAACGTGTTAACTGCTATAATTTGTTTAAAATGCATAATTATCTTAGAACAGAAGCTATAGTAGCACTAAGATATTTTATTTGTTTTTAATTTGCCGTGATTTTGGTTAGAAATCATGATTATCTTAGAACAGAAGCTATGGTGGTTAAGCACTTGAAACTAAGATATTTTAATTGTTAGGTTTTATGGAAAGCACTTAGGCAGCTTTTTGCTTTTTAGCTTGAATGTATGTTGCTCAAGCTCTGTAATGTGTCGCAAATATTGAGTTTCTGCTGAGACCACCAAATTGAATTTCAATTTTCGTCCCATTTGAATTTCGATTTAAGCCACAAGACGTGCGATTATTTTTCGAGTCTGTTATCGGCCCAGCTGATTTGGACAGCAGCTGTTCGATGGGCAGCACTGGCCGGACACCGAAAATAATCATTACTGCTGCGCACTTATTTTGTTGTTTGTGGATAAGACGTGTCAATATTGTTTAACTTTGGCTCCCCAACAACGAGCGCACGAACGAGCGGACCATCTGGCACATGCGCAAACAGCGGGCGGAGATTCCAGCGCATCGAAGGCAGCCCCAAGCCGCCCAACCACCCACGAGCCGAGAAAAATCGTTGGCTTTCCAAGAAGAAAAGCCCCGAGAGAGGCTATTTGAGCCATCGACATTCCGCTGCTCCGTCAGTTTTCAGAGGACCTTCGAAGTGGTTAGCAGAGTTCCAACGCAGCGCATACATATATCCTTGACTCGCAGGCAACGCAAAAGCAAAGCAAAGAAAGAAAAAAAAGAAGAGAAGAGTTAATTTGTGTGAAGAAAAGTCATCGAAGTTGGCGGAGAAAAGCTCAAGTGGTAAATTGGCAGCGAAAACGTGCGGAAAAGTGTGTAGAAAATCGATCGAATATTGCAGTGGCAATTGCCGTCGTGAAATTGTGCGCTTTTTAGACATTCCGATTTATATGCGTGTTTTATTGATTTTCCTCACAGTCGCAGAACCAAAAAGCCAAGCCAAAGGCAGCGAATCGAACTGAATGCTTCTATAGTATTTTCCATCTTCCATTTCGCACAGTTTCAGCAATCTGGCGGCTTGCGAATGCCAAAATAGTTAAATTTACATAACACACGACGAGCTGAGCCAGGCGCATTGAAAGTGAAACTTCTGTGGTGCGAAACTGAAACACTGAACGAAAAGCCCAGGCAAAAGTGTAGTTACCGTAAGCGAGGAGAGAGCCAGAGAGCCAGAGAGCAGTCCCGAGTCCTGCGCATCGAAGAGCATTCTCAGGCTAATCCTTGGGAGCATCAACAGTGACAGCAACGGAAGCAGGAGCAGGACCAGAAGTGACAGCGTAGCCAAGCAGTAGCAAACATGTTTTCGGGCCTAACAAATCAATTTACATCGCTGGTGGGCGCCGTAAAGGGCGGCGCCGGCGACGAGGACGTCCCAGCGCCCACAGGAGATGCGGCCGGAGCCGCCCAGGCCCAGGCTGCCTCCACATCCTCGGAGGCCGTGGCCGCCGCAGCATCCGCTGCTGATCCGGAGGCAGCCGCCGGCGCCGAGGGAGCCGAGGGCGAGGAGGCTGGCAAGAGGTGAGTTTTTGGCCACTAGAAGTACCAGAATATCATGTGAAAATCTTTCGTGACTCCCCAATCCTGACCCGACATGGCGTGCCAATGTGACCTTGCAATTTGTACCTTTTAACATTTCGCTTTTGGCCCCCAGGCCCGCCCCAAAACTTTATACCATTTCCACGCCACATTTATCATAGGAATTGTAGGAGCCAGCGGCCTGCATATTTCATTGCATTCCGCACGCGCTCACGTGACTGAACATAATTGCTTAAACTGCAAACCAAATGCCCGATAATTTCGCTCCTTTTGCCCCCCCTCCCCCACAAAAGTATAATACAATATAGTCGTATATCTATCTTGGCTGGCCCAAGTTTTATGGCAAGCAATTTCTTTCGGCAAATGCAGAGAAAATTGGCCAAATGGCATTTGGATAGATGGTTCGTGGAATTGTGGACTGCCAATGAAATTTAAGTGCATTTTAATAGCACATGTGTGTTTGCTCTTTCATTTTGATTTAGTATTGGGTATGAATAGCTCGTTTTCTATAGAACGTTTAAGATGTTATTGAGTCTTACTTTTTGTTTTTCTCACCGACATCTGAGACCTTTCGACTTGAAAGCAACACCACCAAATATCCTTGAACTGTCTTGGCACAAACTCGATGACTTTTTTGGGCCAAAATGAATGATTGGATTGGCCCATTTCTGCTGTTTGACCTTTCCTTTGACGCTGCTCCTGCTTGCCACTTCATCAATCTCTGGCAAACACTCCGCACCCGACTTTTGGAGGTAAACAAAGTAAACACACGGAGACAAATGAAAAGAAAATCCAATTATTCGGTTTTTTTGGACAAGTTAAGCCCGCCGTGCTGGGGATGGCTGTGTTAATGCCACAACTTGTTGGCTAATCCTTTTGACAAGCCAAAGTCAAGCTAATGCCCTTGTCCCATTGTTGCCGAAGCTATTTTTCACTTAATTTCGCGCATTAATATTTAATTGTGTGTGCCTGCTCCTTGGGGGCCAGCATGTCAATCCGTGGGGCACGTCCTCAGACCGCCATCTGTCAACAGCTGCTGCTCCCGCCTTGGCCATTTTTGAGGTCCGTGATGTGTCACGCCTACTCCACGGAGCCATCTTCATGGCGGCCCCCCTCGTGTGCCCGGTTTCACTATCAATTGACATTGACAAGTTGGCCCCAACTCCGTTTCCCTCGGCTTTTCCCATCCCCTCTGGCTTGCTTTCGCCTTTTCCTCTCCATGAAAATAATTTGCACGTGGCTGGCTCCTGCATAACCACAAAATGTTGAGTCATTCAGGCCGACTGTGTGTTGTCCTTTCGTTTCATATCGCGTCGCATCGCATCGCATCGCTTCGTTTTGTTTCGTTCGGTTCGTTTCGGTTGCCTTTCCCTGCTCCGCTTCGGCTTGCTTCAGTTTTTTAGAAGCTTTCTCTGTGCGAAAAACTGTCACCAATGTCAAGCCACGGCGGAGGGGCAGCATAGAGAGGGAGCAGAGAGGGTAGGGAGCAGGATGGCAGGATGTGTTCCTTTTGGTGGTTGCTTTCCAGTTTCCAGTTGACTTTTGCTCGTTTTGCGGATCGATACACGAGAGAGAGAGTATGGGACGCGCGGGCTAGGCTCTCTTCGTTGTTCGCACAGCGAAATGTGCACATGTGATGTGTTGGCCAAAAACGAGTAAAATCGACGCCATGTCCTGCCCGCTCCCCCCTGTTGTCCTTTTGCCAGCCTATTTAATAATTGTGCATTCAGAAAACGTGTGTGCCGTGGGAGCCTGCCATAGCCCACTGATTTTCCTCGCATTTTCCGCCCCCTCAATCCCCCGGCAATCAGCGTTAAATCTCTATAATTTTCAATGAATTAATTTATTCAATTTTCGCTGCCATGCATAAGAGCTGCTCATTACGCGTTAATGCGACGGAAAGGAAATTGCTTTAGTCCCAAATCGATGGGGATTGCAGCTGCTTACCTACGTTTTCTCCTGCTTTTTCAGTGTGTATTTCCCTCCTTTTTTATTTTTTTTTTGCAAACGCCAGGGCCAAAGTTGTTGGCGCTTTCAAGGGCATTTACACTATTTGCACTTGCTCTCTGCGACTTTGCAGTGAATGTCCTTGCCTTTGTTGCTGCGAAAGTCTAAAATTATGCCAAAAAAAAAAAAGGAAAAATGCACAAAGGGGGAACTAAAGTAAGAACTGTTTCATCTTGCGTTCAAATTGCTTGGCAAACAGCAGGACAAACGAGGCGCTCCTGAAAAGTAGGCAATGCATTTTTAACGCCGCTTGACACAATTTACTCGCCAAGTTGCACTTCAGAAAAAGCGTTTTCAGTGCGAACATTTCGATAACAGAAAACAGGATTTTAAGCAGAAAACATCAATAAAAGAAGCTATTGTTTAATACAAAAATTTCTATAAAAACGTTTGCCAATTACTCAAAAATTTGTTAGCTTGGCAAACAGCAGGACAAACGAGGCGCTCCTGAAAAGTAGGCAATGAATTTTTAACGCCGCTTGACACAATTTACTCGCCAAGTTGCACTTCAGAAAAAGCGTTTTATGTGCGAATGTTTCAATAGCAGAAAACAGGATTTTAAGCAGAAAACATCAATAAAAGAAGCTATTGTTTAATACAAAAATTTCTTTAAAAACTTTTGCCAATTACTCAAAAATTTGTTTGCTTGGCAAACAGCAGGACAAGCGAGGCGCTCCTGAAAAGTAGGCAATGCATTTTTAACGCCGCTTGACACAATTTACTCGCCAAGTTGCACTTCAAAAAAAGCGTTTTAAGTGCAAACTTTTCGATAGTAAAAAACGGGTTTTAAAGCAAAAAAAATAAAAAAAAATGCTATTGTTTCATAAAAAAATTTCTATTAAAAACTTTTACAAAATAGTCGAAAATTTCCCTCAAAATAATTGATCAATCTTTTGGCTTGGGTTTCATATTTTTAACGTCAAATGCAGAGAATTTCTTGCTGTGCCGCATAATAAAGGAACTTTTGATTGCCCCGACAAAAAGTTTTCCATTCTATTTGGGTCATCATTAAGAAAACAAAGCGGGCAAACAAAAGTTAAAAAACAAATATTTGCACATGTCGCCTGAGTATTTTTCTCGACCTGATTGAAATATGTTTTCCCTATGCAAATGGAAATCTTTCGTTTCATTCATGAGAACTCTACCTAAATTATGTAAACATTGCATTCGTATCCAACTTTGGTCAAAGTCACAGCAGTGGTTTCCTTTTTTCCGCCCACCTGGAGACGGCAAACATAATAAAATCAAAGCAGCGGCCTCAAAATAAATAAATAAATACGAGCCAGCCAAAGGCAAAGTCCACACAAATTTATCGACGCGACATTTGGCCTCCCGAACACTCTGACACACATTTGCCAAGGATATGAAAGTATAAATAAGAGACGCGGTCCCATCGGGGGGATGAGGGGTTGAGGTTGAGAAAAATCCAATTGAAACGATGCCAAAGCGAATGCCAAAAGAAAAACGCCCCAACATGGGGCTACTTAAATTTAAAGGCGATATTAAAATTTCATGGCAGGACACCGCCGGACATTGGCGTCGCCATTGCCGTCGCCTTTGCCATCGCCAGGATATGGCCCTATAGCGTGGGTGCTAACGACGGCTCGTTCGGCCGTTTGACATTTGCCATTTGCCAGCCAAATTAACGGGCCCGGCCGAAAGCAACAATTTTTGCGGTCACCACTGCACGGCGATTGCCATGCGGCCAATCCCGTTCCCTTACATTTTGTGCAATTTAATTTCGACTTTCTCGCCACCACGGCAGGTCCTCTGACCAATGTCCAGTGTCCAGTGTCCTGCCTTAATTGCCCATTGCGCCGTGGGTGGGTGGGTCCTGGTCGAAACTATTTGTTCTCTGTATTTTTTCAGCTGTCGCATTTAATTCAATTTGCACTGTCCTTTTTTCCGGCCCACATGCATGATTTGTGCTTAAATCATTTCTGGCCCGAGCCTTGTGTGTTGTTTATTGTTTGTGCCACAAATTAATATTTATAGTCCGAGGGCATTTGTTTCGTGCCGCAATCATTCGGCCCATATAAATAGTAATTTTTATGCAAATTAAGCTTTTGTCACGAATTTTACAGTACTTAATTGCCGGTCAGGGAATTTTTCAAACGCCCCCACAACGCGAAAATAAATTTCGCTGAGAAGTTGACATTTGTTTTATGTTTGCGGAATTTACTTACATTGTGTGCGTCGGTGTGAAGTTATTGGGTTAAGCAATTAGGGAATGCATGCCAAATTAATTTACTATGCTATTTTTATACCCGGTTCTAAAAAAAGAACAAGCCATGACTCTTTGTCTGTCCGTCTGTCCGTATGAACGCCTCGATTTTGGAGACTATAGTAGATAGCGAAAATCTAAATGCATATTCAGAATTTTGTAATACCAATTCAGCACAAGTGTTCTTTTTGAATCGGCTACCACCCCCCTCACCACTGCAATCCGCAAAATTCAGTGGCGTCCACAATTGTAACTCTAGAGGCACTAAATGTTGATAGTATATTGGTGGAGCCTATATCTATGTGTTGCAAAAAAAAGTCAGTTACGCTCACTTCTGTCCACGCAAATGACAAAAATGTTTTGGGAATACACAGAAATATGCCGCGCACTTCTCATACAGACACCCACACCTCTAAACATCAGGTGGAAACTGAGATCCGGGTATTTATAGTCGAGACACTCGACTAAAATCATTTTTACTTGTTCAATAGCTTCTTTTTGAATCTTTTCCTCAATATTAGGACATTGTTTCGGTTGAGCCAAGTTGTTTATTTTACTTTTCCAACTCGCTGGCTAATCAGGGCACATCAAAACGTCCAATCAACTTAACACCGATTTTATAGATGCACTTTTCGACCCCGAAACGTTGGAGTTCCACTTCTGGCCCACCAATTGGCGGTCAATTACGCCGGAGAGCAGCGTGTGCCAAAAGGTTTTGGCAAACGGATTTTTACGACCCGTGTACGCAGGAAAAAAAGGAACTCGATAACGAAAACGAGAACGAGAACGAATATATGTATATAAAATTTTATGTGGATCGTAAAGTGACCCCAAGGCCGGCCAAGGTGCGAATGATGCAGATGTTTTCACCCGGCGCGGCGCAATTTAAAGTGTAATGAAATCAGGACACGGCAGGAACATATGGAAATGAAGGATACTGGATGGGGGAACATATGTTGGCAGTTTTCCCTGGCACGAATAAAGATAAATTGAATGTCGGACGAGGGACGGCCGGATGGGAAGTGCAGGGCCGGAAGCCGACTAAAGCGGGAAACAGGAAACTCAGCCACAATCAAAGCCAAAGGCAAAGTTTGAGCGATAATGTGGCCGCCCAGGCTGCTGCACGAGACACACAAGATGATAAAGTTGCGTTAAGAGCCAAGACAAGCGTTGGCAAAACATAAATATTAACGGAGCGCGGAAGCGACAGGCCAGGCCAGGCAACAAACCAGGCGGATGGATGCAACAGACAGTGGCAGAGAAAAAGCCGGAGACACACACCGGGGAGCAAGTGGGCGGTCGGAAAACCGGAGGGCGCATCACGAACGCACATTAAAAGAGCCATATCCCTACGGCTCCCGGCTCCCAGCTCCCAACTCAGGCATTGCCTCAAAGTAGCAAATTACGGCGTATCGTAAAAGCGGCAGCCAGACTACGTGTTTTGTTTCTATTTCCCCGCCTGTCCTCGCAGCATGAAAAATGTTCTGCCAAAAACTTTCGCTGCTGCCACGGAAACTGTGTGTCTCTCCTTTCGCAAGAGCGGAAAGTCAAAACTTGAGCTGCACAGTTCATTCTTGTTGACCTTTTAACTAAGAGCTTGTAAACCTTATTCAGTGTCGTTAATGATGAATTGCCACTGGGCTAGTGGGGCTTGCAGCATGACAAAGAGCCGTCGGATATACTAGATATCTTATAAAATGAGCCAAAGAGGTTCTAGGAAGAAAGAAATGAAAGTTTATGAATACATTTTAGCAAGGAAGGCAAATCTCACAACAAAGGAATATAAAGTAAATTACATTAAGGAATATAAATTGAGTAAAAGTCACTTAGGATTGAAAACACAACCAACAATTTGGATCAAATTAGTTTTCTCTGTTTCTGCAAAATATGAGCTTTAATAGTCCCCAAAGATTCCATTTCAAGTGCCACAATAGTTTGCACTTATCTATGCCATTTTGAAGGCCAACTATGCAAATGGTGGACCACATCACATCACACATCGTTCTCACACGAATCCCTAACGGGGGGGCCCTGTCAGTCACAGAGTCATAAAGCCAATGGTTCCAGCAAATAAACCGCCTCTTGAGTAATATTTAAAATTTACATAAAACTGCCACGCTCTGTAAAATCCCAACAAAAGCAAGTGAAACAGCAGAGGCGAGAGTGGAAAGCATTGCCGTTTGATAAGCCAATTCCTCGCAAAAACCGAAACAGCTGAAAAGTGTGGAGCAGACTCCACAGCCAGGGAGCTGGCACGGTGGTGGGTTCTATTTGCATTGCGTTAATGGCAGCTCAGTTGCCAGTTTTAAAAGCCAGTCCCAATTGCTCATGTGTCTGGGCTGACTGACTTTGCCTGCTGCCCGTTGCCCGTTGCCCTCCTGCCCGTCCCTCGTCTCATCTTATTTCACTTCACCCCTGTGCCGACCGTGATGATTTGGTCGAGTGTAAAACACATAGCCCCGGGCTTTCACGACGGCCATTTTGTTTTCGGCCGTGGTTCATAAATTTTCGCCTGGCTCTGCAGTTGAAATTTATGGCTGGGCTTTTGCTCCTGCTTCTGCTCCTGCTACGGCTCCCGCTCCCGCCTAATCACAATTTTCGGGGGCGTATACGTAATGCAAAGTGTGTGGCAATGGCTGGTGTGTGGCCATCTGGTTCGAACTTCGAACGGGAGCAAACAGGACATGACATTATCTCATCCAAAGTAACCCGTTCATCGGTGCGGCCACAAAAACCTCTTTAGCCTTTGTTTCCTGCCTCTGGGCCCTAATGCAATTCTGTGGCCGGAGGTGGAGCCCAAATGTGTTTAGGGGCCGAGTGAAAAACACGCGTAATTCAATTCCCAGTCAGAGTGCGATGGTGCAGAAGCCGTTGCTGTAGCCATAGCCGGGATCCGGACCTGGATCTGGATGGTTGGGATCCTTTGGCAGCCACGTCGCCTCGAATTCAATTTTCGGTTTCGCCCTCGCCTGCCAGGCAGCCGCGAGGCGACGTTAACGTGCGCAATTAATTCTGTCAACAACAGTCTCTAACAACAGTCAGCCGTCGGTCCACGGGGAATGGCTGGTGGCCATGGCTTTTTTCGGGCCCCCGTTTATGCTGGCTCTGGCTCCCTCGTGAAATTTGCAATTTAAATGGCCCCAACCAGGAGCAGCGCCTGAAACTAACGTTTAAACTCTTTCGGGTCGCTCCTTGGTCTTTAATCCAATTTCGGGGACCTTTTTCTGGGGCAACAACATAACTTTTAATGAGCGTAGCTTGTGATTTTCAACTTGGATTGTAATCAAGATCCTTTGAGAGCATGGCTGCAGTGCAAACCGGAAAGTTTTCCACTCGCGGCTTTTCAATAAACAAAATTACTCAAACTTTACTGCTAATGACATTATCCCGCCACCGATGGCTAAGAGAATCCTTTAAGTGAAAGCACCATTGCTGTACGTGACAGAAAAGCCCTTTACCAGCCGAAACTTGTCCCATTTCGGGCTTCCTTAAAAGGCATCTGACTTTATCCAAGGCACGGCTGTCGAAAGTTGGCCGAGCCAAAATAAAGTACGCCCACTCTGTGGCCGAAAAATGATATGTTATGGCTCGAACGATTGTAACCCGCAGCGTTGGCCTGGCGGGAGGCAACCTGCTGATTTCCGTCGGAATGTGTGCGTTTGCCTTGGACTCATCGATCGATTCAGGGTCCTAAAAACCAGATACACAAAGTAGGTATTCCCACTTGTTGTTGGCCGGACTCACATACCAAAGTCGGAAAGCATTTCTTAATTAAACGACGGCGTTTGCATTAGCTCGGACTCGCATATTGCATCTTTATCCGGGTGTAGATGTGGGCGTTCGATTCCTGGAAATTCATTCATCTTCTGGACTTGTGTGGAGGGCCAGTTAATTGAAAATTGCAAAAGGACTGGCTTAGTCCTTCTATTTGTATTTGTGCTGGGCTCTTCAAACAGTTTGCTTTGTAGTTGAGTAATGAAATATGCCAAGTCATAGCCCCACCAATCCCTCTCCGGCTGGCCTGCATACCAATTAAGATAATACACAGCGTGAGGCAGGGACAGTCGGAGGGCTGCAAAAAGTGTGCTAAAGGTCAACACGTTGCTGCATGATGGCGCAGTCCTTGGATGCTTCATCACCAGGCCCAGCCTGTCCAGCCTGCCTGACAACGAAGTGAAAAACAGCGCTGATTTTCTGGGGTTTCGGCTCAAAAGTCATCTCGTGAAGGGGGAGTGCGCCTCTTGAAAGTGTGAAAGAGATTTTCTATAGGTTCTGCATTGTGATTTCCCAAGTTCTCTCTAAAACGTATCATTTGCTTGCTAATATACATCCTCGTCGAGACTGGGACAAACAATTATTATCTCATCACTCTCAGGCGTAAGCTCGTCAAAATAATATCGCTGCCATATGCTGTCAAGTATTGGTTTCGCAGAAAACAAGCAATGCAGCCCGTGCCCAACATGGCGTATACTTAATTAGCCTTATAATGAATGCCACGTTATGTAAAAGGCGACGCCGCAAGGAAACTTGCGAAGGCGACACTCTCCCCTTGTTGCTGCAGTGGCTGACAAGTTGCCATAAACAAGTTGGGGATGGCTGCAAAATGGGGCAGAGCATGGTTATATGAAATAAAGAGCTTCACTTAATTGAATACAATTTTCAGTTGCCGCTCTTGCTGGGTGCTTGTGTGGCTCTGTGGCTGTGGCTGTGTCTGCGGCATAAATTACGCATGGCCACTCCCCGAACAGTGAGTGTAGCTGCGCTGCCAATAACCAAGCGTCCTTGTTGCATGAAGTTCGCAACATTACGTATACGCGTTGTGTGCCAGCTTAGACTTTTATCTCGGTTGCCCTTTGCAAGTTCGTGTTCGGGCAGTACCGAGTATTGTTGCCTTTCTATTCAGGGCCCTGTATCACAGTGCAGGGTAGGGCAGGGCAGGGCAGGGCAGCGTGTGGTATTTTCATTGGGTCAAGGTCGGGCCACGATTTGCATTACATTTCAATTTGAAACTTTTGTTGCGCTCCCCCTCCCGACGGTTCCACCTGCAATTTAATTCGATTCGATTGGTATTGTTTATCAACAGCTGTCCTTGCCGGCAAATTGCCACATATATATCTGCAAAACATCTACTCACAATTCCCCCGTCGCGACGTCGCGTTGATTTATGTTAAGAAATTGTTTTTCTCCGCTCGGCCGGATGCTTGCGTAGGTACTATATATTTCTTTGGGTCCGCTGGGTCCGCTTGCCGCGTGAACTTTGGTCTTTTATTTCGCAAGCTACCTGCCCGAGCCCACGCTTCTGGTTCGCATTTGTAATCATATCCTTTGGCTTAATTAGAGGGTCAGGTCCGGGATAGGAAGCATTTTAGTTTGGGTGGGCGTTGTGCAGACCCTTTGTGCCGGCCCCAACACGAAATTGTCTAATTAATTTGCCTAACACATCCAAAAATCGCTGCCGATATTCATCTTCATTAACTCTGAAAACTTTTCACTCTTTTTTCAGGTAATTATGCCGTCGACGAACAATGCCAAATGCCAGAGGAGAACATTAAATTAATTTATTAGATTTTGCTCTAGTCAGGCGAAACGGGTAACGAAAATAATGTCTTTCAAATCGTTTCTTGAGATGTTCCTGTTTTCTTTTGATCAAATCTGTTTGCGTTCAGTTAATTGAAAAGTGATAATTTATTTGCAACCCTTTTTTCTTATATTTGCTTTTATGTTCTTTATGTTTTTATTTATCCTAATTTATTTTGCTATAATTTTTTTTAGCCTTCCCAAATCCACATCCCTGGTTGATTCATTTGTCACCGAAGCCACGTAAGTTAATCATTTTTTATTTAACTTTCATTTCTGTTATTTAAGTTGTATTATTGCGTTGATACTTTTCTAATTATACCTAATTAGGGGTCATTATCCAACTCCTTGACCGTTGGGACATAGCAATCAAAACTATTTACCTTTTCCCCAGCGCAAAAAGAGCTCAACTTTTTCCTGCAGTCGTAAAATCATTAACAGAAAAACTTTTTCTGCAACTCGACTGCTGCCACGCCCCTTGGGGCGCTTTCGAAAGGCAGGGGCGGTAGAAGCAAAAAAAAAATAAAGCAGCTCTCGTCATAATCACCGAGAGAAGCAGAAAACTAAAAGGTACAGGTAGTAAAAGGCTCTTAGCCGCCGCAGGCTCTAAAACTTTAATTGCACCAAAGTGGTAACACCGCAGTCATGTAGTGACACTTGCGGCAGGACTCGCGACTCCTTGACAGGCTCAAAAATCGCCGTGGGAAATTCGTGTGGGAAGTGTAATGGCGCGCCCACGTGCTGAGCATTAAGCGACCCCCTTTCGTTTGATATTCATTTCAAGTTAATTCATCTCAATCAGCTTAAATATCAGGCTAAATAATTCATTTGCATTTTGGGGGCGTGCTCGGGCTGCGTATAATTAATGCGCATAAAATTCCAAACACTTTGCACCTTTTTGCTACCAGTTTATTTGCGCCGAGCGGCCATTGGGGCAGCTTCAGGTGCCCCGGAGGCCACATGCACACACCCATTTGGACTTTGATTGAGTGCGAGGCCCGGTGGCGAGGCCCCAAGGCAACAATTGTGTCCCAAACCTTTGCCCCGGGATATTTATCATTTCTCTGGGACCACTACGGCGCAGTCAATCCCATTTCATTTAGACGCTCTTTGGTTGGGTCGGCGAGAGCTATAAATAAATGTGTTGCATGGAAGTTAATCAGTTGCGAGCGCAGAGGATAACCGCCCCCATTGAGCAGGGAGGAGCAAGGACCATTGTGTGTTCTATCTATAGCCTTTTCAATCAGAGCCTACAATTTCCGGTTCCTATGCCCAAACTTGGCATAGTCCCATCCACTTGGCATTGTGTCACTTTGTCGTTTCAAGCCGAAGGGGTTGTCCCAAGTGAAGTACATATTAGCAGAGGAAAACAAGTAAGAACGATTGTAGTCCATGTCTCGACTATAAATACCCGGTTATCAGTTTCCATCTGATTTTCAAAACATAGTAATAGCATTGCAATTTTTGCCATTTGCGCAATGATAAATTGGCGTACCCGGCTGATTTTCACAACACAGATAGATACTGGCTCTACCAATGTACTATTCAAATGTAGTGCCTCTAGAGTTAAAATTGTGGAAGCCACAGTATTTGCGGTGTGCAAGATTCTGAATTTGCAATTAGTTTTTTTCTATCTATACTAATATTCAAAATCGAGGCGTTCATACGGACATACGGACAGACGGACATGGCTAGATCCGCTCGGCTATTAATGCTGTTCAGAGTATATATACCTTATGGGGTTGGAAAAAGCTTCCCTTTCCCTGTTACATACATTCGTACGAATTCAATATAGCCTTGTACTTTTTGAAAACCTGGTATAAAAATAAATCAGACAACATGCAGGGAAAGTTTCTTAAAGTGAGGACGAGTTCCTATTTCTTGGCTAATTGCTGAGTTCTAAATATGCATGACTTTTACAAGAATGCAAAAGCTGCATCTATCCAAATGCTAACGAATGTGTGAGCTATGGAACAAGCCAATGCTTTTAGCCTCTTCCCTTAAGAATCCGACACTCTTTGTTGGGATTTTGAAATGGAATTCTGGCAAGGCCACAATTGGCATACACCGCAGGTGTGCGTGCTTCGGCAAATGCAAAATGCCCAACGAGCAGAAACACCCCCAAGTGAGAGTTGGGTAAACTCGCCTGTCGGTCCACCTGTCACTCGCATGCGGAACTGTATTGTTCATTCCGATGTTTTCCTATTTTCCGACTGCGGCGGCATCTACTTTTAGCCTAATTAACCTTGTTCATCATCATTATTTCAGACGTCACCGAAAGTGTGGGCCGCAGCCCTCTTGAGCCTGTGAGCCTCTGAGCCTCCTCCACTTAAATAGTTAAAGTGTTGTGTTTCACACCGATTTCAAGTGGCAGCTCACTGGCATTATGATTTCCTCCGGAGCTTGGCCGCAGGCAGCTTTGATGATTATGTAACTTTGTCGCATTTGCCGAGCTTATCGCGGGTGTCCGTTTAAATGGATATGGCTTAGGTGCTCGTTTCCTTTAATGTCGCTGCTGCTGCGACAGCCGTTAGGCAATCATATTAAGTGGCATAATGGCTTGGACGGGGGCGTTACAGAGCGGCGCCGCTTAATTATACTGGATACAACCTAGTAACGCCAAGCAGGGGATTGCCTCAGCCTAATTACCCTTCTAAAAAGATGGTACACTGCCAAGGAGCCTCGACTAGAATGAGTAGCTCAAAAGTTGATTTACTTTGGCCGCCTTGCGGCGAACGGATTCGGCAATGAATCACCCAATCCGGCCCCGACTTCCGTCGATTTGGCTAATTCACGGCGCAAAGAGTTTCAATCTCTGTTGGCCAGTTTGTTCATCAATTCTCGCTCTGAATAATTTATGCTCGGCATTGGCTCGTTTTCCTTTTCCTTTTTTTTTGGATCTCTGCGCCGTCTGAATGGCCATGAATATTTTATAGAACACTCTTCGCCGGATATTTATGTTTGTGCAACTCACTTTAATTGAAAATAAACGCAAATAAAACGCCCATAAAGTGAAGACCAGGGCGAAAAAAATGCATTTAAAATGTTATATGAAAATAGAAATCGGCAAGGCATAACAAGTCAAATGTCACATGGCCAACACATAAATGCTCCTGCTATCGTGCCGATGGATGGATGATTCGCATTTATGCAGGCGTTTAATGTTGCGTTCATCTTTTATTAATAGCCACACATGGCCATGATTATGTAGATAGTCCGCCCCATGCCCCTGTCCCTGTCCCCTGCCCCTGCCTCTGCTCCATGGGATTTTTCGTGCCCTGTGGCTTTTCCTCGTCTCGCTTTTCTGGGCCGGGCTTATCCGCCTTCTGTTTACCTGCTTGCTGGTAATTTGTCAAATGCGGATTTTTCCCGGCGTTATTTTGCTGGCTGTTGCGCCTCTGACAGGTTTGGGGCATGGGGCAAATAGCGAGGGTGGCTTTACGAGTACTTCGAGTCGCAAAAACGAGAAGAAAACCAATTTAAATTTCGGCTTTATGTCCCTGCATGTCTCATGCCAAATTGTTAGTGACTTATTAGTGAGACTGCCTTTAAAGTTGCACAAACTTTGAGCAGTATTCACATGCTATCCAAGACTTTATCATTTAAAGCACCTAATCCCCTGGCTTGAACTTTTATTGAGGATACCCGTGGAACGGCCCTCTCCCGTGGAAGACCAACTGCCCTGTTGGGGGTGGCTGAGGAAAATGATGATGGCGGAGATTCTTTGGCAGCAGATGGAGGCTTAGGAGGCAAAGGAGGGGAAGCTCAGCAGGTGCCTTTTGCCGGGATATCATTTATTTTTGCTTTTATACACGCATTTAGCTTTATTTCGCTTACTTCTTTTTCACGCTTTCGTTGCGAGGCAAATGTAATAAATTTCCTATAAGCATTATCTTTAAATACACGGCCATTGTGTAGGTGAAAGCCTTGTCGGAAAACGGAAGAAAAGCGGGAAAAGGAGACGGTGGAGGTGGAGGTGTAGGAGGAGGAACAGCTCAACATGGCGTTGAGTTACGTTGCCATGAATCTCGGAGCTATATTGGCCCTTCAGCTCTGGCCTTTGCGTGTCGCATTGCGATTTCGACCCTTTGAAACGGGAGAGATCTCTTCACTCGCCAGCTCCAACTAAATCTCAATCCAATTACGACCTCTAGTACTCCAATTAACTGCAGCTACAATTAAAATGACCAAATTCCTGCAGTCCGGGAAGCCGTAACAAAATGAGCAGCAGCAAGTGCAACTGCAACAGTTGACGCCGTCCTAAGCTGACAATGCAATTTTCGCATCAACGCACTGCTGCCCCATAGGGGGGAGGTGTCAAAGGGGTTTGCTCGCTTTTCCAGCAGTTGCGATTGCAATTGTCGCTCCTCTCGGTGCCATTTCCCCTTTCTGTGGCACCCACACAATTTCCATGCCATTCCCTTGCAGGCAGCAATTTACATAAGTGCCATGTGCGTTGACTCTTGTTTTGTCGTTCGCTTTTTCGACTCCACGACAATGTTGCAATAAAAAAATATGAGGGGGGAAAATGCGAAAAATATCCTGGAAAATTCTTTAAGGCAAGCATCCCAAAATGTATGGGGCGAACAATGTGTGAAAAATACGAGATTCTGGTAAAACTTTTGCCCAAAGCATCTGAGTAGAGTGCACACACATTTTTTATGTGCCACACATTCATTTGCTTTTACGACCATCCAGTAAAGTCAGTAATTGCCGTCCTCTAATGAGAAAATATTGTAAAGTACAAACCTGCAGGCGTATTTATCTTACGGATAGCCCCTGCCATCGATGGCCGACACCAATAAAGCCAAAGATGAAAGCCTGGTTGGACTAATTAATTCCTGCTGGCCATGTTTACTCTCCGGATTTATGATGAAGATGTCTGGAGAATTGAGGTCAGGCCTCCGCTGCGTAGGAAAACCCACTCAAACCCTTTGTTTCTTATGATTTCTGTTTTCCTCCAACCATTGCGGTATGTCGTATTTCTTGTTCTGCGCAGTCGGAGCAAACTTTTATAATTAAAACTTTTCCCCGGAAAAATCCAGCGGGAAGCCAAAAAAGAACTAAACACGGTAGGAATTCTAAAAAAGGGCAGACAAAACGAATTTTTGAGTGCAAAATGTGCGAGGAAGTGAACCTTAATTTATGCCCAGGATGACAGGGTGACTCTAAGGTGGCCTGTGCTTTAAGAAGCCATCGCCCAAGTATATGTCCGAGCACTTATCGGTTTTGCTCTGCCTAAGTTATGCAATGCCCAAATGGGAATCCTTGGAGTCATAAATAAGAGCGGGAAACTGTTGCCTTCGCTGTCAGGTCGGCAAAACTGCCTGAAAGCCCTTCATCGTGCCGCTGCTGTCTTGCTTGCTTCCTTCCTTGGATGGTTCGGCCAATGACGAAGACATAAATCACAAAAAAAGGGAAGGCCCGGAAAATAAATGGCAATGCAGGGGAGGTTCGCTGCTTGAAGGCTGGCCAATTGCCGCCGATAAGGCTGTAGTCATTGTTCGACCATAATACTGATATGCAATAAGTTCGCCTTTGCGACCAGCGAGTAACGAGTTTGCTCCCTAATTGGGCTGGCCAACATGGCGTATGCTCGATGTGGCTCGACATATGCTCCTTTAATCCCCGTGACCCAGTTGGGCTAACTTAATTTGCCGCCACAATTAAGTGCAGTCGTGGGCGAAATAAGAAAAAACGGCAGCAGCAAATTTAATATGGTATGCAGTGCAGTTTTATTCGATTTATTGCACGCCTCTACGTCGCTGTACACCCCCGTCCAACGGGGCGTATGCACAATGGCCTTGCCCTGTCATAATGAAGCATAATGCGAATGCGAAATCCATAGATATTTAAGTGGAGCGCCGCAACTTGACTTGCATAGCGATTGAAAGCGGTTGAAATCCTTTGCCTGTCACTCTCAATTTTATTTTATTTCCCTTTATGATTCGGGCTCGCTTTTCTGTGTGTACTCGCACACTGCACCATCACCATCCCCATCATCATCATCATCGTTGGTATATTCTTTTCATTTTGCGACAGCGCCGCAGGCCGAGCATTCAATATTGCAATATGTGCATGGAATATCTGAGTGAGAGTGCAAAAAGAAATAGGGGGAAGGCTCCCAATCGATTGTTGGGCGGGGGGCTTCTGTGGGAGCTGGCTAAAAGCCAAAGGATGGCAGCTGCGTCTCAAGGCTCAACTTGAGTCAACTTATCAATGTTTGCTGATTAAACAGACCACCAATTAAACGGTTGCAGCAACCTGTGCCAAGCAGATAAACACCTCTATTTTAATAATTAAACTCGAACATTAACATAACTTTGGTAAACAATTTCAAACAAACGCCAAAATGGAACGATAGTTGCGCAGGCCATGCCATCATACTACGATAAGAATACTATTTTGTACATGGTGCGACGCTTCTTCTGCAAATAAACAATTGCGAATGAGGAATCAATTGGTCAAGATTAGTGGAACATGCTTACGATGTAATACTCGAACGAAGAGCGACAGAGGGGGCACTTGTTGGTGGGGCTCATATGGTAGACCTTGTTTAGGCAGCGCCGGCAGAAGTAGTGCTTGCACGGCGTACTAACGCGATACTCGAAGATTCCCAGGCACACGGGACAACAATCGTTTGGGGTAGACAATTCGGGCTCCCAATTTTCGGGGAAACGTTCCATGTTTTCTGGTGACTAAACTCGTACTCGTTTGGCGTTTGTTTCCTGCTATCGGACGGGGTTGACGTTTATTGCAAAGCCAATTCCAAGCTGCTCCCATTACGTATATGGATTTATATTCAATATTCAGTGTACATGCAATCGAGGCTTCCACGTCCGCCACCGGCTTGTCAGCGGGATTTTATTTATGACACTGCTAAAATGGTTCATTGAGTCGCAACCATCAACGCAGCCCAAGAAAGCTCTTAAACAGGGTGTTTCCAAAGCAACTATTTTGTAGGGGATACAAAAACACGGGAACTAAGAAACCTTTTTAGTGAACAATTATCATTTTCAGACCTTTTTGGTTGTATTTTTAAGTTAAATGCATTTTGAAATAGGAATATCTGAAAGAGTGAAGAATAGATATAAGATATATCACATTTTTGTTTAAAATTAGCTTAGGGTTTCCATGATTTATCCAATAAACAGAGTCAAGCATGTATTATTAATTTGAGCTCTCTATGGTGACTGAATCAATAACCTGCCAGAAATCAATTGATTGTCACCCTGTATGTACATGAGGCTTATATAAGCGCACATTCGGGTGACAAGAGGAGACGCCTGCTTATTGTTTGACATGGTACATTATAGATTTTTATCAGGCCCTTATCCTGCGCCACCCACATGCAGGCATTCGCAGGCACTGAATATTGCCAAATTAGGGCAAAGATTGATGGTCGTTTTGTCAGTAGTCAGTCACTCACTCGAGACGAGAAGAACCCCCCCAAACTAATGCTCATTTTCCCGCCGTTCTTTTCTTTTCTCCCACCCGCAGCGGATGGCTGGGCAGTGCCAAGGGCTGGCTGGGAAACGCCTCGATACCATCGATGCCAGCCATGCCGGCAATGCCGTCGATGCCATCGATGCCAGCCATGCCAGCGATGCCGTCGATACCATCGATCCCGGGACTGCGCAAAGCCGGAGGAGCCGACGGAGCCGAGGGCGCCGAGGGAGCTGCCGCCGGCGAGGGCGGAGCCAGCGGCAGCGGAGCCGTGAGTGGTGGCGAGGATGACGACAAGTCGAGGTATATTAGGTATGGGTGCCAGCTTAAGAATGACGGAATTGTATACTCGTACGAGCGAAGCAGCCGCACAAAATGTGTACTAAGTGAAGATGAGAAGCGCGTTTGTATTTTTCGGCCAACAGTTCCTTTCAGTTTCTTTTCGGTTCTTTGGTTAACCCTCTTGCAAGTTTTTGGTTTCGGGCCTTGTTTTGTTCAAGTTTCCCGGGTGCCTTTTGTTTGAAGTCGCTACCCGGCAAAAAGTTTTTACGGCTTCGCCAAGAATATGAACATGGGCCGAAGTTTTCTTTCGGTTTTACTTACAATTAGTTTCTTAACCAACAGTTGAAGCCTTTGCCACACAATTTACCTGAATACCAACCGATATACACACGAGTTTCTCTTCAACTATATATTAACCATCTACAATTTGCCTATATACTCCACATTGAAGGGGATTCGTTCTCTTTCATACATTTAGTTGAGATATGTTGCGCATTTACACCTAACCGATATATTTATATTTATCTACACGATTTATCTTGTGCTGATTCAAAGTTTCACTTCTTCACATATAAATAACGTTTGTACAAATCGAAATACGATCTCTGTCTGTCTCTCTATAAGTCCTTAATCTCTACCACAGTTTAACCTTCTTACTCTGTAAAACACGTTTTTGTATATTAAGCTATAACAATTACAATTTAAATCACAAAGCGACCTGCAATTGGCCAAAAAGAGAACCAAAATTATGTTCCTTTTAAGATGCTGGCAATCTTTTAAATATATAAACTATTATATACACAATATTTTAAACACGGTAAGTGCGTGACGGTTTCCAGCTTAAAAGGAATACAATTTTTGTGCGAAAAAGATAACGAAAACCTGAAAAAATCCATAAATCATATCATTCAGTCCATGATCTAGTGAAAGTTCCATGCTTCCAGGTCGAAACACCGATAGAGCTCTCTTTCCACACTGAACAAAACATTTACCATACAACATACATACATTTAGCAGCCCCATCTTTGTATTCCTTTTGATTTGATTAGAACCATTCATTTTGTTTGATTTGATCAACGCGTCGAGACCAGCAAGTAACAATATTAACCATCAATCGTTTAGACTTTGAAAGTGCTCAAAGTATCAGATTCCATCATTATTGAGCGGCCCATCGAAACAGGTCAAGGAAAAACCGATTTGAAACCCCAAAAACCCATCTGGAACACAGTGTCCCATCAGTGGCTACGTAAAGTAGATATGAAACCAAGCTCAAACCTAATTGTTGTTAGTAGTTGTTTATCATTGGCATTACTCCGATCATTTCCATTATCATTGTGCTTTCCAATTCAATCTCATTTTGCTGTGTAGCTCTGATTTTGTGTATCATTTCTGTGTGCCATTTTTTGTTCACTCTCGCGTAGCAACTAAAAGTCTCCTCCTGTTCCAAATCTTTGAACGAGTCCTTCTCCATCCATCTCTGCCTCTGTCGCTCTCAATGTGTCTTGTCTGTCTTTCTGTGGGACCGAAACTATTGTCTCTAGAATGGAAAATAGAAAGTATGAAATCATAATTTGAATAAGGAAAATTAGCTCTTGCATGCCCTGTTTGTGTGCCCCTTTCCATTTAAAAGTCCCTTTGTTTGTTTCACGTTCAGTTACCTCTGTGTAGCCCTCGTTTTCGGTATCATACATCTTGACATTCATTGGGATTTCGTCACTCCATTCAGCGCATTCACGAATAAAATTGAAAAATTATGAAATAAACGAATATATGTATACAAAAACCTGAATACGTGTAAATATACATAGGCGTTATAGGTTGATTCTTACATTTTATATAAATTTAATACTTCAAAATCAGTTTATAATCGAAGGTCTAATCAGTCCTTGCAAAATTAAAGATATCGGGCAATTAAGAACGTGATACCTTTTGTTATTGTTTTTTTAAATAAGAGAGACAGAACCCAAATGTTCTTTGAGCGGTCAAAATAAAAGCAAATGTAAATAGATAAATTGTTGTGCTATTATTTTGACTGCGGTTAAATATTTTTGCATGCCCTCTGTCTGTTCAAATAAATTTTGCATATTTACCTAGCGATTTCGTGTTTTTTGCCGTACGTGACATTTTGCATGCTTACATTTAAATTCAGTTTATTTGGCTTGGCTGCCTGCGGCATGCAATAATCCTAGAGCTTTTAGGCGACACTGTATCAATAAGCTTGACAAAACACACAAAAAAGCAAAATTCCATTCTGAAAAAAGGTTAACTAATTTTTTATCTCTCATTTCTCTCTTCCACCAACCCGATGCGATCGAATTTTGCAATTGCAGCGCCACAGAGGGCGCCGATTCGCATCCAGCTTCCGGAGGGGGCACGCCCACCGGCGACGAGGGTCAAATCGGACAGGGTAAGGGCGATGAAGTCAAAAGTACGTGTCACACTTTGATTGGTAACAACTAAAAGAGCCACGCTCTGTACTAAATGTCATATCAATGTCAATTCGAATTGCCAATTCAAAAAGATTGAGTTTAGAAAGCGGTGACAGGTTACTAACTTAGACAAGTTACTCGTTACAAATATAGTAGTTGAAGTTAAAGCCAACCCTCCCCTTTTAATGACCCTGAACTCCCGCTACCACCTAGCACTCAACTCTCTGCCCGCCAGTAAAAACGTTTGCTTTGTAGTCAAGTTCAGTTACCTAGTTGCAGCCGCCTTTGTGGCTGACCCTTTTAGAATCGAGTTATTGGCTTCACAATGTTAACTGACCACGATTTTAATCCGTCCGACAGTTACCACAAAAGTAACACAGCAGGCCAAACACTTTGGATCCTTCTTGTCATCGGCCATCAGCAAGGCTGGCAGCAAAATCAAGGAAACTGTCAAGGACAACGTAAGCCACTTGGGAACTTTAAGCCTTGAGCTTTTATAAATATTTTCCCCACGCATCCACAGACCATTCTTGACTCGTTCAACAAGGAGCAGGAGGCCTTCATCAAGGGCCAGGGCGGCGCTGGTAATGGGGCTGCTCCATGGATCGGCCACGCCAACGAGGCCAAGATTAAGGAGGAGATTCTCGGCCTGTCGCAGGATCGCCGCAACTTCGTGCGTGCCCCGCCAGCCGGCGTGGACTTTGAGTTTAGCTATGACACCGCTTATCCCACGGCCATAGCCATTATGGCCGAGGACAAGGCCCTGGAGACGATGCGATTCGAGCTGGTGCCCAAGATGTAAGTATCCTCAGATTGATGCTATATTTATATAATGGGGTAGTCGGTTCTCAAAAAGGATTTCCCGAATTCAATCAACCGATAGAAGCCTGTCCGTCTGTCCGTTCGTCCGTAAGATGGACGCCTAGATTTTGGAGATTATTTAAAGACAAAAACTCCAAACTCTAATGCAAAATGTATTACATATTATGTACCTGCAAACTCAAAAAAATATAAATGATTACAAAGGTAATTTTTGAAAAGGTTGAGGGATATGAAATTGGACCATGTTACGTATACGTAATTTATGCTAGATCAATTTCAAACACAACGTATGTTATTTTCCCAACAGCATCACTGAGGAGAACTTCTGGCGGAATTACTTCTATCGCGTCTCCCTGATCATCCAGGCCGCCGAGCTGGGAACTTTGGGCGCCGACGGTGTGGGCCAGGCCTCCAGCGGCGAAGATGGTAAGTGGGTTCTAGCTCCGAGCAGGCGGAGACGCAGATCGCAAACGCAGGATCTTGTATAACTTGTAGCAATGAAAAGCAGGAAAACAGTCTGTCTCGCTCACCCAACACACACACTCGTACTCGCGCGCTCTCTCTCTCTATCTATCTATCTCTGTCTATCTATCAGTCTACAAATCTACCGATCTGTATCTGTATCTATCCTCTGTCTTTATCTAAGTCTAAGTATTTCAGTTTTTAGTTCACTTTAGCCACACGCGCCTCTTAACTTATGATTTCCTCTTAGTCCTTTTCACACACGCTAGCTATCCAAAGATTTTCCGTTTTCTCGCTGTCTCCTTCTATCTTTCTATCTATATCTCTCTCTTATACCTCCTATATCCTTCGAGTCTCGAAGCTAACTAACTTGGCTAGCGTCTGTACAACACCGCCTAAGATTATGCTCAAGTCTTACGTTGATTTGAACCCTTTGATTTGTTTTCGTACCCGTATTACCCACCTCCCAACCTACCTGCACTGGCTCGAGTCCTTAGTTCGGTTCAATTTAATCGCTCACTCTCCCAATCGCCCATCTCAATCGCGTCTCGAAATTGAATTGAAAATCGCTCCGCCAGTCGCCCTGCGCCTCACCTCGACCTTGTATTTTTTTGTTTTACTTACTTTTTACTTTCTTACTTTTGTTTATTTTATGATTTTGAAACACGAAATTACACTGTGAAAACGAAAACTCAACTAATTTGAATGTGATGATCAGCCAACGAAGAGGTGGCCGTCAAGAAAGAGACTAAATCGAAGACTGGGGAGCCAGCCAAAGCCGATTCAGGCCTTGCTGCTGCCATTGCCGAGCAGCCGAAGTCCTTGATCGAGCCCGAAGCCGAGGAGGCCGGAAAGGCGGCCAAGCCGAAAGCTGGCTCCCAGAAGATCTCCGAATCGGAATTCGTTTCGGACGATTTTCAGACCACCTCCGAATCGGACTTGGCTGAAATCCAAGACGGCATGCGCAAACTGGGCATCGACAGCATGACCCAGCAAGCCTTAGCCGCCACCGATGGTAAGAGAGTTTCTTTTAATTTCCTAATTATCCTTTGTTTGTCCTTTGTTTGTTTATAAGTTTTGTTGCCTTGAGTTGAATTTGGTTAACGAGTAATAGCATTTATTGTACATACATTTGCCCCATGAAGTTGATCAAACTAACGAAACTTTCATTGGTGTTCTGGTCCACACGAGACATTTATTCATGCCACATGCCACATGCCACCAGACATTGCCACACTAGGATTATGAACAATGTATTGTAGATATCGTGAATGCTTGGCCGGCGAGCTTTGTCAAATAGTTTGTTTTAGAGGATTATTGCCAATCGGTGTGCCGACACTCTCATTGCCATTTGAACACGATACCGTCTGTTGTCGGACTGGCATACCCGAAACTTCATCCTGTCAGACATGGACATCTCGCATTTTCTGTAACAAACAAAGCCCACAGACACACTGAAGCTGTATTTTTTCACAGACAAACAGAACAAACTATCCAATCCAAAAAAAAAAACGTAACAAAACCAAAATGTGTGTACAAATCAAGTGTAAAAACCGAACAATTCTCTTTTTCTCCTCTGCTCTGTTTCTTTCTTTTGTGTCAATTACATTTTGTATGAAAATCGTTTTTACTTATTATACAATACGTCAACCAACTCAAGCTCTGGCATTTAATTACTAAAACGAATGAATCTATCAATTGAAAGTAATATTAACCAATGATGAACAACTCACATAAATACACATAGAAGTAAACAGCAACTAACGGATAACAAAAGTATTATAAAAGCAAATAAAATATCAATATTAATATAAATACATATATATTCTGGATAAAACCCAAATCGAATGTTTCGTTTGCCATTAAGCAAATAAAAACCAAAACGTATATATATATATTTGTGTACAATTTGATTTAGAGAAACTAACAAGTAAAAGCCACAAATCAAATTTCGAACAAGTTGAGTATGACCAAACTGATCAAGAAATCTATGTATTCTACGTATATCCTATTGATACAATTTTCGCTCTCTCTTTGCAATTTCGTGCTCCTTTTTTATTCAATTTGCAATTAAAATTCATTTACAAAAAATAGCTAGATGTTATTTCCGTTTCCCCCCCTCTTCTCTGGTCCCCCTTTTCCGTTTGCCCTATATTCTCCACATTTATCCACATTATTTAAACGAAATCAATATAATAACCCCCCAACTGGCAGCGACACAAAACGAACCTTCTCTCCCAGCAATACACGAAATTTTCCAAAATATATTACTACGAATATTTGATAATGAATCTGTTGTTGGTATGGAAAACATTTTTAACAAAAACATTTATTTTTCTTCATGTATTTCTTGATTTATTTACAAATCATCTTGCAGAAGATTGAATGGATTAAAACCCAAGACAAAACAAAATCAATGCTAAATCTAAAATTCAAAATGCAAACCAAAATAAAAAAAAAAAAGAAAATACAATAACAAAATAAAGATGAACAAAATTATACAAGAATACTACAAAATTGCCCACAAGAAAGAAAAGAAATTGTTAAGCGAACAAAAAAGTACTACAAGAAACAAAATTATATACATACTTATAAAGTTATTCAATGAAAATTTGAGTTGAACCCGAAAATTGCATTATTTATAAAAGCCGAAGAATGAAAAATCGAAATCGAAAAACCGTTACTAAAAACAAAAGAAACCGAAACTAAATTTTGTGTGGTAAGTTAGAAACTGTTGGTTGAATAAAAGCAAAACAAAACAAAACAAAAACAAAAATAAAAATGTATTTGCAAACTGCAACAAACTTTAGTTGTGATACCTTGGTTTCCATGTTGGTTTTCAATTGCATACCATTTCTGTTCAGCAATATTGTATGTAAATATTATCCTACAATTCAAAGTAGTTGCAATTTCCATCATTTCCCTCTACGCTCCTGTCTGTGTCTATCTAATTGTTGTAAATCTTTTAGTCTGTGTGTTTTTAGTTATTTAGCAAACAAAAAACTATTTGTTTCCTTAGCGTTTTCAGTGTAGATGTGTATCTGAGATGTGCGGGCTGTGGAAGACCTATCAAGGGAAAGAAGAAAGAAACCTTTTATGGAAATTTGGCGCTTCTTTCCAAAATTAATTGCTTTTTTATACTGCACAGTCAGGATTTGTGTAAATCCAAAAATAACTCACTTTCTGAACCAATAAGATGTTACATTTTTTAAACCAACTCACCACACAAAATCGATAAAAATATCTTACTAGGGAAATTCTCAGACCCTGAAGAAGCCTCAGACTGTCGTGTTACTCCGTTTCTTTCCCCTGTTTATCTCTATCTTTACATGGCATTTTAAGTTGATTGATATTAAAAAAATATATTGTTTTGCGGGCTTTTAGATAATACTTTATATTTGGCAAGCTTTGTCTGTTAATATGTGTATATGATATTATTGAGTTTGCTTGCTTTTTATGCGTATATGCTGTAAATACACAATAATATTTATTTCGTTACAATCATTTAAATTAATTGATGGAGTGTGAAACGAAAATAAGCCGAACACAAATTGGTTTTTTCGGGACTAAAAGCAAGCAAGTCATGGCCTGGGCAACAAACACTCCCTGACACAGGACCTCTGGGTGCACGCTATCCGTTAATTAGTGCTAGAACGAATACCAAATTGTTTTGATCCTGGGATCTGACTCGCTAATTGACCATGTGACAAACAAAAATTAAACCAATTTCCCAACTGTATTTGTAGACGGCTATTATTCAGTTACGGTGCGCATACCCAAACGTATTACAGTCTGTGAAAATCTATGTCTTAGCTATATCCCCAGGGACTAGACGTTGGAGGTAAACGTAAGCGATGTATCCGATCTGAGATCTGAGAACAACCATGTACTTGCTTGGGATGGTCACCTAACCACAATTCAATTGCTTGCCTAGACACCTTTGATACTAAACCTATATACGATATATGTATTTCTATATGTAAACCGTGTATGCTAACCTATACCCAAACTATATATCTATATCCTTACATATGCAGATATCTGTTACTGTGCTGCTAAGCCACGCAAATTCTAATCGATTCTTTGTTTGTAATCCGTCTTTTGCCAGAGGAACAATGGGAAAAGGATCTGGAAGCCGAGCTCAAGGACTACGAAGTTGTGGATGAGGGCGGCACTGGCGGGGGCAGAAAGGGCAGAAGGACGAAGGACGAGGAGGAAGCGGGCGGGGAGGAGGACGAACCGACAATATCTAACTTGCGCACACGCTCGACTAACAACGACTGGGAGGAGTACGCCGATTTAATTGAGGATACCGATGATTTAAAGTAATTAAGAGCTTATATCGTAGTTTCTTCTAAGTTGAATCTAAGTTTATAACTATCTTTACTTTATCTTTCTTTCCATTCCTTTCCAACCTTGTTTCCAACTTGATTAATTGATTGATTACCCTTTAACCAACAAAAAATATATATATTGATTGTAAACCAAAAATCTGTACTCGACCACACACAGAACTTTGAAGTGCCTAAAGCGCACCATGTTGGGCTATCCATGAGACGAGGCCGTTCCAGCGCTCTTCTAGTGCCGGTGGTCCAGAGCCCCGCTCCTAGCCCGGGGGGCCTGCCTTGTGGTGGCCTACTGGAAAAGTTGGTTGAGATCCCAAACCTCCCCCCAAAATGCCCACTCACTCACTTATTGGCCCAGAGCAATGCGTTCTATTCAGTTTCCTTCAGACATGATATAAGACACTAAAACCAAAAGATATCGATTTTATTCAACCTTACAAGTTTTACAAAAAAAAACAAACACAATATAAGAGATAAAACGAAACCAAGCCAATCTGGTATTCCATGTATCTACTATTTATATATATTTCCTTATACGTTTGGTTCGAACACGCCGAGTGGCAGCGGTAGTGGGAGTCGTCGGTATTACTTGCCAATTGTTCAGCACACGAAATCCGAGATCCGGCAGTCAATAGCCTATCAATAAGTACTTATCTAGAGGATACACTCATCCATAAAGAACACACTGGCTAATGCTATAGATGCAGATGCAGATCATATTTGAATATAGTGACTAACAATTGAGTAAAATGCGAAATGAAAGAAAGTCAAACAGTATGCTTCAAAGGGAAAATTTTGTTATTTATATTTATAAATAAATTATATATACACATATATATATACATATAAATTAATGCATTTGAATTTAATGTGTAAAAATTATTATAATAAAGATATAGATATAAAATATGTAAAGATACGTGACACTCAAAATAAAAGTTGAAAATTTCGGTTGAGAAACGCTTGGTAAAGCTCTTTTCTTTATAAACAAAAACAAAAAACCAAAACCAAAAAATTGCAATGATATTCATACATGCGGAGTAATGGCTAGCGATTCATTAGTTGAGAGCAAGAATAAAGCATTCGAAAGTATTATTTCCCCCTCAAATAGATTCTAGTTAAACGAAGATATTAAACATTAAATAAATTATCATTGATGCTTAAAGAGACACATGTTGAGGAATAATTAACAAGGCAAATGCATAAGAACATAAAAACTAAAGAAAAACCAAACCTTTTGTTTAGCTCAATTAAAGGCGCGCCAACAAGTTTTCATTTACGAACATTTTCAGTTCGAGTCGACTTTTCTTAAGATTCTTTCTAGGCAAAAACTCTCACATGCTGTTCCACTATCGAGACACGAAACTTCCTTGAACGAAACTATAAAAAGAAATGCCAAAACAATAATACTCTGGATTGGACTTGATACAACACGAAACTAAAAACGCAATTAAAAAATTACAAGTAACAAATGAAAATAAAACGCAATTATAAACAATAAGCAGTTCAAAACCTTTGAAAAACAAATATATACACATATATATTTATATACTTCACTAGACAAATTTTTATGCATAAACTTAAAACAAAACAAATTCTATATTATCAATGTTTTTGCTCTAAATGTCTAACTAATTGTTAATAAAACCCAGAATCAAATTATTTTCTGCAGATGCAACGTTAAATGAAAATGCTATAAATGTGTAATTATTTGTTAGCAGTGGAAAATTATATTACAAAGGACAAACGAAAAAAAAATTGAGGATGAAATGAAATGGTAAACAAGTTATGACATTAACCTGTATATTGTACATTTACTTTTAAACAAATGAAATGTATTTACACGAAACGGCATCAAATATGATAAACTAAACAAATTTTAAAATTTATATTTACTTTGTGCGTTTTTAAACATGTTGGCGACACAATGACAAGCAAATTAGTGCATAAATAAACCTAACAATAACAATAAATATTAACAATTAATGATAATGTAATGATGTTGACAACATTTATGTATTTTACAAGGCAGAACAACCCAACCAACCTCCCCCCAGTCCCGACCCACACCGATCCCAAAAGATATATCAAGCCCTGCACCTAACACCTCTCACCCATTTTATTGTCTGCAAAAATAGTTTATTACTAACAGCAGGAGGTGGTGGCGAAACCAAAGTAATTAAATTAACGTTTTTGAGCCAGTTTGTTGAGCAGCATTCCATAAATATAGCATTGCAAACGATATGAAGAATATGTATGTACATGTACTAATTAAATTATATCACCCCCGAACAGAAAACCAAAGCATAATTTAGTTGTTTAACAATTGATAATGTTAGCAAATGACAAAGTTAGCCAGTCACACTCCTCCTGAAAATGCCATAGAACATATTTCCACTCAATGTAAAACCAATCGCGCGGCAGATCGCGGAGAAAACTCCGCGAAAACTATGCACAGCCAACAAGCAGAGGAAAACGAAAACGAAAATGAAAAAGAACATTTTGTGTAAAGTTCGATGACCGAAGACACCAGCATGAACACATATGAGTATATATACATAATAAATATATATATATATATGAGAACAGTTTAACGAGATTAAAATCAACTAAAGTAATAAAGGGAAAGTGTATAACTATTAAAACTAACGAAAACCAAGCTCTTTCATTTACGGTACGCATATTTTGCTGTACACTTTATTTACAGAAATACACAAAATCTAACACTAAACGGGTTAGAAACAATCAAGTAATTTTTTGAACAATGCACAATGAATTAACTTCGGGTGTTAATAAGCACGCGATTGTGTGCCCAAAAGGGCTGGCCAATCAAATAATTTACTAGAATTTGACTAAAACGGGGTGAATCTCAATGGGGCCATATTTGCGGCGCGTCAAATATGTGAGCTTCGGGATTGCAAGATCAGGCTTACGGCTAGTAACACAATTTCAATGATTTCATCTGCTGCACCCCCCCACCCTGGACTAATTAAAATGCTCTCGGAGGTCACCAACGGTTGCCCCGTTGATTAGAATCCATGCGCTCGTATCCGATGCTTCTGAAGCGCGAATCTGGTGGTGGTGGCCCCTGCTTTGTCTCAGGCTGCCACCGGCTCATCAGGTCCTTCCATATCATGGTCAGTATTATGAAGAAGCCGCCCGCGATCTTGTGGAGGAAGTCCAGCACCTTTAGCAGAATGGGAGTGGCCGTGTGCGTGAAGCGACTCAACTCGAAGAGGAGGCGAATGCTAAAGATGCCAAAGCCACGGATAGCCATGACTAATGCGCCCAGGACCGTGACGAGCAGCAGTCCCAGGAATCGAATGATGTCTACCACATTCGCTTTGTTCACATCGTTGGCCATGAAATCGTAGACGGTCTGCTTGATGCCATCGCCCCATTGGCGCACAACGGCCACGAAGTCGGCCAGGCCGAGATCACTTTCCTTTGCCGCCTCATCGCCTCCGGCTCCGGCTCCGGCGGCAGCGATGGCGACCTGTTTGGCGGGCGAGCTGCGGTTGAGGGAGAGCGATCTGCGCGGCACGGCCAGCGGTTCTAGCTCCACGGGACGCACCATTTTGATCTTAAGCTGCACCTCCTGGTCGCGGAAACGCAGGCTCTTCACACTGAACCAGTACTCGCCGAAGGGCAGGTCGCTCAGCTCCGTCCACAGGCAGGTGTCCAGCTGCCCGGGATGGGGGGTGTGTGTGTAGTTGCCGAAACTGCCGCCGCTGGTGATGCCCACCCACATATTGGGCACAAAGCGCTGGTAGAAAAGCTGCAGCTGGGCGGCGCTGGCCAGCAGCAGCTTCTCCAGATCCCGTTCGCTGCGCTGCAGTACCACCACGTCCCGGTAGCCGGCCAGTGGCTCCACAAGGCAGCGTTCCACGTAGATGCCCCGAAAGAGGCGGCCCTTGTACAGCTGCTTGGTGAGCGACTGCATGGCCAGCTCCTCGGGCGGCATTAGCCGCGCGCTCGTTGAATTTGACACTGTGCTGTCCATTGGAGTGCCTGCAAGCGGGAGAGCCTTGTTAGTGTCTTTGTCGGGGGAAGGTGAGAGTGGGTTTTGGACTTTGTTGCAAGCGCTTTCGCCGCTTAGTCAGCACAGCAGAGCAATGGTTACGCTTCGTTTGGAGTTAATACGGCAGAGCGAATTCGGTTCGAAAGGCTTGCACGACTGGTTTTTGATTTAAGGTTTTAGTTCTACATCGGTTGTTTCCTTGACGTTCTCGGGATGAATAAGTTAAAAGGCAAATAAATAGTGATCAGGTAGAGATAAATACAGGACAACAGCTGTGACAGCTTGATTGTCGATAGCCGATAGTCGTCTATCGGGCGAATATGTGAGTATGTGAAATAAATAGGAGCATATATTTTGGTAGTCTTCTATACGGGGTTTCTGGAAAGATTGCAAGTTCAAAGAGTTATTTTGAATAGCCTTGGTGGGCTTAACAGCCTGACTTGGACGGCCGATAAGCGATAGGTTTGTCTATCGGGAACATATGTGTGAATACCGTAAACAAGTTTTGATAATCGTGTGTTGCCCAAATTCCTCTAGGAAAAACTTGGTCACATTAGCAGCTTAGCCTCCGCACCCAACATTGTATATATCAAGAAAATTCATGTAAATATCGTCTTTAGTAAAAATATATTTTGGCACACACTTTCCTAGGACATGTTTTTAAGATATTCTTTCGTGCCAGGAAATTTGCGGCATTATCGTGCCTGCAGTTTTTAGATTTGCCGCCCAGCTTCGATTGCCGATAAGCGATAGTCGCCTCGATTGCTCGTATATCGGGAAAATTTATGTGAATATCGAAAAAATAAAAAATAGAAAACCTTTTTTTGATACCCATTTTCCCCGGATTTTCCGCCAAGATTGTCTCCCGTCGCCGCCTAAAGGAGTTCCTCAAAATGACCCTGGTGGGCTTAGCCGCCCGCAAGCTGGCCCAGAAGCAAAGGTAAGCCTCCCGGAAGAAGAGCCGGCTTTTGGGCACGCCAACTGTATTTGCATGGTTCTCACTCTTCCCCTAGGACTGCCAAGATAGCCGCCGCCTTTCCCAATGGCATCAAGTGCCAGAAGTGCCTCCAGATTGGCCACTGGAGCTACGAGTGCAAGGAGAAGCGCAAGTTCCTGCACCGCAGCTCGCGGACCAAGCAGCTGAGCCAGCACATTGCCCGCAAGGAGGCCGAGAAGCCGCCGCCGCCGCCGGAGGAGTCCCCGGAGGCGTCTGCCCCCTCCGCGAGCAGCAAGAAGAGCAAGCGGAAACGGAGGCGCAGCCGCAGCTCGTCCTCCTCCTCCTCCAGTTCCTCGGACAGCTCGTCGGACAGCTCCGGGTCGAGCTCCTCCTCCGGCTCGGACTCGAGCGACGACAGTTCCAGCTCCGACGATGACGACGAAGAGGGCAGCACCTCGGGAGGCTCCAGCGGAAGCAGCTCCAGCTCGGACAGCGACAGCAGTGGGGATCGGGAGCCGCAAGTGCCCCCCAAGAAGAAGAAACCACAAGCGCACAGCTCCGCTGAGTCATCGGATTAGGAATTGCTACAATAGCTTTAGTAGTTTAGACCGGAATATTATTTACTAAATTCATACATTCTCTTATAAGTTGTAACCTGCGGCTCGGGGAAATCCCGGCCAGAATAAACGATTGTCAGTCCGATTTCATGTCCTCGTCAAATTGTCTGAGCGATGGATGAAACAAGCAATCCCTAATCTATTTCTTGTCTGTTGAATCTGAGGGATTTTATAGCTTAGGGAGGATTCACCCATAAAATCAACATGAAAAAGGGGATTCCTCAGGTCATCGGGTTAAAATGTACATTTAATTTGCTAAAATCATACATTGTTTCACATTATCCTAGTTATATTTAGCATATTTAATTCAGTCCGAATCAATTTCCTCGTCATATGCTTTGAACGAGGAGACAAACATAGCCAGATCGATTTCCTGTTTATTGACTGCAGACTCCGGGGCACAGGAATCGGATCCTCCAGTGAAATCCACATGGAGAAAGGGGCCTTTGACAGGAGTGGCCTGTGGTCCTTGTGGCCCTTGTGGCTCCAATCCGTTCTGCAGGCCAAGAGACTTTAGATGCAGTTCCTCAACCTGCAAAAAGGCTTCATAGACAAAGGTCGGGGAAGAAGTGAGAGAATATTACAACCTTGAGGGAGTTCAGGGCCTCCTGGACCAGAGGCAGGGCATTCTCTAGCTTCTTTTGGATGGCAAACAGTTGGGTTTGTTCCTTTTGGAGAACGCGATTTGTTTGCAGCATGTTAATAAATTAATTCAAGTAAGCCTTAACCCCAGAAAGCCAAAAGGGTGTCAAAAAGTCAGTCCTGCAAGAACAAAAATTAATTGCGAAATTAAATCTAGTTTATAGTATCAATTAGTATCAATTCAAATTATGCCTTATAGTTTGTTTTATTCAATATATTTTTATAATTTAATTTATATTGAATTTAAAACAAAGCCCTGAATCGTTTGAGTTATTAATTTTAACATTTACAGTTAATTTTTAGATAACCAAATCAGACTCTTGTTTTATCAGCTAAAAAGTTTTAAAACATACAATATATATTGTATTGTTATATTCCGGGTTGCACAAATGGTATTTCAGTCATAGGCAGGTTAACACAGGTTAACTTTTATCGATAGCCGACTGGCACGCAGCCCTGCCAATAGGGCTGCAACCGATAAAAAAAAGCCGGTAATCGGCAACCCATTCGCGCCATTGCCAAATTTGCATCTTGTACAGTCAGGAGAAATTGTAAACCCATAAATAAGAATAAAACGCACCCCATCCAGCCCAACTCACCTGCCGCCATGAGCACCTGCCAGGTGGACGTCCAAACGGACGAGCTCCTGCAGTTCTTCTTCCTCTGCTGCGAGGAACTGGACCTGGACCAGCAGACGCAGTACAGCGCTCTGTCCGCCTACCGGAAATTCAATGCGGATGGCTGCCTGACCGCCAGCGGGGACTCCTTCGTGGTCCAGGAGTGGCTCTGCTGCGCCGTCTACGCGGAACTGCAACGCGCCAGGGCCCGGGACATGCGCCGGGAGTCGCAACAGGCGCCGGGAGCCAAGCTGGAGGATCAGGAACAGCCGCGGAACAACTGCTGGAACGTCTCGCTGACGCGCCTGCTGCGCACCTTCAAGGTGAACGTGTCGCAGTTCCTGTGCCGCCTGGAGCACTGGAACTTGCTGGCCCAGAACACCGAGAGCCAGCAGGTGGAGACCAACGATATTCGACGCCGGTTGGGCATCACGCTGACCCTGCGCAACCACTACCAGAACATATTCGAGCGGATCTTCATGCAGCCCGACGGCGAGGAGTCGGCCGTCTACAATTCACTGTACGAGCTCGGTTGGCTGCTCTTCCTGGTGGTCAGGAACGAGCTGCCCAGCTTTGTCACCACCAACCTGGTCAGCGGCTGTCAGGTGCTGCTCTGCAGCATAGAGCTGATGTATGTGAACGCCCTGGAGATGCCCAGGTCCGAGGTTATACGCCGCAACTTTCCAGGTCTGCCGCCGCTTTGGGACACCGACGATTTCGACGATTCCGTGCTGACCAAGTACTGCGCCATGGATGCCATTTGCGAGTTGATACCACAGCTGCCCGCCAAGGGAGTGCACCAGATGAAGAAGGCCTATTTCCACAAGGCTCTTGTGATACTGTTCATGGAGCAGAGCCTTCTGGGCAACGACTCTTACATGCGGGAGATCTTCAAGGAGGGCATGCTGGATGTGAATCTCGGGGCCCTCAACCGCAAGTACAGCCACTACGTGTCCGACATCAACGAAATGGACGAGCGTGTGCTGCTCAGCTACCCGAATTCAGTGGCAAAATCCGGCGATGCCCAGTCGAATCGACTGTCTGTCTCCTCCAACGAATCCTCCGTCTCGCCGCACAGAAAACTGCTCCTCCAGAAGCATCCGCAAAGCCTGTCCAGGAGCTTGACTGATATTTTAGAGCAGCGGAAAGAGGGCGACGGTGTCATCGTTCACATGAATAAGTTTCTCGAAAAACCGGGCAGAACCTTCGCCGCCGCAGGCACTGGCTTCTTCAATTCCGAGGGAGCGGAGGAGCGCTTCCGGCTGGCCAGCGGGCTCTTCTACCAGCTCCTCGAACGAATTGTTCACTCCGAGCTCAAGCAGAGGCCCTGGCTAAACGTGGTCAAGGTGATGAACCAGCGGCTGCTGAAGGAAACCCTGATCGCCTGCTGTGTGGAGCTGTCCCTTCAGGTGCATGACGCGCATGTGGAAGAGCTGAGATTCCCCTTCGTCCTGCGCTGTTACTGCTTGGATGCCTACGACTTCCACAAGATTATCGATATGGTTGTGCGGCACGGTCATAGCCTATTTGGCCGGAGCCTGGTCAGGCACCTGCACGCCGTGCAGGAGCAGTGCCTGGAATCGCTGATTTTCAGCAAAAACTCGCAGATGTGGAAGAGCCTGCGCCGCAGGAACTACATGCCGAGCTACCAAGATGTGCAGCCGGAGGGAAAGGAGAACACCGCAACGTCAGTGGACATCTGCATGCGCAAGTTCTATGCGCTGGCCAAAAGGCGGCTGGGCATTCTCTGCAAGGCCCTTGGCCTGGCGGAGGCGTTTCCCCGCATCTGGCACCTGGCCGAGCAATCGTTCACCCACAAATTCGGGACGCTCCTCCGCCAGCGCTATGTGGACCAGCTGCTGTTCTGCGCCATTTATATGATAGGGCGCCTGGAGAAACGGAATGTGACCTTCAGTCAGATCATCCAAGTGTATCGCATGCAGCCGTATGCCCGCAGGAACGTCTACCGGGAGGTGAACATGGACAACAACCGGACCGAAGACATCATCGGCTTCTACAACAAAATCTACGTGCGGGTAATGGGCAGCTTTGGACGCCTGCTCCAGTGCCATAAGGATCCCTCCAAAGACACTTCGTCCATAGACGCTACAAATGTCCTGCGAGAGGCATCACTCGACACGCTTCAGTTGCGCAAAAACATTTCCGTCACGTCGCAGCCTTCGCTCAGCACTTGCCAGACGCCGTCCCAATGCATTTTCCCGGTGAAAAGCGGTCTGCGTGACCATGAGGCCCCCAAAGAAGTGGACACTCTAAAGCGGACGCTGTCCGAAAAGGACCTGACCGTGGCCAAGCGGCCCAATATACTGCGCCGAAGCACCTGCACCCCTTGATCCCCTTGATCCACTGGCTGAATCACACCAGGAAGTGTTACTACACCTACTCTAGAGTGTACTGTACAAAAACTATGTGTAGACTAATTTTAAAATAACCGACTGATCCCCTTGAAGTCTATCCGTAATAAATCTCATGACAGCACAACACATAAAGGCCTAATCATCGTTAATTTTTACTTAATTTAAGTAATCTGTTATGTATACGGGTGGATAAATAAATCTGAACCAAATTGTGTAGTTGTGTAATCACCTTGAAATAGGTAATAAATACATAAATGCCGCTAATACCAAGATTATATGGTTTTTATCATGGTTTTAATTGGCCATATCTTCTATATTTATTGTCCGATCTGGACGTAATTTTGCATGCACATGCTTACCAATCAGCAGACTTAAAATTATGTCTCTAGCTTTTAACATTTCGAAGACATAGCTTTTGCGAATGATATAGCAAGTTATGGTCAAGTATGTAGAGCAGTGATGGGTGCCACGCACTTCTCATACGCAATATTTATCCATACCTCCCCACACTCATCCACAAATCTAATAAGTACTCCGGACTTACCTGGTCAATGGTCTGAGTCTTTTCTTCCTCATTGCTGAAGGCTGTCTCCTTGGTCTCGGCCTTATATAAGCAGTAAATCGCCTCGACGCACTGCCTCAGTTCCGATGGTGCTTCAGATCCTTGCGAGACTTGCAACGAAGGTGGCAAATCCAGGCAGATCTCTTAAAGCAAGATGCAGCAGTTTTTTGAATGACTTCTAGCGAAGGTGAAAGCCGATTCCCCAAACCGGGGAGATAAGGCCAAAGGAGTCCGCTCGATCTCGATCTCCTTGGTCTTCAGACACGGTGGGGGAAATTGCTTGGATGCACTGCTTCAGGCCAGATGGACGATGATTGCCTTGGATGACTTCCAGCG
>JAJJHQ010011628.1:2349293-2455617 GCA_021223825.1 Drosophila ironensis
TAGCACGGGATATACTAACCGGAATCCGAGTTGCTATTTTACTATTTCTACTATTAATAATAATAAAATCATATTATCAGCAGCTAGTTATCAGTCAATACTTTCTCTTTGGACCCTCCTTGGGTTAATATTTACGTATAGATAGCACGGGTCACCCTGTATCGATATACTAACCGGAATCCGAGTTGCTATTTAGTATTTCTACTATTAATAATAATAAAATCATATTATCAGCAGCTAGATATCAGTCAATGCTTTCTTTTTGGACCCTTCTTGGGTTAATATTTACGTATAGATAGCACGGGATATACTAACCGGAATCCGAGTTGCTATTTACTATTTCTACTATTAATAATAATAAAATCATATTATCAGCAGCTAGTTATCAGTCAATACTTTCTCTTTGGACCCTCCTTGGGTTAATATTTACGTATAGATGGCACGGGTCACCCTGTATCGATATACTAACCGGAATCCGAGTTGCCGGCGGCTCAGCGGAATTCTTCCCCAGCTTGGCCTCCACATATTGCAGGAACTGGACGAGCAGCTGGGCCAGCGACTCCTTCGTAATGGGCTCCGAGCTGTGCGCCAAGTACTGAACGAGAAAAAACCGATTAATCCCTTGAAATTCTTCACTTTTTTTCGTCGCCCTTCGAGCGCCATTTTTGTTGCGGCGGCGGCAGCGTTGTTGTTGTTGTTTTCGATTATTTGTGTTGTGTGTTGTATACGCACCTTCTTGCAGTTCTTTTGGAGCCACTGGCGAATGGATTCGAAGCCCTGGAGCGTTTCGGGGGACTGGAAAAAGTCAATGTTCGGACTTCCGTCCTTCTTAGGACCCAGTGTGTTCATGGCTCGGCACTTTTCGCACGCTTTTTCTCACGTATTTCTTGACTTTTGCACGCCGAAATAAATCTCGAGGAAAACTCTAATCGACGCACTCTCGCCCTCTGTTCGATAGTCCGCATGCAGCCCTGACACCTATCGATAACAGCCCAGTGCTGCCAATCAGGCAGGCATGTAATAATTTAAACATTTCTACATTGTAAAAATTTGATATTACGAGTAATTGTGTAAATAAATAAATAAATAAATAATAAATATTTCTTAAACATTACCCTTAGAAAAACCAAAAACGTGTTAGCATTGAAATATTTGATTTATGTTACATTTACATTAATAAAATATGCATATGTGCAATAAGTCAACTAGCCTGGCACCAACTATAAAAGAAAAGTTTTAAAAAATGAAATGAAGTACATGCTTGCCAATATTTAATTCATCTTAGGAGACTAGCAGCAAATGAATTAACTCTTAAAGCTATAGCTAATTTTTAATTAATACGGAAATATTGTGCCCATGTAAATATTTATTAATCAAATAATTTTATATGCTGATATTTTACATTTTTCTAGTAATTCAAATCTTTGGAAAGTTGGAAACAAGTTATGCTTAGATAAAGGTACGAAGATAAAGGTATATTGTTATAATAAATGAATATTGTTAGTCTGTGGTACTAATAGATATCATGCAAAGTCAAACAAAGTCAAACAATTCCTAAACCTATCAAGATAATTATTACTGTTAAAAGATTTTAGTTTAAACTTTAAATCGAAAGTAAATCGAAAGCTTACATAAGATCTTACATAATGTTGACTCAGTCGTTAATAATAGGATATTTGCTGGGTACTAATAGAACCCAGCAAAGTCATTAAAAAGGCTGTGTAAAGATTTTAATATATAAACAGACATTTTAATAATTTATAGTTGTTAGATGTTGCTTTATATATACAATAAAATACAGTCCTGGGTCTTACAGAGTTTTGGGAAAAAGTCATGTTTAGTCGATAGTCACTGCAATGAATCCCCTCCTATCGATAGCCCCTATCGAAGTGCATCCCTGCTGGGGGTGAGAGCGCCTGCTGCTAACAGGGCCGCTACAACATAGCCAACAGACTGTTACGGGGCCCGGCCCTGTGGTTGTTGTACAACAAGCATTGAGAGCACGTGGACGCCGGGGGACGGAGGCCGAGGGAACGGCTGGCAGCGAGAGACCAAAAACACGGTGCCCCGTCGACTCTCGCACACTATAAATTCGACCCGCGAGGGGCTAAAATGGCGCCTGGCACGGAAAATACACGAAAAACGGAGAGACCCGTACGGCGGGCTTGCAACGCGAAGCCCAATGTGAAGCTAAAGCTACGGCCTGACCCCTGACCCCTCGAGAGTGACAATTGTGAAAAGTGCGCGGCATTTGTGTTGCGAAAAAAGCGAAGCAACGGCGAAATCCGCAAGCGAAGCGGAAGCGAAAGAAACGGACGGAGAAGAAGCTGCGGCAGAAGCAGAATCGGAACTGGAATCGGCAATTGTACAGTTTTGTGGCATGCGAATCGAGTGGAAAATGCAAAGAGACGCAACCAGAGCCAAAGGTGAGTGATATAATGCGGGGTATATATAATATATAGCCCGTAATGCCCGACCCGATCCTCGTTTCAGCGAAAGAAAGGCACGTACATACATATATACATACGTGTGAGTATGTATGCGAGTGTCTTATGTGTGTACACACATGTATTGGGGGGCGTTATCGCCGACTGCGCAGCCAGCTTGCTTCCGTTTGCTTTGCTCTGCTTCTTCTTCTTCCTCTGCCTCTGCCTCCTCCTCGGCTTGCCCCTTTTCGGCCTGCCGCGTCTCTTTCCCAGAGAGCCAAGCAGCGAGAGAGCAAGGCAAACGGGGAGAGGGCATTGTTGTGATAAGAGAAAAGAAGATAGAGAAGCTGTGGGAGAGTCCTTGAGAGAGCTGAGAAGGCAATGCAATGCCTACACTGAGAAGAATTAGCGGGTAGCAAAGAATTTGAGGTAAAACCTTGTGGATTTGAGGAAAATTTAAATTTTAAGTTTGTCGTAAACACCACTTTAGCGCTTAAAAGCTAATGTTTGGAACCAGTCTTTAATGTGTAATTTAGTATAAAAACACTTTATTAGGTTAACAAAAAATTGATTTAACAATGAATAAACATATATGAAATATAGGAAAACATTATTAGCTGAAGGTAAAGCTATAGAGGAAAAACTAAACAAAATGCTAAAAATTCATGATCCAAAGAGAGTTAAATCCATATAAAATTTGGAAAAAAAAATAATATAGTTGTTAGATTTTTTGAGTTTTTATCCCTTAATACGTTTGGAAAATCATAAAAACACTAAAATTATCAATCTATTCAGATGATAAAGGTCCGAAATTAGATTTTTAACACTACATAAAAGTTTTAAATAGATCAAAATCTTGTTAAAATAACTAAAATAATTGTCAGGTGATAATATTCAAACATAAATAAAATACGTAAATAAAACTTAAACATATAGATCAACTGAAACAATAGCAATACACGGACAAAAATTGGCGGGGAGCAAATGGGTTTGAAAAAAGCTAAACCAAAATGCAGGCAGGCCATAATCCAGAAGGTAAACATTTTAAACTGAAAGCTAAACTGAAACACTTTGGATTTTTGAAAAATGGAATACTTTTGTTTGGCTCAAACAATACTTCAAAATTAGAGTGGTTTGACCCCTTAATATGCTTGACAAACCCTCGCAACCAGTTTTAATGTTTACTTGAACTAAGTCACTAATTTGGGTTAAAATAAATAAAAGGGTACAAAGATCACGTAATATAGCAATTTAATATTTACACTGATAAGTAGGAGGGCAGGCTTTTCGGAATACTAGTCAAAATGCTGGCAGATCATCCCCCAATTAGAGGCAAACTCTAGAATTTAGAAAAAATGAAACCGCAATTTATCTTTAATACGCTTGACAAACCATAAAACACAAAAGTTAACAAGCTGCATGACTGTTCAGTTTGCCAAAGTCTGTAATTAGGGTTAACATATATGTAAATATAAATCTTAAAATAGCTGAGTAAAGCATTTAATAAATTTGGGTAACCTGTGGAAAACTATTGGGAACTGTTAGTTGTCCTATAAGGGTAGAAAATCCAAATACAAAGGGAACTATTAGTTGTCCTATAAAGGGTAGAAAATCATAAGTTTTGTCAATACCATGATAAACATGTACCCAGGTAGTTTGAAATTCTTGGGAATATAAATATCGAGAGAACTATTAGTTGTCCTATAAAGGGTAGAAAATCATAAGATTTGGTAAAACCATGATTCACATGTATCCACGTAGTGTAAGTAACAACTAGATTGAAATTCTTGGGAATAGAAATACTAAGGGAACTATTAGTTGTCCCATAAGGGGTAGAAAATCACAAGTTTTGTCAATACCATGATTCACATGTATCCAGGTAGCTAAATTTACAATTAAATTGAAATTCTAGAGAATAGAAATCTTGAGTTTGCAACTATACAACATAATGTAGATGTTAATCTAGGTATACCTGAAAACCATTGTTCCATTGGTCCATTTTAAGCATCTTGTGTTGAAAATTGATTTGTAGATACCTAGAAAACCTAGAAAATAAACCTATGAATGATTGTTTGAAGGGAAATCTTTCTTTGTGCCGTGTTGAAATATTTTCCCATTTTTTTTCAAACCAAATATTGAAAGACAAGCCAATATGACATAATGTAATGGTAGGCACCCGCAAGATATTCAATTGGAGTACTCGAACATCAATTATGCAGCCCATGTGCTGCACATTGTAATGCCAATCAAAACGCTCGAAATAAAAACAAAAACTCGGCAAATTACTGGCGCTCTTTTGTTTCTGCTTCTGCTGCGGCTTCGGTTTGGGCGATTCTTGGTCGGCCTGTGCGATTGCGATTATTTTTAGTCGCAGCACATTGCTCAATTTGTTTTTAGCCGCCTCTGCTGCTGTTGCTGTTGCTGCTGCCTCTGCTGCTGCTTTTGCCTTTTTCATGGCATCTATTTAGCTATTTGTGCCGTTGCTTCATTCATGGCATCGGTCACTTTTCCAATTTTCCGATATCCGTGGGTGGAAAACGAGCCTCAGCCGCAGCACCACTCGCAGCGCCAGCGCCATCGCCAACCACAGCTCGCTTGTCCACGTCGCTCTTGCCAAAGCAACACCAATCACCTGTATTTGTTTAAGAGTCCAACTTGGGGTAGGGCACTTGAACTAGTTTCAAACAAAGCCCGAACGCCCAGCGAATTGCTTGCCATTTTCCCGCAACATTAGGTGACATTTGTCATAGTTTCTTGCCTGCTCGGCTCATTTGCATGCGACGCCAGAACTTGATTGTGCTCCGATGAAGATACTGCTCAATAGCTTCAGTTTCAGCTTTAGCTTCAGCTTCTGCTTCAGCTTCGATCTCGCTTAGTAAGCAAAAAAAATGTATAATAAACAAAAGCCCAGCCCAGCCCCGCCAGCTGTTGAAATATTAGCCAAATGCCAGGCAAATACGGCTTTGCTCTTCGCAGCCCCCCAAACACACATGTTCCACATTTATTGATTGTACAGATGACCTCTTGTTCGTGGAAATCCCTAAGCGGAAAAAACTGTTGCAATTAATCGCTCTAAGGACGAATCGCAATTGTTCCAGTCGCTTTTCCGGCTTCTGTGATAATGAATTGTGGCTTATCTGGCGCTGGAAATGTATAAATAAGTGCCCGTCACACAGCAATGGGTAAAATCAATAATTGACTTGGCTTTTTGCACTCGTCCGATGTGCGTTTAATGGATGTTTAATTACCCAAAAGCCAGCATTGTGGCTGCTAGAGTTTTCCCAATTCAAACAGCGATCCGGAGCGATTTCGCAACAAGGTCGCTGACAAATCGAAGTTCAGCCGATGGATTAGCTTTACGGCTGTTCGGACAAAGCAATGCGGCGGCTATAAATAGTAGGCACATACAAATGTTTTCATTACGACTTTTACGTCGCTATTATTTGTGTACCTGTGGTGCCCGCAGGTTGGATGGGTTTCATCGGCTCGATTACTTATGGATAAACATTGGCAATCCCCTGGGACGTGGCCGCTGTGGGCGGCGCCGGGACACTTGTTTCTTAGACACTTGTTGTTTTTTTAATTAGAATCTTTGGTTCAGTGAACTGCGGGTTTTCGGGGTGACTACCTACCTAGTCCTTATCGCCCGCTGAAGCGTGTGGCACTGATAACTGATAAGCGTCTAAAAAGGCAAAATCGTTCGAGTTTTGAACGTATCCATTGGTAATCGGCTTGCGATTAACCGAGGATACCTGCTCGTACACCGGGAAAAATGTATCTGCGCGTGTAATACGGTGGTGCTGGTGGTGCTGGTCCGTAATGTGGAAATGGCGTAATTTACTCAATTGTCACGTCCAGCTCTGAGCTGTTTAGAACGACAGCACAACAACACAGTCATTATTCTCGCGCCATTCACGTCAAGTGACTCAATTTACACGGCCCACAATCCAGGCCCCCGGACTAGAAGTAATAATCCACACCACACAGACACACACTTGTGTGTGTTGTCGGGGCGAGGGCCTCGCCAGGAAATCCTATCCAGTCCCCTGGACTCCCTGCCTGCCGTACGCGGCCATAGATCCACGTGGCCAGTGTTTATTGGTCGCGATTGAATAACGCCGCAAAATGAGAAATGAGAAAGGCTTACGATACGAGTGTATGCCAGACGTCCCGCTGGTGCGGTTTACCAGTGCGTTGTTATAGCTCAAAAGCTCAGCAACGAATTGAGCAGATTAAGGAGTCCTATTTATAGACATACCCACATCTTACGCTAATATATTTGAACAATTAAAGCTGTTTAATCAACTGAACCAAATGTTACTTTCCCATTTTCCCCGTCTCCAAGGCATTGACGCGAATATCTTTCTCCTAGCCGTAGCTCCTAATCGTATATATCAAATTATATTAATCTACTATTTTAATTCGATTCCAGATTAGTTAACTTAAGAGTAGTCCGGTCGCTCAGATCGGTGGATCACAAAGCTTATCACAAGTAACCTTTGCAATAATGACAACTCGGTGAGTTTACATTCATTTGAATTTTGAATATACTCGTAGTAAGCAGTCTAATGGAGCGCCGTTCTTTCAGTCTCGACCGTCTGTTCATCCTCCTGGAGTCCGGCTCCACGGCGGCGACGCGCCAAGCGGCCGCCAAGCAGATTGGCGAGGTCCAGAAGCTCTACCCGCACGAGCTGCATGCCCTGCTCAACCGCCTGGTGGGCTATCTGCACAGCACGTCCTGGGAGACGCGCATAGCCGCCGCCCAGACAGTGGAGGCCATCCTCAAGCAGGTGCCTCCGTGGCAGCCTGAGCTGCAAGTGCTGCCCAAGAAAGAGCCCACTGCCAGCTCGGCATCAGCCCCCGTAGCTGCCGAGGAGGACAGCTGCCAGTCGAGTGGCTCCAGCTCGACAACTGCCAGTGAGCGATTGCTCAGCTTCGATGGCTTCGACCTGCAGCAGATCCTGCACAAGGGCGCCCGCCTGATCGGCTCCGAGGGCAACGAGTTCGATGTGCAGGAGGAGCAGCCCGCCAGCGGCGGAGGAGCTGAAGATCAGAGCCTGGCCAGCCGGCTGAGTCGACAGCGAGCGGTGCTGAACGAAAAGCTGGGCATCACCACGGCCGCCAAGCTGGGCGTCAATCTCACGGACATGATAACCGACGAGGACGTGGCCCTGGCCAGGAGCGGCTCCAGCTACAATGTCAATGCCGAGAAGATGCCCGTGGAGCATATACTGAACATAAAGAGCTCGCCCCAGAATGGGTCTGGGTCCCAGCTCAGTTGCCGCGAAATGAACCGGGCCAAGCGGAAGGCACGTCAAGGCACCGCCTCCTCTGCGGTCACGCCCACATGTAGCAGGCGCAACTCGAACAGCAACCACAGCACGGGGAGCAATCACAGCAACAATGGTGGCGCATCGATGGCCGCACTGGACGAGCCGGAGAAGAAGAAGATTAAGGCCAGCGAGCGTCAGGAAATCTTCTACAGTCTGAATGGTGAGTCAGCAGTGCCTGCCCAAAGAGTTGTAATATGTTTTTGCTTCTGATTCACATCGATTCCACGTAAATTTATAACAATTTGTAACATTGTCTTCGAGAATAAACTGCGAAAGGTATCAATGTCAGTTTAAGATAAGATTAAACAGCTAAAATGTGTATAACAAATGCTTACTGCTTCGGTTTGCTTTCAAAGAGAACGATAACTAGTTTCTTATCCAAATAATAGGTTTTATGATTTCCACTCACCGAAAACTGCTACCCTCAACTCCTTTAGTTGTGAAATTATGGAGAGACTTCTGATTATACCCAAAAATTAGGTTTTATGGTATTTGGCAACCGAAATTGCCTTCGTTGCTTAAGCTTGATTACAAAATATAGGTTCAATGATATCAATTCAATGAAAAACTTGAAGAAATGGGTGACCAATGTTAGGAATTAATTAGGACTAAAGAATAGTTTCAAAACCTTTAATTTTGCAGCTGCCGTTCCGGATGCCACTGGCACTTGGGTGGACGCCGTCTCCTGGCCCCTGGAGAACTTCTGCGCCCGCCTGTTCATCGATCTCTTTCACGCCAAATGGGAGGTGCGTCATGGAGCGGCCACAGCGCTGCGGGAGCTAATCAACCAGCACGCCCAGGGAGCCGGAAAATCAGTGCAACAGAGCCGCGAACAGATGGACGAGGCCCACAGCCGGTGGCTGGAGGACGCGGCCCTGCGCCTGCTCTGCGTGCTGTGTTTGGACCGGTTCGGGGACTTTGTCTCCGACCAGGTGGTGGCTCCGGTGCGCGAGACCTGCGCCCAGGTCCTGGGCACCTTGGTGAAGGAAATAGAGGCCAGCAAGGTGCAGCGGATTGTGGACATCCTGCTGCAGCTGATCCAGCACAAGAACGAGTGGGAGGTGCGGCACGGCGGCCTGCTCGGCCTGAAGTACGTGTTTGTGGTGCGGGAGGAGCTGCTGCCCATCTACCTGCCGCAGTCCATATCGAACATCCTGATCGGCCTGCTGGACGCTGTGGACGATGTGGGGGCAGTGGCTGCCTCCACTTTGATACCCGTTTCGTCGTGGCTGCCGAAGCTATTGAACCCCACTCAGGTCTCCTCGATTGTGAAGATGCTGTGGGACCTGCTCCTCGACCAGGATGAACTCACCTCTGCCTGCAACAGTTTTATGGGCCTGCTGGCGGCCATTCTCTGTCTACCAAACGCGGCCAGCTGGGTGGAGATGGAGCCGATGGCCACGCTAGTGCCCCGCCTGTTTCCCTTCCTCTCGCACAGCACCAGCTCGGTGCGGAGGTCCACGCTGAAAACCCTGCTCACCCTGACCAGTGCGGACAAGGTGAAGGTGAAGGTGGAGCCCAAGGCGGAGGAAGATCCAGGGAAGGCGGAACCAGACGCAACCAAGATGAAGCTCAACTTTGGCGTCAGCGAATGGCAGTGGCAGCTGCTGCAGCAGGCCCTGCGGCATATCTATCAGCGCATTTTGGTGGAACCCCAAGCGGATATCCAGGCACTCGCGCGCCAAGTGTGGTCCAATCTCATCGAGCACGCCGATTTGGGCGCCCTGTTGCATGCCGCCTGCCCCTATGTTTCCTCCTGGATTTGTCTCTCCATGCAGCCGCCCCGACTGGCCTTCGATGCGGCCGTTCTGATACGCGCTGCCGGGGATTCCGGCAGCACGGCGAGGAAAAAGACCCCGCGCATTGGAGACGACCTGGGCGGTGCGATACTCGCCCACACGAGTGCCACCCTGAAGCTGTACTTGGGCGGGAGCGAGGCGACACCGCTGGAGATGCGCGAGGCGAACTTTATGCGTGCGAGGATTTCCTCGTCCCGAGCATTGGGTGCCCTCTCCCATTACCTCGTTCAGCCCGCCCCCGGAGTGGTCTACACCGCGCAGACGGAAAGTCCGACGGACTGTTACACAAAAGTGCTGCTGGGCCACCTGAACGCCCACTCGGCGGTCCAAAGGATCGTTTGCGGCTTGATTATTGCCTTCTGGGCTCTGAACGACGAGCCAGTGCGCCCGGGACCGCCAAAGCTGCAGGAGAAACTGCATCAGTGCGTCAGCGAGTACATCTACTACGACGAGGTGGCCATTTCGCTGACCCGCCTGTTGCAGGAGGCTAAAGATTTCATAGCCACACTCAAGCAGCACAAAATACCCATCAACGACTTCAACAACGCAAAGGTTCTGACGCTGGAGCAGATCGAGGCGGTGGCCACCACGCTGACGGAAAATCTGCGCCTCTATCCGCTGAAGCCGAAGCTTCTGGACATATTGGAGGAGCGACGTCGCAGCCTGCAGGCCTCCCACCAGCAGACGACCAGTGAGCAGGGCGCCTACCATGTCAGCGCCCAGGCGGCCCTAGCCGGAGCCATTTGCGCCCTCCACTGCCTGCCCGAGAAGCTAAATCCGGTGGTCAAGCCGCTGATGGAGTCCATCAAGCGCGAGCAGTGCCTGCAACTGCAGCAGCTCTCGGCCGAGTTCCTGGTCCACCTGATGGACCAGGTCTGTGATAGAAATCCTAGTCCCAACAGCAAGATCCTGAACAATCTCTGCACGCTGCTCAGGAGCGACGTGGAGCACACGCCCAAGCTGGTAAGTGAATCAAGCGAATGTGCTTTCCCCTGCCCAACAAGGGCTAACATCATGACTTTGCCCACAGGTGATGCCGCTGCTCACGCTCCAGGAGACACCGCCCTCCCCGGAAGTGACCAACACGTGTGTCTACTATGGAATTCTGACACTTGCTATCCAGCAAGCTGTGACCACGACCAGCACCCGTGGGGGCGGGGCAGCTGCAAACCCAACGGCTTCGTCGGTGGCCCGCGGACCTGGACGACCGCCTGCAAATGAAATTATAGCCGCTGCCTCGACAGTGGCCGCCAGTATAGACATTAAGGCGCAACAGGCCAAGGAGGCGGAGGCCAAGCAGTGCCGGACACAGCGCTTGGGGGCCGCCAGTGCCATAGAGAAGCTGTGCAGCACCTTCGGGGAGCACATCGTGGACAAGGTGACCGTCTTCCAGCAGCTGATGTTCGGCAAAGTGGCCCAGTTTGTGAAGGAAACGGACGAGGGCCTGCTAACCACCACACTGCCGGAACTGGCAGTATGCACTGAGTTGATCAGCTCGCTGCAGTTAATTGAAACAGCTGCCCCGCACCTTCATGTGGCTCTGCATCCGCAGGTGTTTGCGCTATTGCCATCGCTGGGATTTATTGTGCGTCATCCGCTGAAAGCTGTGCGTCACATGGCCGCCCGTTGTATTGCTGTTCTGGCCGAAATCGATGCCTGCCAGACGATGCAGTTTGTGGTGCAGGAGCTGCTGCCGCTGCTGGGAAAGATCGAGCAGCTCATCGAGCGCCAGGGCGCAGTGGAGGCTATCGAACGGGTGGTCAGTCGGCTGCAGATCAAGGTGGTGCCGTACATTGTGCTGCTGGTGGTGCCGCTGCTGGGGGCCATGAGCGATCCGGATGAGTCCGTGCGCCTGCTGTCGACCCACTGCTTTGCCAATCTCGTGCAGCTGATGCCGCTGGATGGCAAGGCCGTGCAGCTCAAGAGCGAGCCCCTGCAGGCACGCAAAACGCGCGATCGCGAGTTCCTGGACTACCTTTTCCACCCCAAGAGCATTCCCGACTACCGGGTGCCGGTGAAGATCAGTGTGGAGCTGCGCAGCTACCAGCAGGCGGGCATCAACTGGCTGTGGTTCCTCAACAAATACAATCTGCACGGCATCCTCTGCGACGACATGGGCCTGGGCAAGACGCTGCAGACCATCTGCATCCTGGCCGGCGATCATTTGCAGCGCATCCAAGCCAAGCAGGCCAACTTGCCCAGCCTGGTCATCTGCCCGCCGACCCTGACCGGCCATTGGGTGTACGAGGTGGACAAGTTCCTGGCCGAGGGATCCGTGCTGCGTCCGCTGCACTACTACGGATTTCCGGTGGGTCGCGAGAAGCTGCGCAGCGAGATTGGCACCAACTGCAACTTGGTGGTGGCCTCCTACGACACCGTGCGCAAGGACATCGACTTCTTCGGCGGCATACACTTCAACTATGTCGTCCTGGACGAGGGCCACATCATCAAGAACGGCAAGACGAAGAGCTCGAAGGCCATCAAGCGGCTGAAGGCCAACCATAGATTGATACTCTCCGGCACACCCATTCAGAATAACGTGCTGGAGCTGTGGTCGCTGTTTGACTTCCTCATGCCGGGCTTCCTCGGCACCGAGAAGCAGTTCGTGCAGCGATTCTCGCGACCGATTCTGGCCTCGCGCGATGCCAAGAGCTCGGCGAAGGAGCAGGAGGCCGGTGTGCTGGCCATGGAGGCGCTGCACCGACAGGTTCTGCCCTTCCTGTTGCGTCGCGTCAAGGAGGATGTACTGAAGGACTTGCCGCCGAAGATCACCCAGGACCTGCTGTGCGAACTCAGTCCGCTGCAGCTGCGCCTCTACGAAGACTTTAGCAATAAGCACCTGAAAGACTGTCTGGACAAGCTGGGCGACTCCCCGGCCACGGCCATGGTGGGGGAAAACCTCGGCGCCAAAACCCACATCTTCCAGGCCCTGCGATACCTGCAGAATGTCTGCAACCACCCCAAGCTGGTCCTGCGCCAGTCCGATGAGCTCGCCCAGGTGTCCGCCCAGTTGGCGCAATCTAACAGCTCCCTGGACGACATCGAGCACTCGGCCAAGCTGCCGGCCCTGAAGTAAGTTCATGCGTATATCCTTTCTGGTTCCGAAGATGTCTAACTGACTTTTTATCTCTAGGCAACTCCTTCTCGACTGCGGCATTGGTGTGCAGACCGAGTCTGTTAGCCAGCACCGGGCCCTGATCTTCTGCCAGTTAAAGGCGATGCTGGACATTGTGGAGCACGACCTGCTGCGCCGCCATCTGCCCAGTGTGACCTACCTGCGGTTGGACGGCAGTGTGCCCGCCTCCCAGCGCCAGGACATAGTGAACAACTTCAACAGCGATCCCAGTATTGATGTCTTGCTCCTGACCACGCTGGTAAGTTATTTATATCTATACTACTCGGTATTGTATATTCTAATCCTCCATTTGTGATTGACAGGTTGGAGGCTTGGGTCTCAATCTTACGGGGGCCGATACGGTGATCTTTGTGGAGCACGACTGGAATCCGATGAAGGATCTGCAGGCGATGGACCGAGCCCACCGCATTGGCCAAAAGAAGGTGGTCAACGTGTACCGGCTGATCACGCGCAACTCGCTGGAGGAGAAGATCATGGGGCTGCAGAAGTTTAAGATTCTCACCGCCAACACGGTGGTCAGTGCGGAGAACGCCTCGCTCCAAACGATGGGCACGTCTCAGATATTTGATCTGTTCAACGGCGGCAACGGTCAGAGCTCATCTTCGGCGAGTTCCAGTGCTGCCACGGGTTTGGGAGCAGCGTCCGGAGGGATGTCGATGAATACGATCATTGAGAACTTGCCGGAACTGTGGTCCGAGCACCAGTACGTGGAGGAATATGATCTGGGCAACTTTGTGCAGGCACTGAAGAAATAGACAACCGCTTCCCCCTCCAAGACTTCCAGTAACGAGTTTTAGGCTTACTTTTAAAGTGCATTCGAATGGCTCGTTGTTTTCGACGGCATTTCGGAATGTTTTAATCTGTTCCTTTTTTAATTGCAAACAGGAAATTGTAGAAACTAATAAGATTAATAAAACCCATTTAAAATTAAATACTTTTTGTGAAATTCATCGATGTTCCCGGCACGCATGAAGGAAACCGCCGACCGATAAGAAATTAACCCAAAACAAACAATCAATGAGCAATGTTTAATTCAATAAACGAAATCGCGATCGCAAGACTACGATTAGAGGTCCTTGGCAATTAAAGATATCTATTCATAGCACTTGTACTCACAGCATATTCTTGAAAATCGACACTTTTATGAATTTTTGACTAGGCCAATCGGGGAGATGCTTATCCGCCGGCTCTATCTGGAGTGTTGATTTTGCGGATTTCGGCCGGGACGAGGGCGTGCAATTGTTATTATTTATACGAAGTCTTATCGACAGGGCCTTATCATCCTGAGAGCTACTGTAAAACTCTTAAATCGAAGCGAGATATGGCCACGCATATAAAACGCGGTGTGGCGCTGCGGGTGGCATTGTGAAAGTGAAACCGAATCCGAAGCCAGCGCCATGAAGTTCCTGCTCAGTGTGACCCTGCTGATGGCCATTGGCCTGCAGCAGATCGATGCCCACGGCATGATGCTGTCCCCGCCCAGCCGCTCCTCCCGCTGGCGCTACGACGGAGCCGCCCCCCAGAACTGGAACGACAACGAGCTCTTCTGCGGCGGATTATATGTGAGTGGGGGTTTCCATTTTTGGTAGGGTAATACATCAGCCCTGAGAATGATCAGCTTACTAAAAAATCAGAAGAATTTAAATGTAATACAAGAAATGAAATTGTCTTCCCTTTTCTGGTATTATTGATCTTGAGTTCTTAAAAGTATATTTAGTGACAAAGTTGGTGAAGAAATTTTTACCATTTCGATAGTTTTATTTTCCAAACATAATCTTAGCTATAAAAAAAGTGATTTGGAAAAAAGTGATTTGATGCAGTTCTCTGCTTCTTCGCCTAAGAAATTTTATAACTTGAACTGATATAACCATAAACATAAGATAATCCGAAGGTACTACGAGTATATACGCCTTTGGAAATGTAGATGCTCCAGAATATCAAGTTTTCTTTATGAATTGAATAAATATTCTTCATATTCATACCCTTTTGCTTACCTGTTGACTTACTGGGTTTACAATTATAGCGGGACATTTTGATCAATCAAATGTATTTTTTATAAGATCCAATAAACTAATAATCGCTTTCATAATCCGCAGACCCAGTCGAACAACGGAGGACGCTGTGGCCTGTGCGGCGACAACTTCCTGGATGGTCAGCCCCGTGCTAACGAGATCGGAGGCAGCATCGGAGGAGCCGGTGTGATCACCCGCAGCTACGCCGCCGGCAACGCCATTACCGTGGGCGTGAAGATCACCACCAACCACTTGGGCCACTTTGAGTTCCACCTGTGCAACCTGGACAACTACGGCTCTGAGTCGGAGGAGTGCTTCGATGCCAACCGCCTTCGTTTCCAGGATGGCAGCGACAGGCTGGAGATTGGATCGCAGTCCGGTGAATTCGACGTGACTGTGATCCTGCCCGATGGTGTAACCTGCAGCCATTGCGTTCTCCGCTGGACCTATGTCGGCGGTGAGTTTTGGGAGCACTCGCTTATGCATCAACCATGATATTAAATTTTATCTTAATCGCAGCCAACAACTGGGGCATCTGCGACAGTTCCGGCAACGGAGCTTTGGGCTGTGGTCCCCAGGAAACCTTCAAGAACTGCGCCGATGTGAGCATCAGCTGGGGCCGCAACATGCTTACCGATCTGGTCAATAAGCACGTCGGTGGTGCGGAGCCCATTGAGACCCCCATTGAGGTTGCCTAAGCGCCGATCCCTTTGAAACCAACGAACTGCCTATTAAGTCTGACAGAGCTTAACGCCAAAGAGCCCACCAAAGTTGAATAAAGACTTGAACATTACCAGGGAGATCATTTTTTCTAAAAGTTAAAAGAGGTTATACCATTTATTATACCTTCCCAAGTTTTATAAAAACCGTACTCAACGTGAGTCTCAAGCAATAACTAAAATAGCATTGATTAGTTTAATCATTGCATTTCCTCTCGGTAACCTACAGATATATTTGAAATGCTTATAGTTTTTAGAAATGTAATGTATATTTTTGTATTGAACGAAAAAGGATAGACTGTTTCACAGACCGCGTAACTTTGACCAGCGCTGTAGCATGTTCTAGCACTTCTTTTTATCCTTTACGACCTGGGGTTCCAGGTTTATGCAAGAGTCCTTGGATGTTTTATTTTCCTATGTTCCATCTTTTTTGCATTCTCCTTTGGCAGATTTGGATTCTCTTTGTTTTTTTTTCTTCTCCTCCCACTCAGCTTTGTCTTTTATATTTGTTTCCAAACATTTCTGTCGCAAGGCCTCTTCTTCCTTCTCAATTCTTCTCATTTCCTCATCGATTACGCCTTGCGCAGACTTGCATTTCATCTCGGCTTGCCACTTCTCGTAAGCTTCCTTTTTCTTTTGGGCGAATTCGGCGCACCTCGTCTTCAGTTCTTCTTTGGGATCCACTTTTTTCATGGCTTTCTTTGCTTTCTTCGGTTTTTTGGGACATTCGCATGTTTTGGCGGGCATGCGAATCTGTGCGCACTTGCTCAAATTGTTGCCTGGATCTTTTTTTTTGCTTGAATCCTTTTTTGGGCTTGTATCCTTTTTGGGGCACACATAATTTTTTTGCGCCGAAAAGCACGTGATCTGCTGCTTTTGCACACCATTGTCTCCTTTAAGCTTTTCACTGAGCAGTTTTGAGGGATATTTGTAAAAGTAAATATTCTTTAAATTTATTTATTAATTCATTAATTTTGTTCAACGCACCAACTATCATCTCGACGGATTATATGCATCTTCCATTTAACACGCAGAACCTTCGATGTACTTTTATCTGGTCGTAATCGGTCCATTAGCCGTGCCAAACAGTCGTCCCGTGGGGTGCGATTATTCAAGTATTTGGCTCCCATAAGGAAGACGGGCTTCAAGCTGGAACTTTGGCTTGGTTTCAACATCATCGCCATTCTGGGAAACATCATATAGAGACTTAAGCCACAAATGCTGATAATACATAAATTTTGATTTGGAGAAGAACAAAAAAATGTAACATAAAAAGGATAAGAAGGAAATATAACAAAAATAGGCCTAGTACACGGAAATTTTGATACTCAATACAAGTAGATAGTTTTAAGTATAGTGAAGTTTAGATCGAAGACGATAGTGTGCCTACAAAAATATTTTCTTTATTTATTATAATACGATTATCGCTCATTTATAAAAGGGTCGGTGTAACATATTTATTTGGGGCATAACAATATTTGGTAGTATGTGAGGAGTTCTTGTTTCGATGAATCACTAATACAGAAAAGGGTCAAAATTCTATATATTTTATCATATTTTCTTATAGAATCGGGAATACAAGTAGGCAACATATTTTCGATTAGGACCGGAAATATGGTACAGACTTTTATGCTCTTCTATAATAGATAACGTATTTAAATAACACCCTACAATACAGTGTACTAGTGATACAAAAAAATCTGCGGGTTCCAGGTGCCGTTTATATTGTCTTGCATCATTTATTTGATTCTTAATAATCTTTTAACTTTGGCACAGAGCTTTTTTCCTTTAGTAAAACTCTGAAATTGTATTCGTTTCCCTTCAATTGATAAAATTTCTACCATTAAAATTTCTGCCTTATTGACTATGCGGACTTAAAATGTAATTTTATTTTATTTGACCTGAATTTAACATTACATTTTTCCCCGAAAGAGTTAACTCGTTGTCTGCTGACCCAGTTGGCTGATTACTGCTTCGCGTTTCCTCCGGTTTCTGCATCTTGCGCTTCTTGAACTGCATTCGTTTTGATTTTGATCCTTCTTTCTTTCTGTAGATTTCCCTTTGAATTTTCAACGCCTTTTCGGCGGTATCCTTTTCATGTTCCACCTCCCTTTCCTTTTTGATGATCGATGAAGTGGCCCATTTTTCTTGAAAATGTTTTTCATGTTTTCCGTCCTCTGCACTTCCAGGTCGTGCACAAATTTCCGCTGTGCTTCATAACCATAGTCTGAGCTTTTGATTTTGAGGGACCTAAGTGGTGTGGCTATCCAGTTTCCTGTTAAAGGGGACGGCTGCTCATCGGGACTGTTTGACACATCCTTCTGGGATGCAATCCGACACATTTTGGGCAACCAAGTAAAGTGATTGGCCGTGGGTGTCTTAACCAGCTTAAGGTAGCTGTGAATGCAGCAGCGAAAACATTCCTCCGAGCATCTGGTCAAAGTCACCGCGGTACGCGAAACCATCCTGTCGTTCAAGTGTTCAAATAATAGGAATTTAAAATGGTATAAATGAGAAGGTTATTGTATATACATGTATTTATGTATATTACAAATTTAGTTCATTTCCGAAATGAATCTCGCTTTAAAAGAGGCGAGATGTTATGTGTATTCTATAGAAAGTTACTGTCAAAATTTAGCTGATATAAAAGTCATGGATAATACAATAGTTCCATAGAACAACTAGTTCTTAGTTCGTTTTTTTTTATCAACCATTTTTTTTTTAATATTTCTTAAAATTTTGTTTGTTTACATTCAAACAATCAGCACATGCATACATACATACACTTCTGTATGTATTGTGTATGCACACACACACTTCTGTATGTATACACGTGCGGACGGATCGAAGTCAAAGAGACGGATGACGTCACCAGGCATGTGCAACGGCATGCTGTTGCCGTGGTAAGGGGTTGGTAAAACTTTAATCGGTCATACCTTCTATATTTATTGTCCGATCTGGATATACGTGTTTGACGGTCTGCGGTCACCTCTAGTTTTTACCATTTCGGATATATGGAATTATTTGCAAATGCGAGGGCGGAAAAGAATGTGGCAAATATGTCGAAGAAAATAGTTTTATGCAAATTACGAAGCCGTAGCCGAAATTCGCAATAACTTGATCTGCCGGCAATAATAACACACCAAAAGCAAACAGATATACACCACTAGCTTTTACCATCTCCGAGTACGAGGTATTATAAAAACAAATGAAATGCTTATTCATTGATTATTATTATAAAAATTCCAAATGAATTTGAATTTACTTCAATTTTTTTTACTCTTTTTGTTCGCCTTGGCCATCATCTTAATTTTCATGCACTTTTCTTTTAGGGCCAGTTTCTTGCACTTTTTCAGCATCATTTTCATCTTCTCCATCTTTGCGAACTTCCTGCAGGCCTCGATCTCGGCCAACTTTGCGCACAGTTCTCTCATTTTTCGCCGCTCCTCGCAAGGATCCTTCGCGCAGGGGTCCTTTACAACGCAGGGATCCTCCTTTTTGCAGGGATCGTTCGGATCGGGCTTCTTGGCGTTCTTGCAGGGATCGGATTCGCAAGGATCGGATTTGCAAGGATCCACCTGCTGGCACTTAGCTTCCCTGCGCTTTGCCTCCTCCTCCTCCTTTTTCTTCTTCGCAGCCTTGCACCGTTGCATCAAAGCAAACTGCAGGCATTTCCTTTTAAATCTTGCAGCTTCCTCTTTCTTGTCCGCTTCTTTCTGTTTCCGTTTTTTGCATTTGTTCGCTTCGGCCATCTTTTTGCATGCTTCCTGCTTGGCCATCTTCTTGCACTTTTTCTCCAGTTCCTTATGACAGGGATCGTCCATCTCGCCAATTTCTTCCAGCTCCTTGCACTTCTTTTTGAGTTTCAGCAACTCGCATTTCTCCTTCATATGCTGTGCCCGACATATCTTCCTGAGCTTCTCCTTCCTGGCCTTGGCCTTGTTGGCCATAGCCTTGCACTTTCTAAGGGTCTCCGGGTCTAGGCTCGGCAGGGGCGGATTCTTGGACATGACAGTTTCCCGGGCTTTATTCTGGCAAAGGAATCGAATAATTTCGTAGTCCTCTTGGTCTTGCTTCGATTGCGAATGGCGCAACAGGCGACGGGTCTCGATTTCCTCCTCCAACTTTCGGATGGCGTTTTGGTGGACCTTTTGCAGCTGCAACATATTCTGCTGTTGCTGGATTAGGGGCTCGAGCACATTCAGGTTCTCCTTTTCTTCAACGTTTGGCTTGGGGAGCAATCGATAAATCTTAGGCTGGCCCATTTCACGAACACCTTCATCCACTAAATGGACGAGTATACCCATTAAAATAATAATGCATTCTGAAAGAATGCTGAATTTTACGTACTTCTTTTCGGCAAGTTTGTGGTAACTTCGGGATCTTGCGGGTCGATATTTAACCTCTTTTTCACTTCGGGACCGTGCTTGAACCTCGCAAAAATGTTCGGCTGAATGCGTGCAATGATAAAACTAGGGCCATTGTTCCGAGTGAAAGTGAATGCGGTGGTCCTAAGCATACTACAAATTTTGTGGGCCAAAAATTTACAATTTTGATCAAAATTGTTTTTATGGACTATAAATTGATCAAATGTAGCCTGGTGTGTTAAAATAGGAAAACCGAATGAATACTACAAAAATTTTTACAGGCAAGTGACGGGAAAATCACAGCCATGACAAGTAAAAGCCATTATAGTCAAGTGTCTTAACTATAAATGTATAAATATTGCAGATATGAATACAATATTCTTTTAATTTTCGCATCACCGATAGATATTGGCTCTACCAATGTAATATCCGAATTAATTGCTTTTATAGTTAAAATTGTGGGCGCCACAGAATTTCGCGGCTTGCAGGGTTGCGGGGGTTGGTCTATTTTTAAAATAAATTTGTGCCAGAGTGGTGTCACTTAATTCTAAATATCCAATTAGTTTTGTCATTATCTATTATTGTCTCCAAAATCTAGGCGTCCAAACGGACGGACGGACAGATGGACATGGGTATATCGACTCGGCTGTTGATATATACTTTAATGGATATCGAAAAGTTTCCTTCTCCCTGTTACATTCGTTTCAATACGTTGTTCTTTTGAAGAACCGGTTATAAAAGGTTCATAGAATTTATTTGGGGTGTCTAAATTGTTTTTTACCCGGTCCGAAAGTTAAAACTTCAGCTATAGTAATTTAAAATAGGGTTTATAATATATGTATTATAATGTATATTAGCATGACATTAAGTATATACCATAATTACTTATTTAGTCTCGTGAGATAGTAGTGTTCTCATCGATACAAAAAATTTGCCCCACCCTTTTGGATCTTCATTATAATATTGTAAATTAAGGCGTATTTACACCGTAAGTCTTAGCCAACAAAAATAAAAAACTTGATAATTTTGACAAATTATTTTATTTAATATAACTAGGCAGCTTGACCTACAAACCCATAGCTGTGTTGGAAGGCTTAGCTAAATTTATAATCGGTTCCACAATTTTAGTACCATCAAAATGTCCTCTCCAGTTCGTTAGTCAAAGTGAACTCAGGGACTGACCAAATTCGCCTTCCGCAATGACCATTATTGATTATTTTGCCTTTGATGTTTTTCCAAAACCTGGAAATATAGATAACTGTCCAAAAACGATTAGTAATTGTAGTTATAACCTACAAACAACCTGAATACGCCTCCCGGCGTCTTGATTTATATATTTAGGCGCTGAACGCTACGACTAGTACTATCAAAGTTAAGTCGACGCTGATTTGTGGCCCCTAATCAGGCCCCGAGGTTGGCATACAATATTAATTGACGCTCTGCGTTTTTATGAAGTCGTACGAAAGGGAGCTAATCTGTAGGCGACAGCTAAAGCTAGGCGACAGCTAAAAAACCTCCCCTCTGATATTACCGACCTATTTGACCCCAAAAATTTGCCAAAAATATTCGCGGTTTCCTATTAAAATTCCCCTAATTATCATTCGTAATGTGCGGGTATTAACCATTCATTGGCAGCCAGACCGATGGCTAAAGCTTGCATACGGATCCCCAAAAACTTACCCAGAGCTGGCGGCCAAGTCCGCTGAACGTGCAATCGTCGTCAGTGGTCTTGATACCCCTTAACTTTTCGGCACACGGCTCAGATCCGCCTAGGATCTTAATGTCCCGGCTCTGTGATTTCTCCCGCAGCAGGTCGCGAGGCGACTTTCGGGGATGGGTGCAGGCTTTAGATCCTCCCTTAATCTTGGTTAAATTGGTTCTTTTCTTACTTTTTTTGGCAAATAATTGGAAGGTAGGCGGCGACAGCACCGGTTCCTGCAAGCAAAAGTTGACTGGGGTTTCCGTTGTATCTGATTTCGTTTCCGGGTCCCGTTTAGAATCTGCAGCCTCGTTTTTTTCGACTTCTTCCTGAAGCAGGCCACTGGTAGGCGGAAGTATAACGGAGTTGGTACTGTAAAGACAGCGACCACCAAAGGTGGACATTTTACGTTTCGTGTCACCGGCGCTACCGCCTCCGCCGGCGCTACCGGTGGGGCTGCCACTGCCACCTCCGCTACCACTTCCACCGTCACTCTTTTTACCCCCCATGATCTTGTCGAAGAGTATTTGAATGAAGGTCTTTTCGGCAGGCTTGGCCATCAAATCCGTCAACGGCCCTGGATGCTCCTTATCCAACAATTTTAGGGCAAGTTGTTCTCCCTTATCCAAAGCGGGTTTCTTTTTCGGAGCCGCTTCAGTTGTCGCTTCCAGTGTGCTATCGGCCTTCTCCTTCGAACTGGCCTGAGGGACTTCCTCGGCCTTATCATCCACATCAGATGACCCTTCGAAGGAGCTTGAGGAAACCTCATCCGACAAGGGGTCATAGAGATCGCTTGGAGTCATTTCCGATTTTATAGAATCTAATTCATCCCCTGATGCACGAAATTCTTTGGAAGCCTTCTTAAATGACGAAATATGGTCAGCCAGATTGCCGGTTATGTACTTGTTATCATCTTCATCTTCATCATCCTCACCCTCGACCTCTCCTAATATATGTTTTATTAAATTTTGTGTTTCAGCGTCATCCTCATCATCCTCAATCCGCGAGTCCATGTGGCTTAGATAAGTCAGGTCTTCTTTCGGCAATTTGTCTTTAGATTCTCCCATCATGGTTGGCTGTGTAATTTCAGCAATATACTCGTCATATAAATCTTCGTCACTTTTGCTTTTTTCATTACTCTCCCACTCTTCATCGTGTTCGTCTAAAACTCCAAATGTTTTCACATTTGAAATTTCTTTTTTGTGATCCTCGAATGTTTGCGATACGAATTGAATTGGGACCGTTTTTTTTATATTATCGTTAAAGGTCGAAACCGAGTCAATTTTCTGAGCTTTATTAGATCCAGATTCTTGGGATTCATTGTTCGACATGAATGACGAAATCGTTGTTAGCATTTTACTTTTTTTATCATCCTGTTCAAGCGAACTTGATTCTTTGTCTGTTTTTATTGGTGAAACTCCTTCAATATTTTTTGCGGTTCCAGAGGCGTTTGCTACCGGATTTTGTCCTTTAACATTCATATGAGAATAGACTTTTTTATGAGTTCTCCATGGCGAAAATATTTTTGGCTCTTTAGCTTCCTTTTTTCCAGCTTTTTTGAAGCTCTTTTCAACGGTTTTAGCTTCTTTACTATCTTTTTTTGCTTCCGCAGTTTCTTGAACACTTTTCGAATCTATGGATTCCTTATTTTTGGATGTCGGGGCCAATATGGCCCTAACTTCCTCGGGAGTGGTATGGGTGGCCTGTGACAAATCCGACAGCGTCCACCAATGATCTTGACCCTGATCCAATTTGGCCAGTTTCTCGAATACTTCTTTTACTCTGTTCTCTTGATCTTTGTTTAGACCAGAGTCGTTGTCGTCCTTGAACATGGCCACAATTTCTTGTGTTGATTTTCCAACGTATTTTTCCGTTTTCATCTGACCGCTATCACCTGATTTCTCATCGGTTGTCGACATCGGCGATGGCTGGTTAAGGATAAATTCGCTTATCCTTGGACTTTGCGATGAAGAAGTACTAGGAGCGTCCTTACTCGATTTGAAATCGGAGGGGGGTATGGGCTTTACAATTTTCCCAACCGCAGTAACTGTTTCTTCCTTTGGCACGATCTTTATGGGTAGTGCTAGATCGGGCTTATCATTAATATTTTTGGAGCTAACTTTTGGCTTAGAAATTGATGCTGTAACTTTTAGGCTGCCTTTAGACTGAGAGTCGTTTGCATTCCCTTCTTGACTCTTGACATCTTCAGAAACAGTTGGTGGAGTTTTTGGATTGTTTTTAGACGCAGATGTTTCATCCTTCTTGGTCTCAATAATTGTGGGTGTTGCCTGTATTGTATTATCCTTATTTGTCTCGATATTTGTGGGTACTGCCTGTATTGTATTATCCTTCTTAGTCTCGATATTTGTGGGTACTGCCTGTATTGTTTCATCCTTCTTAGTCTCTTTATTTTTATTGGATTCCTTCAATTGTCTCTTCTCGATCTGAGTTTTGAAATTCTCCACCCATTTCTGGACGTGATCATCTGCGACTGCTGCATCATTTTTCTCCTTTATACTAGCTCGCTCGTAGAGTTGTTGAAATATTTCCGACGCTTTTGTTTTAACCGAGTCTATTTTCGCGACAGCAAAACTCTTAAATTCATTGGTTTTTCCATCCTCCGATTTTAAGGTTGTCTTGGCTTCCTTTACTTCTTTGGTTTTATCATTGACTCGATATTGCGATTCTGGTTTCAATAAGGGATTCATTTCGTCTCGACTCGAATGATTACAGGGATACGCTTCTTGTTGTGACTCTTGTAGATGGGCGGTTTCGCCTGGCCGCCACCATTGTGCCACCTTCTTTGGATCGACTGGGGATTTATTTTTCTTGACTGTAGCTCTTGCCAATAAGGGTAGTTCGTCTCGACTCGAGCGGTTAGATACCTTAGCTTTCTTTACCTCTTCTCGATTGGCGATTTCGTCTGCACGTTCCCCCGTGCTGGGTTCGACTGGGGATTTTTTTGCCTTCAATGCAGCTCTATCTTTTTTATGCTTTTCCTTGCGAGCTTTATTGTTTTCCCACTTATTTGACGAGGTCGAATCAGGCGATAGATCTTTCGTAATGTAACTCAGTGACGAGGTCCGAAGAGGCTCTGGAATATTTACTTGAAAAGATTCTTCTTTTGCTGGGATATCTATCGACATGCTACTAGTCTTGGATCTAGCATGCATCTGCGAAAGCCAAGGAGGCTGTACTTTCAATTCATCCACCGTGGATTTAGCATTCGACAATTTCGCAGAGTCGTCAGCTGAGGCTTTACCGGGATCTGGAGTTGGAGATGAATCTTTGGTTGTTGTTGGTGTTGGTGCTGCAAATGGCGCGGGAGGGATTGCCACTGAGAATGATGATAGGTCGGTACTATCAGGGACATTTTTAGCAAATGAATCCATTGCCGGTGGTTCAATCCGGTCTGCTTTATTATTGCTTTCTCCATCCTTAGGTGTATTATTTGATTCCATTCCGTAAGTTTTCATTTCATCCTCAGGTGAATTCTGGTAAGCTTCGTGCCTCAGTTTCTCAGGGGTCATAGTTTCAGAACTAAAGAATGATCTGTATCTACCGGCAGGCATTTCACCGGATCCATCTAGGTATGTCTGCCCGTCACCTTTAATTGTAGTTGATTCCATAGACGTAGTCTCATACTTTGGATCTTTAATAAATTCCTGTGTAGGGGACATTTCATAGGTTGGCTTCGTTTCAGATTCGACTGAGCTTTGGAACTCCTCAATCGGACATTCTTTTGTTTTATTAACCCTTTCGCTGTCGAAAGTGTCTTGCTGGAACCCAGAATCCGATGAAGACGACTTTCCCGAACAGGTAATAGTGTGCGGACCCGGAGGCTTGATCTCTGGCTGAGACGGTATGACCCGGGCCGGCTGGCTGGGCATCTCGGGGCTGATCTCAAAGGGTGCCTCCGGACGACGTTCCGCTGGCACTTCCGGCACATTTGTCGGTACCGGATCGCCGACCTTCATCGGTCCCTTCGCAGGACCTATGTTTGTGCCCCTCTGGAAGGTATTCACCTGGAGCTGACTAGCGCCGTAAGACTTATCTGCCGACGTCGCTGTGGCAGGGTCGTCTGATTTACCGAAATTCGAGGTGGAATCGTCATGTTTACGACGGACAGGCTGCAGTGATTTGAGTGCAGAGGCGCCACGCCGCGGCAAAAAAGAGACGCGCAACAGCCCGACGTAACTACTGGTGCGCCTGCAGGCTGCGAAGCCACTCATAACATACGACATCTTCTGCCAGCAGCTCGATGTGTCTTCTCGGGTCAGCGGAAGGTTATAAGGCCAAATGGACTAATATTGGGAACACGGAAAAATTTAGGTTTATTTCAGAATTTCTACGTTACGAAAGGTGATAACTTCTGTATGCCCAGGCAAGTATCACTGCACGAGGCGATAAATTTGACTGTCATTTGTAAGCTAAAGTGCTTGGCTTGTGTGATTTAAAATTTGCATGAGTTGTTGGTGTCCCTGGGCTGGACATGGATCATCACTTTGATGGCGCCACCCAGTCCCTTTCGCGAGGTCTCGAATGCCTTGTCCGTATCCTCGATGCTGAAGTGATGGGTGACCAGTCGCTTTACGTTAACCTTTCCGGAGGAGACCAGTGCCAGGGCAGCGGCGTAACTGAAAGGGTTCCGGTTAGAACAGATTCCTCAGTGGTAATCGTGGCCAGGCTTACTCGTTGCAATAGCGGAAGACTCCTCGGATGTCCACCTCTCGGGCCAGGGCGTTGATCATAGGCAGTTTGACTTCGGGGGCTCCCATGCCAACCACAACGACCACACCACCGGAACGTGTGGCCTACAGAAAAGATGTTTGCTAATTTCATTGATCTAAGGCATTCCTCTGGTTAAGATACTCACGAAGATGGCCAGGCGCGCACTGCTCTCGGCTCCGCAGCAATCGATTGACTTGTCTGGCTCTCCGCAGAGTGTTTTCCGGACCAAGTCCGCGGTCTCCTCTGCAGACTGATCCTTCTTCAGCAGGAGCGTGTGGGTGGCGCCTAGCTCCTTGGCCACGTCCAGACGCTGCTGCAGCAGATCCGTGATCAGGATCTCAGAGGCGCCCATGGATTTTGCAGCCTGAAAGAGTAAGGAAAAGGTATGTGAAACTCTCACGAGATAAGCAATGGTATTTTATAGCACTTACCAACAGAGTAACGAGGCCAATGGGTCCCGCTCCAAGGATCAGGACCTTTGAGCCCAGGGTGACCTCTGCCCGACGGCAGGCATGGACTCCCACGGACAGGGGCTCCAGCAGGGCACCTTCCTCCATGGTGACGTGGTCGGGCAGCTTGAAGCAGAAGTCCGCCGGGTGCTTGTAGTAGCGGGTGAGATTGCCATCGTAGGGGGGAGTGGCGCAGAAGACCATGCCGGCACACAAGTTGTACTTGCCCTGCTTGCAGTGGTCGCAGTAGCGGCAGGGAACACCCGGCTCGATGGCCACCCGATCGCCCACCTTCAGGCTGGTCACCTTCTTGCCCAGTTTGGTCACCACGCCGGAGGACTCATGACCGATCACCATGGGCTTGGTCAGAATAAAGTCCCCGATGCGCCCGTGCGCCAAGTAGTGAACATCGGAGCCGCAAATGCCCACACTGTCCATGGCGATGAGCACCTCTGGGTAAAAGGAAAAATCCCAAATTAATCAAGGAAATCACCTCAAAACGGTAACCCAATGTTTGAATAATTGATCTCGTTTTTAAGCGCCAGCACTTACAAGTTTGACCTTGAAAGGTGTAACATTTGATTAAACCACACGTTTTCTTATAAGCTGATAAGAAATGTTCTGATTTAAGTGGCTTCTGATAGTAAAAGGCAACGCCCTAGTTTTTGCTTGATGGAATATTTTGTTGTTCTAATCATTTAAATTTGACCTTCAAATTGCGGCTCCAGCATATCAAATTACCTACCATCATCGTTTATTTGGGGGATAGGACGTTGTTCCTGCAAAGAGGAGATACAATGATTAGAGGTCATCTGAATTGACTTGGGGAATCGTGCTTGGCTCACCAGGCGCAGGTCCTCAATGCCATGCAGCACCGCTGTCAGATTGTCCTTGGCCATTTTCACGCTTTGCTCGCACCTCCGATGAACCTGCACAACCGCTCGATCGAATAGCCTACTTGGAACTGATTTGAACATGCTGAACGACACGCCGTGGACCTCTGGATGTGTCCGGGGGCGGGTTATCAGCGACTGTGACGTAGGCAGTATAGGGTTAGCGATAGCTGTGTAACAGTCGCCTTCGCTTCCACCTACTCGCCTGGTCAGCAAGTTATCAATACCCTCAAACCCACAGCTGCTTTCCAGCTCCCGTGCCTTGTGTTTACATTTATTAGGCCGGATTGTGTGCCCAAGGCTTGGAGCCAAAAGCAATGTCAACTGGCAGCAGGTGATGGGAGGTGTGTGCACTATTATCGAATAGTCGGTCGGGACACACCTTCGGCGATACGTAAGCAATTACTATCGCTGCACTTGAAAGCATTATTGTTTGCTTTTATAGTGTCATTAATGTAATCTTAATTATCCGATTTTGTTAATAACACAACTTATAGAGACTTGAAAGGTATTCAAGCGATCAGAACTATAATTAATGTGCCAACCCGTTGTTAAACCTTTAAATTGAAGTGGAACTTATTAGGGTTTGAAATACATAGCATTATTTTGGTATGACAACTCAAACCGGATTGTGTTCCCAATTTATTGCGCGCCAATTGCAATCAGTTTAGGTCCGGAGTTGTCACTGGCACATCCTTCTGGGGCACAGAAAGTGGATCGCAACTGCCCACTAATGTGCTTCTATGTCGGGCATGTACTTTTGCGCGATTGGGGGATGTCCTCAATGTGTCATTGCGGACATTTAACAGAACATCAAAAGTGGTTGCACCATAAATAAGCAGACCCTAGCAATGACCCCACATCCTGGCACCTCCTCACCCGACTCCCTGCCCTTCGTTCATTTTGTGTCGCCTGTTTCTCCTGGAACCGGACCATTTGTAATTTTTTGCTTGGACAATAACAACGACAAACAAATTTTAGTCCACTTCTGTTTTATGGCAAATTAATGGAGCGACATGCTGCCCATGTTCGCAATGGAGCTTCACTCCATGCACTCGAGCCTAGCAGGTGGCCCCGGCTTCCGACCTCCCAGCTCCGGCTTCCCTGCTCCCCTCCGGCCTGCATCCCCTAGGTCACCCCCAGGCCCACCGTGCTATCATCGAACTTTGTTTCACACATGCGAATGGTCTTGTTTTATTACAAGCATACCCTGCCGGAGGGTATTAGGTTTCCGAGATCAAATGAGGAGACGTGTGAGTTAACTGTGCTGAAAGTTGCTTAAACTATCATTACTTTTAGTGTTATTATTGTCATAAGGAAACCTATGAGCAAAAGTATAATATAAAAGGGCAGCACGACCAACAACAATGAGTTTATATTGTTTTCTTAGTATAATGCAAATATTCACAATATTTTCAATCGGACAACCTAAAGGGTTTTTACCACAGAAAAATAAACACTAAACAAGAGATTATATATTAAAAGGGAAAAAACATAAAGACGGTTTGAGGTGTATTTGAGCTTTTTGACCCTACAATTTGTGCCTCAAGAAAGACCCTAAAGGTAGTCAACTTTTCACAGGCACTGTCTTTGTAGTGTCCGCTGTCACGGATGTCGATTTGTAGGAATAAGTGTACTATATGTGGGTGTTGTTGTTGCCCTCTTTTGGCTCTACTCTGCATGTGAATGTGCATATGTATGTGCTGGCAGGGCGGGCTAACATATTGGACATTTATTATTTTTCGTGAGTGTTTTTGCTCGTCGAGTAAATTATGGCGGGTGCACTGCGGGCGGAAGTGGAGCAAAGCCGTGCCCCTAACTCTGGCCCCGCCCCTCGTATCCCACCTCCGTTCCCAACCCAAATCCACATCCAAATCCAACCCACCGAACCACCGAATATGGCCAAACAAATTGGTTCGCACAACCCGCGACTCAGCTGCCCAAAAGCGTAGCCGTAAAACGCTTTTTTGGCCGGGATTCGATCTGTATTTGTTGTGTCATTGCTTTGATAAAACCGATGACAATGGCAAGGGGTCGGCGCTAGGGGTACGAGGGGCATGAGCAGCATTGGGGGTGGTGGGGCAGCATGTCAGGGTCAGGTGGCGGTTGGGTGGGCGGCAGTGCTGCAGGCGTGTTAAATTAATAATTGCATAAATTTTACATGTGCTGTTGCATGAGTTATGCACGGAGCGGCATAAATCGCGAATAATGTGCACACTGGCCGTGCGAATATTTATGGGCGTGACTGTAAATCATCAAACCATAAACGCACTTGCAACGCCAACGCCAAGCGGTCAACAACGCATCGCTGGCACTATTTGGCCCGTGCCCCGATACTTTTGTCCTTTTTTCTGGCACCTCCGTTCGGTGGGCGGAGTCCTGGAAAAATATTTAATCAAATTTAATGTCAGTTTAATCTCTCTAAAATTACATTAGCCAAAAATATTGTAAGTCTTCCCTTTTCATAAAATGTTTATTGCACAAATCTGGTAAAATCAGAAGAAGGTGGCAAGTTACATATATTAAATTATTTATTGTTATTATCGTTACGAGGTACTTTGCAATTCGATCTGTGAGAATTTATTTAATAAGCATTTTTATTCGCCTGGCTGGCGCGATTCCGTTTGCAATTTCAAACTTGTGGAACCCCAGACATGATAAATGCATGCATTTAATGAAGTTGCATAATTGTTAAAATACGATATTTTTACACATTTATATGGGTCTGGCTACCGCTTTTGGTAGTTTGCTTTTATTTTGAATTTATTATAAAACAAGAATAAACGATGTAGACGAGATTTCACGACAACGAGATACCATGTATCTATTTTCATGATCTAATAGTTTTAATTTGAATATTTTAACCTCAAATAACTTGCCAAAAGTCAAAACATAAATTTATGTGACGTCTTCCGGCATTGAGAAGGGATTGTTATTCATTATTCATATTTCGATCTTTATAAAACTTGGCACTTGGCTATATATTACAATTTTTAGGCTGAAAACTTAAAGAGCCATGACAAACGCTGTTTATTTTATTGAAATTTAAGTATATATTGCAGCCTAAAACTATGCACAGCAAAAAGTATTTCTTAGGGTCTCTTGTTTTTCGCCACGAACATGCTCGCACTCATATAACGCTCCTTTGCCAAAGATGTTGTCTTGGAATATCCTCCGGTACTGTCTTTGTCAATGAAGAACTTCCGGCCGCTTTCGGCCATTAGTCTTAATACACGCATGGAGATGAACCGAAATTTGCCCAATAAAAGTTCGATGCCATAAATTAAGAGCACCACCATGGCTCCTGCGCCCTGCGACTCCGGAGCGCATCCTGCGCCATGTCCATGGCGATGGCGATGCCGATGGCCCCGGGCCAAGGATACCAGGCGCCAGCTGCCGGAAGGAGTGGAAGTTGGAGGCTGGCAGGAGGCTGGGAGGGAAGGTGTTTGGCCGGGACCAATGGAGCGAGAGATATGCGATCAGTAAATACGTTTCCGTTTCGTCTGCTAATACACTTCCTCCAGCGCCAGGGACACGGCTTTAATTCTTAAACACCCGCCATCCTGTGATGGATGCAAGAGTGGAAGCGCCAGAACGAACAGAAAACAAAAGCAGCGAGCCAGATAGCCATTACTCTCAGCTGGTGTCCTGTAAACTCGCAACACTTTGATGTTTCAAAAATTATTTCATTTTCTATATCCAGCAGCAGTAGCAGCAACAGCAGGAGCAGAAAACTGGGCATGTCCTGGGTGAGGAAGAGCTAGGAGGACAGGACGCGGACTTTAGATTTATGGCCGGGAGCCAGACAAAGTGTCTGCGGTTCGGTCAGAGCCTTGAAGGCGAATTCTGCGGGCCTTTGTGTATCGGGCTTCCCATCTCGGGTGCATCCTGTGTTGCAGGAAAAACGCCAAAAACTGCACAAAATCTCTGAGCAATGGCGAAAACTTGGCCGGGTCACATGTGAGTCAAAGCAGCCGAGACACGAGACATGGCCGCCAAAGAAGAGGGCCAAGAAGATTGGTTACTCAACTTTTTCCTTAGCCCTGTCGGTGCAATTCTCAAGTCGAAAGTGCAGCGCTTGCGAAAAAAAACGACCCATACGTATTTGGATGGAAGCGGATGTCGGAAGCACTCCATTCAATCTGCAAACAAGCCGCAAGTGCAGCGAAATGAGAAATTCGTTTTTTATTTAAATTGCGAGCAGAGAGAAAAACATCCTTGCCGGAGGTCCTGCGGCCACTGTTGCTCCTCCTGCAGTTGCAGCTGAATTTCCCACCGCCGCTGCGCTTTCCACTGGCTCTTCCGGCGCGAGGAAGATGAATGCCTCGCCAACGACAACACGACGACGCCAATAGTTTCTCCCTTCTGCTCAGGCTCAGTCCCAGTTTCAGGACCTCCAGCCCGGCTTCTGGTCCGTTCAAGTTTTTGGGGGCTTGGGGAGCCGGAAAGGGTTTCTTATGCGTAACTACTCGTATTTGGTTTTGCGAAAGTTATGTCAAGTATTCACATAATTCGGGAATTTGTCAAAAGTTAGGGCTTAGTAAATGAATATTAAGAAATATATTATCACAAAAATAAATACGTTGTTGTTGGCCTTACTCATTACTTTTTAAGCCAATCTTTTCTAAGTTGGAGTACTGCTTTTAACTAAAATATATCCCTTTATGAACATACCCATCAAAAATGTTAGTGCCTAATGTGCTTTTTATTCTAAAATTGTATATTGTTTATTTGTATAGAAATAAACAAGAAAATGTATATTGTGGCAATACAAAAACTAAGCTTATTTTGTATGGGTGTTACGCATTTGATAGATAACTTTTTTATCAAGTTCATACACAATAAATATTTATAATGCTTATATGATATACAGGTATTTATATATTAGCTGCTCTTATAATGGTAATAATTCTTATTTTATATTTTAACCAAATATATGTATTAAAAATAATTCCAACATTTATAATTGCATTAAGGCTTATAAAATAATCAGCAATGAGCGCGCCAATTATAACAAAATAGTTTTAAATATGACCTCAATAAATTAAGTTGTGGGCAATAAAATACACAAATATTAGATGATCAAACCGAAGATCAAACATCTTTAAAACCCTCCGCAGGTGGCCAACCACCAGCTCATTTATTGGCTGACGCTTTCGTGTTAATTCGCACATCGGCGATATAAATTGAATAATGTGTCCCAGTGAGGGAGGCGCCCACTAAATTAAAAATGATATAGCGCCGGCAATTTTCGCAGTCATCACAGCCATTGTCAGGGGAACTTGCCTAATTAATTTCCACTGCAACGTGCCATGGGTGGCAGATTTTCAAGGGCAGCGGCAAGAATATTTAAAATGTTGCGCAAGTGCAGGCGATTAACAATTGCAGGGGCCCCACTATATAATTTTGTCGCCGCGGCGTCACAATTCACGCTTGCACAAATCACAAATCAGGGAGTGCCATGGAAATCACTAAAAAAGCGAAAGGCGGACTGGGCCTTATCCTTGAAGGCTTTGGGCAATTTGTCAAGCTGGCAATTGGCTGGCCCTCGGCTTTGAAGGGTTGCACAAGCAGCTTTCACTGCTGCGCCGCACTCAGGGAAATTGGCTCATTTGCATTCGAAATTTAAATTAATGCAAAACCGCTGAAAATGCCGAAAAAGATGTTGGGTAAACTTTCTGGCCGGACTCGTTTCCATGGCCCCTGCATGTTGTTGTTCCCGATGGGGGGGCACGGGGGAAAGGACACAAGGGGAGGGAGGGGGACGCGGTGAGCCCAGGCTGATCATAAATATTCGCCGGGGCTCGTTAGAGCTGCGAACGAATGAACGCGACTTCCTTACTAACTACGCACGAAATCAAGTGGGGAAAATTCTCGGGGAGCAGCTGCCGCGCGAAAATGTGTGCGGCCAGCCCAGGGATTCCCATCGGCCCCCTCTGGGCGGCCACCAAGAGGTACTTTTGCCGCAGTTCCTTATATTCGGTATTCCCAGGAGCCGGAGCAACAACATTAGGAGGAACATCTTACTCGCCTTTTTAAAATGTCCAATAAAAATTGCCGACACATTTCGCCCATATTTCTTCGGAATCCCATATAAATCACGCGCTGTAATCCCTCATGCTATCGCCGCGTCGTCTTGGCTCTTCCCGCAGCCTCCTCGGCTCAGGGCCCATGCCTCTCATGCCCCATGCCACATGCCCCGGCATCCCGCACCAAGGAATCCACCAACCGGAGGGTAACAGAAGCGGCCGTGGATGTGGCAGAGGATGCGAGTGTGGCAGCGGCAGCCTTCTGAGTTTGGCAGTTTGGCAATAAGAAAGTTTTTCTTTTCCCCTCGCGTTGTGTGCGATGCGGTTACTTGGGGCCTGGCCTGGCCTTTGTTCGGTGGTCCAAACCGAATCTTAAACACCGCACCACCACCACCCACCAGAAGCAGCCCCTTCTAGCCATGCGTGCCTGAGTTGGCCAACAAGCGCACAAGCGCCCGCCACTCTCCGGCCTCATTATTGGGCGCTGGCGATTATTTGAAATTGCAAAAGTTTCATTCATTGCGGCAAGGCTGGCAAGGCTGGGGCGCGGCATACGTAAATGGAAAATATATGTGCTCCGGGCAGATAAATCAATAGGTACAGCCAAACATGTCCGGAATTCACAATTCAAATGAGCAGCTTAGTTACCAATCCACCAAAATAAAGTAATGATTGTCGGCTGAGGAAGTTACACTAGGGCAAAGTGAAGCGATTGGAAATTTAGAAATACTATTTGTGGGAATCCCCGGTTGTGTGTTAACGACTCCTAAATATTTTTTGGACTAAGAATTTTACTTTTGATGCATTTTGATTAGAGCTGAAAGTTTAGAAACAAAGAACGCCATCCCTGAAAACAAATTAAAACCAATGTTTAAATATCTATAAGACAAGATAATTCTTAAAATATAACAAAAATTCTTCACAAGCAAAAAAAAATATTCATTCAAAATTGTATACAAATACCCGATACTAAATATCTTTAGTGCAGTGGCTGCAATTTTTAAATAAATAAAGAAAAGATGCATTTATCACAAGAGTAGCATATTTTTTAATTATCCCAGGTAATTTGTAAAATTTAAAACATCTTGGAGTCGGTGGCTGTTGCTTAAAATTATAAAAACCCTCGAGCAATGCATCATTTTAATGGAAGTGGGGGCAGTGTTGCAGCATCAACCAAAAACAAACTTAATGTGGCGCTCGCATGTGGCCCTCATCCTCCGAAAACCGTGCCGGAACACGCCAAGGTAATGCGCGCATATTGTCCAAATTTGTTCTCTATAAATTTCGTAAACAAAAACACTCGCAAAAAATACGCAAAGCGCGGCAGGGGAAGTGAAAATCGTGTTGCTCGCTAACCCGGCCCGCCCGGCAAAGGTGAGTTAAGACCAAAGGCTCAGGGATCGGTGGCTGGTTGGTTGGATGGTTCATTCGCCGGCGGATTCATTTGAGTGGGTGGCTGTGAGGGTGGTGTGGCAGTGGTTGGGGGTTGGATCTGGTATCTGGGACCCGGGATCCGGGCGGCGGAGGCTGCCGAAAGGCAAAAGAACTATGTTTGGCGAGAGAGATAAAGCAATAAATTCTGTCAGAAATTTAATTTGATAATAAATCTTTGCTTCTAGCGCTACGGAATTTATTTCACTCGCACACTCGCTCACACAGAGAGTTGTATATAGAAATTCGTGCACATAATAAAACAAAAAGCAACAACAGCAACCAAAAAGGGAGCCAAAGGAACCGGATCGAAAAAACGTGCGTGCATGCCAAGGATGAATGAGGATACCCGAACATGACACTTATGGATGTTCCACCGCACACACTCGAAGCCACATCCCTTTTCTCGGGCAGGATACGCACCTTTCTGTGCGCGTGTTTTTGGGTGTAACTGAGAGTGGGAGTGGGCACCACAAAATGGATTCTAATCCGGCACTTTCCCTTTTTTCCCAAACTGCCATTTGGCCCTTATCACATTCCGAATGGCCCAGAGCGTTGATAACTTTAAAATGGAAATAAAAAGGTGAACATCCATCCCGTCTATGTGTGGCACATACTTATATTTCATTTGATTGGACATTTTTGGTCAGATAGGTGGCCCAGGATATGGTTAAGATGATGCCGTGATTTCCAGAATTATAGCATACTTTTCGAGTAGTTTGTTGGTCAGGGAAAAAAGGACTCGTAAAAGGGGGTTGGAACAGTTTCAATTATCAGGGTTGTGCAAGAAATTATCGCGATAGTGTATTGGAACTTGTTAGGGAAATGCCCTTCAGTTGTCCGGCCATGAAAGATTATTATATTCTTTGTGCAGCTTATAACCGTGAACCATCAGTAATCCATTGTCTGAAACCATGACCAGACTGTTTAGACACAGCCTGCAGGCAAGAACCCTAAAGTGCAACCGAATCGAACAATTGGCAGGTGAAAATATGGTCTAGTTTGCGACCTTGACTGCCTTTCAGGCTGTTATCAAGGTCCCTCGACATTATGACACATTATTAGGTCACTTTTCCTTTCACTTGCCATGGCTACGCACAGGTAGGTGCTTCCTTGATATAGGAAACCTTTTTCCGTAGAAGCGTTTTGTCGGATCGCAGCTCATTTCACTAGCGAATTGTGCTCAAAAAATGTATACTGCCAACGAGCTGGCCGATGACCAGAGAAAAACAGAAATATCGATAAGATTTCGCCAAGATGCTGCCAACTAAAGTGCCATAAATCTTGGTGCTAAGGATTGCCCTGTAAGGCGGCGAGCAGGGGAAATCCCCACGAGAAATGCTCAAGAGATGCCAAAAAGCAAAAGAGTTGTCGAGGTCCAAAAATACACTTGACACATCTCGAGTCGTGGTCGTTGCCTCGGTCGGTCCCGCTCTGGCATGTGTTGGCCAAGTGCACTGATTTATTTGGCCGGTTTGCAGTTGAATTTTTGATGCAGCATAAGAAGACGACGGCAAAACAAGATAAATGACGGCCTGGCGACTCTTGGCCATGCGGAGATTTTCGGTTCCAAAAACTAGCTGGCCAACTTCAGGCAAACACTGAGATGCCCCGTAAACACACATGACCACGTACGTAATACGTATCCCTTTTATCTCTCCGCCCCCTTCGGTATCAAGTTTTTATAGCCATCATCCCCATTGCGCGCGCGACGAACTGAACCCTTAATTCCCATCGTAGATCAACCATTTTGGGTCGTAAATAACACGCTCAAATCTCTAATTTGTTTTGGCCCGACAAGCAGAAAAGGTGGAAAACCCTTTTGCCCCGCATCAGAGTCGAGAGAAAGCAGAGATTAGGTAACCCAGCCTCGAAAATGGGGGATGCAGTGCATCCGAGAGGCATCCAGTCACTCGATTGTCATTAAACATCTGTTGAACACCGGCAGATACAATTTATCGATAAGTCAGAGTCGCGGCATGCAAATGCCGAGAGTCAATTGAATCGCCATGCCAGACACGACAGATCCAGCGAATTAAAAGACAATATCATCAATTATATTATGGCAAAGGAACGCCAAGGCCCCGGGTCTCCAACTCCATCTCCATCTCCATCTCCATGCCCGCTGCCGGCTCCTCCGGATTCCTTTTCGCCGCAATGTTCCATTGACCACCGAAGCTAAAATACTTGGCAGCGCAATGAATCGTGTCTGGCATACATGGCCCGCAGTAATCCCTGCCACAATCGCGCCTCTGCCCCTGCGCTCCGCGTAAGACGGTTGCATAAATAAAGAAGCGGACATGGGCCCGCGGATGGGACGGGATCGGATCGGATTGGATTGGATTGATCGTGAGTTATGGGTTGTCACCTGTCTGTCGCAGCTGTCAAATTGAAAGTGGATTGAACCGAGCGCAATGCCTTGCACTGCCGGGTGAGTAAGTAAGTAATCGCGCAAAGGGTAATCGCCATCGATTGCCGATAAGAATATCAATTAATGTCGCCTCGACAGCGATCACTCACGCCTGCAGATACCTGTATGCTGAAAAAGTAAAGAGTTATTTAAAGACAATCAACCGACAGGGGTTTAGGCATTCTAAGAGGAGTATTAACTCAAAGAATGTTGTTATTAACAACACAGTTTTACTATATTCCTTGGATCAAAATTACATATTTGAAAGATAAACATACAACAAATAGGAACGATTATAGTCGAGTGATTCTCAGTTTCCACCTGAACATTGATTTCAGTTTAGTGCCCCTAGACTTAAAATTGTGAATGCCATAGAATTTCACAGCTTGCGGAGGTACGGGGCTGATTTTTTAAAACAAAGAATTAGAAAAGCATCCTTCTACCTGTTGCATACATTCGTATGAATTGATAAACATTTTTTTAGGAACCGGGTACAAAAATTCCTAAACCATCGAAAGCCAAAGCCGCTGCCATTCGCCAGTTTCAGTTTCAGGACCCTTTCAGGTTTGTTTTTTAGGCTTGCACCTCGTTCTTGTTTAATGAAAATTAATTGCGCCACCAAAGTCGTGTGTTTGCGATCGCTTTTAATTGCATTTCTTACACTCGGATCCCCAGTCGGATCCCCAGTCGGATCCCCAGTCGGATCCCCAGTCGNAAGTCGTGTGTTTGCGATCGCTTTTAATTGCATTTCTTACACTCGGATCCCCTGTCGGATCCACAGCCCAAGATCCGGACGAAACCTTGCTTGGATCTACCATTCTCGCCGTGGACAATATATCATGGGCACACACTCACATAAAGCCATGCGGGACAACAAGAACATGATTAATTTCTGACAAATGTGCGACACAAAAGAGATGTGACACACCTTGGTTGGACCACAAGATGGCCGGAATGCAAACACAAAAATGCACTCTGGATAAATGCCTTTAATTAATAAAAAATTTTATTTATTTCTTCGATATTTTATTTTCAATAATAAAACTATAGTTCGCTTAATATTGGATAACTAAATGTCACAGAATACCTACATAAGTATTATAATTGTGAAGTTAGAAAATGAAAGAAATATATTTTAGAAGAGCTATAATTTTTTCTTATTTTTCATCCGAAATATAATCAATGTATAAATACAAAGTGATATAAAATTTTCCCTTAGTGTGTCTCCATCGCGATCACTTCTACGAAGCTGCGTTGAACTTGCCCGGCGGCATCAGGTTGCAGGTTCCACGGAGCAGCACACGCGTCCAAAATGATCGATGTCATGCCCCTGCCAGCTGTCCGCTGTCCGTTGTCCGCTGTCCGCCACCCGTGCCCCACAACAGAGAGACTTGGCGGGCAGGCCGGGGAGGTAAGTGACCCTCCCAGGTAGGAGATGCTCGCCTCACCCTCATATATCACGCGGCCTTATCAACTAGACAAGTTTCGCACTAATTCGTGAGTAATTTTTTATACATTTCAAGCGAATTTTTTCGCACCATGACACACTGCTTGCTGGCTTTGGACTGCTTGGGCAGAAAGTAGGGTGTTCCAAAAAGAAGGAACGATGTCATAAAAAATGTAACCAAAAACATGGTGCTGGCAATAAAATGAATTGTTGACCAATGGCATATAATTCTTCCGTTAGCCACTAAACGCGACTATAAAGATAAGCCGGAAAAAAGGTCCTGAGAGCAACAAGCGAGAAAAAATATTCACCAGAAAAAAGGGATAAAAGCGAAAAAAGATGTGTGCTCGAGTCAAAGTCCCAGGGGAAGGTGAAATGGACCGCTTTACCGCTTAATTGTTGCAACGTTTGCTGGCCAGCAATTATTTGATAAGACGACGCCTCACATTCGAGCCCTGGCACAATAAATTCTCCGGCCGCAAAATAAATTAAATGAGAAACTGGCGAATGTTTAGTAGTTACTGCCAGCCAAAGAAGCAAAAACAAAAAATAGAAAGAAAAATTAAACTTTTGTTTACTCTCTTTCACTTGGGAACCGAGCGGCAGAAAGAAGACGACCAAGTTGAAGAGGAAGAATTTGCAGTTTCTTGAGTTCATAAATTTTCACTGCGGACTCGCATTAAAACACAAGTATAAACAAAACAATTCAAAAAATGTTGCCAGCCCCTCAGGAGAACTCCAGAAGTGCAGTAAATTAATGAATGTTGCTTGCCATCTCTCCAAGGTTGGCAATGTGCACTCATCCCTAAAAAAGGGTTTAGACTTTAAAGCTTAAATATAAGTATGTATCTTCTGTTTTGTCTTGCGAAAACGGTTTTCAGATTCATAACCATGAGAAATTGATTAGCTGGTGGTAAAGGGATTCATATTAAATTTACAAACAAATTTAATTCTTTTTTAGCCGGCACCTCAACTCTCAGATGCGGCTACTAAATTAATTTTATTTTGAGGAATTTGAGTGTGAAATCGCCTGGGTAGAAAGCCAAAAACCGACAACCAGACAACCACACGAGCAAGCAGCTCGAAATTTATAAACTTGAGGCACACACCGAACTTGAACACGGCCAAAATGAAAAGCCACAATGGCAACAACAGCAGCACCAGTTCATGAGGAAAAGATGCTTTAAGGAAGAAATGGAGCCGCAGGCAAAATGAAGTTTCCGAAGCCCACAACTGGCCAAAAAAGAAAACAACAAAAAGTGAAGCCAGAGAAACCTCAAGGAGCAAAGTTTCCATTTTTGTTGGGAGCTGGAGACACACGCTCGTGGTGGCAAAAGGGGTGGTGGTGGTGGTGGGTGAGGTTGAGGGCATTCATGTGTTTTGTGACAAACTATCTTAATGGGTTTTCGCAGCTTGGCGGCTGTTAAATGCGATTTTAATTAATTGGACACTTAAGTTAACGACATTTCTTTGGTTCCATGCCACCCCACGGCCACCGTCGCACAGCCACTCTGCCACCCAGCTCCGATACCGATTCCGACACCGATCCCGACTCCAACTCCGACTCTGACTCCGACTCCTGCGACTGCACACGGCGAGGATTTTGATTAATTGGCGAGCCCGTAGAGCGGGGCCATCCACTCGCCGCGGGAAGGCGAAGGACCGACGGACCGACGGACGGATGGCGGAGCGTAAGCCGAGCCGTTCGGAGGTGTTGGATGCTGCGATGGGTTTAATTGATGGCCATCGCAACTTGCGCTTTGGGATTGCAGCTCCGCTCCAGCTCCAACTCCACTAAAATCCACGATTCCTTTCGTTTTGCCAAAATGGCGTTGCTTTGAATTGTTTGACAAATTAAGCTGCCGGGCCTAAAAAGATTGTATTGTCTGTATTTTCCCCAATATTTTTAGGCTTTAAAAGCTTGCAATGTAAACATAAATTTTAAGAGGTTCTTTAATCGTTTTCACCTATCTTCCATCCTATTACCTTTCTTCTAAAGATTGCAAATACAGTCTACATCAGGCTTATTTCTGGAAATACTGAAAAATTTTTATACCATGTACCTTAAGGTACAAATGGTATATTAACTTTGTGCAAATGTATGTAACAGCCAGAAGGAGACATCTGCGACCCCATAAAGTATATATATTCTTGATCAGCATCAACAGCCGAGTCGATATAGCCATGTCCGTCTGTCCGTCTGTCCGTCCGTCCGTCTGTCCGTCTGTCCGTCTGTCCGTCTGTCTGTATGTATGAACACCTCGTTCTCGGAGATGGTAAGAGCTAGAGGTCTAGTTCTTTTTGCTTTTGGTGTGTTATTATTGCAGGCAGATCAAGTTTATTTCAAATTTTTGCCACCCCCCTTTCCGCCTTCGTAATTTGCATAAAACTGAGTGTTCCTCGACACATTAGCCTATAACTTGCACAAAATAAGAGGTAGAGACCTATTTCTTTTTGCATTATGTTCGTTTAGCAGTAACGCAGATAATGGTACCTATTATTGGATTTTTGCCACGCCCCTTTCCGCCCTCGTATTTGCAAAAAAATCGATATCTTCAAAATGCTAGAGGCATAATTTTCAGTCCAATAGGTCCACTGATCGTCAAACACGTACGTGCAAAATTACGTACGGATCGGACAATAAATATAGAAGATATGGCCAATTAAAGTTTTACCCACCCCTTCCCTAGGCAACGGCATGCCGCACACAAAAAATAAAATCAAAGAAATGGTTCATAAAGAAAAGAGGTACATGGTATCTCGTTGTCGAGAAATCTCGACTACAGCGTTCCTACTTGTTTATTTTAGCATTGTGGGCTAGCGCTAGCTAATCTCTACTTAGCCATACTCGTATTTTAATTAAATGATTAATTAAATTAAATTATTTACCTTAATTTGGTATATATGAAATATTTTATAGCATGAAAAGGAAACAATTAATAAAATGGTATTATTTAAGAAGGTTCTTAAAGGTACTTCGAATATAAATTCAATTATATTCTTGATATACTGAAATACAAATTCATAAAATTAATGAATGGCATTTGGGGTGAAAAGGTAAAATTAAAAGTAAAAGAATGGGAAGAATGTATAAAGGTGGGTCTTAAAAATGGAAACATTTTTTATTGCATATTTTAAAATGACATTCTTCCAAGAATATCTCTGCTAGATTTCGTCAAGATCGGACCACTATATCACGAATTACAGCCGTTAGCAGCGCGCTTACCCATTAAAATATAAATACAATTTTATTATCCTGAATTTGGTAACCACATATTTTAACCAAAAATTACAACAAAAAGTGCGATTTGCGAAGATGGTTATCCCATTTCGTCCCTTGTGGAAATATGAACATTAACCTCTATATCGCGGTAGGCTAGTCCAGAGCAAGCCGTCATTAATCTCAATCAATAATCCGCGTTCTAATTTAATTAAAAATGTTCCCGATTCCGTTTCGTCGCCCGGACGTCCCGCGATGATAAATGCCCTCTAATAGGCGCGCTTACACCTAAATTCCTAAATGATTAATAAAGTAATTTTCAAGTTCAGCGCCGTCATAAAACTCTCAAATAGAGAGTCCCGTCCCATTCCCATCCCGAGACTTTGAGTCGAGTTGCTTTGAGTGCGCTTCGTGAGTTGCACTCGAGAGCTCGTAAATCGAGATGGGCCGCGAAAAGTGAACGCCCATAAACAATCCCGTTTCTCAATGAAGGACCACGTGTCGCTCGCCCGTTCTCTTTCTGCTTCTCCTCTAACAGGTTTCTCGTTAGGCCAGTGCTGGGCAGTGCGGCGAAGTGAGTGCAACTGTGAGCGGGATTCTGCGACTGGCGCTTTGCAGCACTGCCGGAGGCGTGGCCACTGGGCCCCCCTCTCACTCCCACTCCCAACAACTGACCAACCGGCCCTCTCTTTCCCACCACATATGCTTGACACAGAAACAGCTGCTCTCTGCGGGAGAGCGAGAGAGCCAGCGCCGACTCAGAAGGTGTGCGTGTGTGTGGCAGAGGCCATAAACCATTCCCGGCAGCCATAAAGCATTGCGGGAGCGAGAGAGCGCTACGCCGCCGCCACTGCGCTGTCGGCGTCTCTGTCGGCGTCGCTGCCATGATGGCCGCGACTGCGACTGCGCTCGTAATTCTCCCGCTTAACGGTTTGTTTACATCATAAATAAAAATGGCTGAGCTGCAGCCGAGAGCAGGGCTGCGAGAGAGTTTGCGTGGAAGAGCGACTCCGGAGTTTTTGGCGCGCGTTTTCAAGGAGTGAAGACAGAGCGGGGGTGGGGCATGGGGAGGGTGACTTGTGGGAGCTCCTTCGCTGGGGCCTGTGACGTCAGCAGCAGCCCCACGTCGATGCCAAAGACATGAATTCGATCACGATCGCGATCACGATCGAAGCCAATTAGCCGGGCACGGGCCGATCCGAGTCAATTAACCGGCCCGCGATGACTCACGAAATCCATGGTGTGGAATCGGACAAGAAATCCAGAAATGTGTTTAAAAGGTAGCTCTGTTTTTGGCAAAACCAGCCAGGGATCATTAGAATAAAAAATATACATAAATTCGAATCGTATTACCAATTTTTAAAGGTCTAAAGCTGCTTTAACATTAGGTAATCCATTGGATGATTTTATTAATTGAGCACAGGTAAATAAAAGCGAGCAATCTCTGTATTTTGGCGGTAACCATTAAACTATACTTTGGAATCATTCTAATAATTATATTTTAAAATTCTAGGAATATTTCTATGGAAATATTATATTACACAGATCTATAAAAAAAGCTCCCATTAGTTTTTATTAATGTGTCTTATATTTTACTTTTTATAAACATAGCCGGAACTTTTATTAGTTATAAGTATCTTAAGTGGTTGAAATAGGCTGTGATCCTAAAAACTACCCTTTTTTCATTATTAATTCATAAATAAATAAGTTAAAATGTTAAGAAATAAGTAAATACTTATCATGTTTGTTAAATGTACACTTTTAATTTGCGTTTAAATTTTGTTAATATATTTTATAGTTCACTTGATATGTCTTGCCCATAAATAAAGAATATTACAAATAAACAAGGTTTTGAGCAAGATTTTAGTAGCTCAAAGAACCGATGCAGGCTAAAATATATATAAACATTTAACTAAAAATGAATACAATAAAATTCAAGTTTTCAAATAATATTTCACTTAATTTGTAGAAAACTTGTCCCCAAAATTTTACGAATTTTCACCCCTGACGATGTACCGACGGATTTGTGCCTCAAGATGATGATACCGGCGGCGGGCCGGTGAGTGCCATCTGCGGGTATGGAAAAAATCAGCCATGCCATAAAGAACAAGTTACTCAAGAAGGAATGGCAGTAGCCTAATATAGTAGAGCTGTTACCGTGGAGTGGGCCACCAGACAGCGAACCACTTGTGGCGTAGCACTAATTTCAGAGCCCGAAAAATGGCACGCTCGATGGTCACACAATTACGGATGTAATAAAGTAATTTGCCGTAATTGCAATTGAGCCGAGGGCGCGTCTGCAGCTGCTTCAGCGTCGCCAGCCTCCTTGTTTTCGCCCCGAGCAGGAGCAGGAGCTGGAGGAAGAGTAAAACTTTGTCTTCGAGTCCAGGGAACAGCCAAGCAACCCTTTGTGTGCCTTTGTTTCGGCAAACTTTGCCGGGGATAATGTGTGACAACGTCTTGGCACTTGCCGTGCACAGAGGGTGATTTTAATTTAGCCAAGGATTCCCGAACGGTCCAGGTAGCGAGCACAGCTTTGTTCTAATTTTTCCGGGAGTCTCTGTCTGCATGGGCAACTGCTTAATTATGGACAGGACATTGTCCCTGGAACGCAGTCCTTTCAGCGGGCGGTGAGTTATGATGGCTTTATGATCCCGCAACCGAATCCTTTTTGTCCGCCTCCGCCTGGCTAATGAGCAAGTTAATGCCTTGTTATGATGATTATTATGTGTGTGGCAGGCCGAATTGGCGGAATGGACTCGTAAACACATACCCGGGCACCCAGCACCCAATCCCGGGCCCGGGAACAAGTGTTGAGCAATCGAGAAAGAAAAACAAACACCAGAAATGCTTTTGGGAGCACTGTGGCGGAGGGGAGTGGCGGTGGCACCATAAAAATTAGTCTATAAAAACAAACACCCGTCCAGGCGACCCCCGTTGGATAAACAGAACGCCAGCGATACCGAGTGCGCCCCCATATCATGTGGCACCTCATTTCGCCCCGCGGAGCAGTGGGAGACGTCGAGGAGACTCTGTGGCATGCTGCGAAAATTTCCTCATTCATCGGCGAGTGGGTGCCCGATTTGGCCCAACATTTTCAATCGCCTAGGTAAATAAACAAACAACTCTATTTCATTTTTTTGAGCACATCGGTGCTCGGGTTTTTGTGGATTTTCAATTTATTTATTCAGTAAATAGCCGCGATGTCTTAATGTTTTTATTTCGCTCCTGAAGGTTACGATCACACCCAAAACCAAATGGGAAATCAAAGCCTAAGCAGAAGCACTTTGTTTTATTAAGGATGATCCATCGTCCAACATGGTGGCCCATAAATTGCGATACACTTTCAAAGGCTAATTAAATTAACAATTTGTTGCACTTACTTACTATCTGCTCTGCCTTTTGTCTGCGGGCCTCTGCACTTGAGTCCGTTCAATAATTATAAATCAATATTGAATCAATTATGGGCTCTTACAATTATTATCTGTAAGCGCAATGCACAGCAAACAACACGGCCAGACAACAAAAAATTCAAACCATTTTCAAGTGATGCCAACTTAATTAAGTCACAAAATTTATGGGCTCCTTCTGGTTGGGGCTGCCGGCGCTGGCGTGCACACACCCGAAGATACAAATAGAGACACCGAGATACATATAGATGGCGAGATAGAGATACGTTCCGTATGGCAGGCAACAAAATTCAGCCGATTGACACGCGCTCCCCGAACGCTAAACTCCGAAAATGAAGACACTTTCGGATTCTGCCAGTGGCAGGGGATTGTAAATCGATTGCCAAGCGTCGGAGATCGATTTTAACGATTTGTTTTGATATTTTTACGATTATGGGGCATCGTTTGCACAACATGAATAGGACATAAAACGGCGCACATGGCGAGGGGGTAGCTTGTGGTGCGTGCTCGTGGCTTCAGGCCCCCTGCTCTTGTCCTGCTTCTGCTGCGACTCCTTCAAATTCAATTAATAACAAATTATCTGCCAGTGGTTGCCCGAAGAAATCTCAAATTAATATTTCCATTTAACGATGCAGCCAAGGCTTCTCGGCTTTTAATTGCCCCACCGCAGCGTCTTGGATCCGAGAGATACTTGCGCCTGCTGTTTTATTTGCTTCCTCGCTGCCGTTGTCATCGTGACGTTTTCCGCTCGCATCACCATAAATCATATGCACCACATGCAACGCCAAGAGGCAAAAAATGAGACCAAAATATGGAAAAATATTGTATGAGTTTCAGTTTAATTTTGTTGCTGTTGTATTATTTTCCCTCGCCCTGCTGCTGCTGTTTTATGACGCCTAGGTCCTTTGCATATGCAAAACTAACGCACTCCAGCGCGAGTGCTGCGAAGCCGCCGGCATTCCGGCATCCTGCGACATTCGGTAAGGCGTTCCCTTGGATCTCTCAGGCAGAACTAGTGCAGGATATCTTGCCGACGGCCTTCCTTCTTCGCGATGCCTGCGTCCCTATGATTTATGGCCCATGGTGCTGAATGCCAGCACTCTTAGACTGCGGCAAGTTGTTTTTCGTTTCGAGGATGTGGGAATGACAAATCGGAGCGGTTTATTGGGCCATATGTAGGGCCATAAAAAAGTTGAAATTCTGCACAACCAAACATTTCGGCTTTGGCAATTGTTTTATGTTGTATTTAAGAATACATCGAGTTCTTACAAGTTTCCCAAAAAGCATTAATTTTAAGCGAACATCATGGACTTCCAGGATGCTCAAAGTTCCTGAAATTGCTATTGCATATTGGTGTAGCTTGGAAATACATAGTTTCCTTGATAATTTTTGTATTCTGTCTCGATTTTCACTCCGCATTCTTTAAATGGTGTTAGTTGGAATACAAATTCCAGAAAGTCACGTGCTCAGCGACATCTGACTGCATTTGCTGTTGAAAACCAAACATAAATAGACTCCCCATCCTCCGGGTTGCGCATTCCCTTCCGGCCACGGAACGATGCAGCTTCACACCCGCATTAGTCTGTTTGGCATGGCTGCCTTAGAAAGTTCCATCTTGGAATCGGGGGTTGCTCCGGTCTTGATAGAAATGCAGCATCCCAGAAATCGTCCTTTCGACAGCAATTCCCTACCAGTCGCAGGCGTTTTCCTGGCAAAGCGTGACGGCTTTCAATTGTGCATGCCACTCCCCTGCAGCAGAGCAGCCAGTTGCTGATAAGCCTCAATCGAACACGAATCGATAGCCCAAAACTGAGCATGATATATGTTCGAATTATCCTTGGGTCGTCGTCCCCCTCACAGATGTCAGTTGCAAATGAAATACTCCCACAATCCAGATCTTCTCTATCTTATTTTCACCCTCGAAATGGGAAAATTGGCTGCCGGAGGTAGGTGAAGTGCTGTCTCCAGATAAGGGTTCAAAGTTCCAAGAGCTCTTCTTTTTTTTGTGAAGATAACAAGGTTGAGACGGCTTCAAAACATTAATTATTGATCTGGTTATGCTTCCAAAGCAAAAGTATCGAGTACTTTTGAGTTTCTATATTAAATTTGTTTAAAAGTGGGAGCAAATATTTAAAAATTGTGCGGTTGCCAGCCATTCATCTTGCGCCACCATAAAATATAATATTTAAACTGAGGCATTTAATGACAAACTTTAGTGATGTGGACATTTCACTGTACTGGTTCTGCAATAAATATTCACCCGAAATCTCAAATATATTATGTCGGATCGCAGCAATAAAGAACAAATATTAAGCCCGAATGCATTTTTGACCATCTCAGGACCTGTGGGGGAGTGGCACCGCCTACGAATTACATTTGGAGCTGCATACTCCGACACACAGGCGACCGAGGACACGGAAACGAAATAAATCGAGAGCGAAATGAATGGACACAAAAGGATGAATGGTCAGTCATGAAGGCAAGGCATGCAAAAAACAACAAAAACAAAAACAATGGGCATGGGGGGCGGGGGGGTGCATGCAGAAATATTGAAACGAAAAATACAACTGACAAAAAATTTTATTTCGTTTTATTTGCAAAGCGGAGCACTCCATAAATTTTCGTGCGCTCAATATTGTTTCAGATCATAAATCATGGCTGCATTTGCGTACGCACACACTCATTTCAAACACTGTGTGCCACTGCCACATGCAGCGGCAGAGCTGCGGGAGCGGGGGGGACGACCGGCCGGCGAGAGGGCCAGACGCCGACAAATGCACGTTGCACGTTGTACCTTGTAGCTGAAAGTTGGGATGCATCACATTCGCTGCAGCAAGAGCAAAAACAACTGCCGGCGAAAACAACAACACGGCAAGACTGCAAAAAGTACCAGCAAAATCCCTGCAACAAGGGGAAAGATTCGCCAGCGATCGCCAACTCGAATAGGCTCGTATCCTGTAAAGCTTCCACTCGGCTCGAAAATGTATGCTACCAATTTTCGCGCACAAAAGGATGGCAGGTTCGTCCCCTTGGCGCATATGCGTTTTTGATTTACTTGTTAATAATACCATTTTAGAGTTATTTTGTTTATAAATCAGGACTTGTCTATAATTTGAATTAAATGCAATTCTATTGTACAATTGGGCACACATTTTTATAGTCTTAGCTTTGACTTGTAGAACTACAAATTTGAATCCTTGAAGATGGAATGATCTTTCTACTATATTCATAAATATGTAGCTTATATTATTATATTATAGAAAGATCATCCATATATTTTGTCAAAGTAATTCTTGCTTTTAATTCTATTACACAAATTATCATAACAAAATTGTTCATCCCTTTTAATAGACTTATCTTCAACTTATAATAACCACAAATTTGAATCTTTTTAAATAATTGAATGATCTTGCAACTCCAATTAGCGGAGGTAAAGTAATTAAATATATTTACAATAGGTAATGATTCTTGATTAAAATAGGTCATATACAAAGATTAAAGAAAGTAAATAAATGATAACAAATTTCGAAGAAAAACAGCAACATTGATTACCAAAAACTAAAGATCTTTTTTATGGGAACCATTTATCCTTGGTAATGATTAGCCCATGAAATAATTGTATTTGTTATATTATTTGCATTTAATCAGGAACTTGTCGTGGCAAAGGCATCAAGCACTCATAATGCATTTGTATACACTCGAGGCCGCTGCACTTGTGCCCTGGCCCTCCGTGCAGTCCTCTCCCCTTCCCGAATGCCCATGCACATGCACCATCCGAGTGTATCCCACATTCACGGCGGTGCGTCGGCGGCCAGCATGCAAATGCAGAATGAAAGCAATCCGCCAAGGGCCCGTGGGGAGGGGCAGGTCGGGACTGGACTGGAGTAGAGTGGAGTGGAGTGGAGTGGTCGGCAAATTCACATTAACGCAAATTCCGTAAGTGAAGTATGTTGCATTTGCCGCACGTAAATTTAAAAAGCGCGGCACAATAACAAAACACTGCCTGGCCGCCCGCTTGCAGATGCAGAACACAAACCTCCGGCTGGAATCGGCGGGACTCCGAATCGGAGTTGGTCCGGGCCCTGGATATGGATGTGGATGTGGAAGTGGCACTGAAACCGAAACTGGAGTCGGAGAAGGCACGGCCCCACCCTGGAGTTGGTTGCCGTTCGATGGCAGAGTGCAGCATAGGCATTCGGACTGGACTGCACATATTTGAGATACATAAATCTTGCGGATGAGCGTGCAGCATTTGGTGGGGTGTTTGGGGCTCTTTTTTGGTGGAGCCAGCATCGGGGATTTGGGCCAGGAATTGGAGGACCCACAGAAAGCGGCGGCAGGGAGTGGCGAGTCCCTCGCAGCTGCGACTGGCACGGCGCTACGAGATTGGGAAATTCGTATCTTCTGGGGATGAGGTAAATAAACAGCTACAAAGTAAATTTCAAAAGGATACAAAAGGGAATCTCTTCTTTAGATTTCTACGTGGTTTTATAAATTTTAAAATAGGTATGTAACCCCTTTTAAGACAATTTATTAAGTTATTTAAAATGTTTCCATAAACTCATAAAAAATATTTGAATATGGATATATCTTTAAAGGAATTTGAATATATCTTTAAAGGAATAATTGAAATAAAAAGACACCGGTTTGCTTGGACAACCGCAGAGTTATGTTATATATTTTTAGAATCATTAAAGATATTTTTAATATATAATCTTTAAGCTGTATTTAAATATAAAATAGGTGCAACATAGTTGTCATAGAGTAGTCGGAAATATTTCTATTCATAGGTAGAACTGCATCCCTTTAAAAACCCCTTGCATTGCCTGTTCTCCTTCATTCGTGCCACAAAAAACCGCAACATAAAAAACTGTTGCCTCACCTGCAGCCGCCTACAGATGGCGCTTTAACACGGATGGCAATCCATCTGCGGCGCTAATAAAAGATTTCGCTAAATTGATACTGTCGATGGAGTAATTAAACTGCAATTTTTATGAGACATGCCGGACAGAGGCCGCGGCTATCACAGATCGAATAAATTATATTCGCCCGGGCACGCGTGTAAATATGCAGGAAGAGAGGCAGGATGTGCAAGAGAGATAGTGCAGGACACACGTGGGGTGTGGGAAAGGGAGCGGGTGCCGTGTGTGTCCTTTGGCCCGTTTTGCCGGTAAATTTTCCAACGCAATTTTGCCATTCTTCCCCGTGAGTGTGTGCGGTCAGCTACTGCAGTTCCTGCAGTTACAGGTCCCGGCCATTTGGCACGCAAATAAATTTTTCAACCAAAACCGGGCGGTAACTTTTGACCCATCACAATGGGAATTTAATTTCGCACTGTTCGGGCACGATATTGAGCAAATAATTTACACACAATAAAATCTTATGTTTTTATAAGCAAGTCTTCACTCGACGTTGCGGCCTTCGTTGATGCTTGACTAATAATTGGCGCTGTTAAAAGGCTTTGCTTTGGCAACAACCCGGCCGGGCCTTGGAGTTGTTAATTTTTATGACGTCATTACCCGGCTCGTAAAATTCCCGGATCAACAGTTGGCTGCCACTCCGTGGGCCCTGTTTGTCTACGGTTTATAGCCGCCATCAGCGGCAGCAACAGGCGATGATTTTATGAACATGTTCAATGTCTGTTGCGGCACTTTGGGATCCCATGGTTGGGCCGGTATGGTTGCGCGAATCGGGGAATCAGGGCCCGAATCTCGGCGTGCCGCTTCAAACTTTATTTCGCCGACTTTATTTGCAACCGGAATTTTTATTGTTATGGCGACATTTATGAGTTTTACGAGATTTGTCTGCCTCTCGCAGCACTTCTAATTGGGCGCCCATTGTTTTCAATGTTTCCCTTTGTCTGGTTACTTGTTACCCCATAAACATTCCAGCGGCAGGATCTTCGGCGCAGGACCAAAGGTTGATATAGCAGAGCTATCCCCTGTCAAGGGGAAATGAAACTTTGGTTGGCAGTAGCCGGGAATTCGGTGTTTTATTAGGGAAAGAATTGTATTAATTATAGTAATACCAGTAATACTTCATGGAAAGAAAAGCCTCTAATATCTATATTTCCTTACCTTGAATTAGGGTTTCTCTTATGTTTAAGCTGTACTCCGTTGTTTCCCTACTAAAATTTCTTTAAAGCGTGAATGTCTTCAACCACTCATTCATATTCCGGCAAAATTTATAATGTCTCAAACCGAAAAATGGTGGGCTGCACAAAGTAATATTGAGTGGGCGCTGTCATTCAATCCTTCAGCAACCGCAACCCCCTGCGAGGTATTTGCTAGGGATCCAACATTTATGCGCCATGTTCTACTTATATTTTTATGGCTGCTCCTTGCTACCCGAGACCACAGACACGGCCAAAGGATGCGATGAACAAGGAGCGGTAACATGCATATATTTAAAACATGGATTCTTAATTAGTAGCAAATGTATCCCATTTTTTGTGACACGTAGTCGAGCTACCCAGGCCACCTAACTCGGTTAGATGAGTTAGTTGACACCCGGGTGGGGTTCCCGGTGCTCGGTCCCGGTCCGGGGAATTGGAAGCCAGGAACCGGTTGCGTGAGGTGGATTCGGGTAATGCGCGCTAATTAATCCAGCTTGGTTCGGATTTTCCCGACGTAATTATATTTACAGCCGCCATGCGAGCTAAACAGCAGCCAGGCCGGCACAAAGGGACCCGCCGGCAGGATGCTCCTTCATCTTTATAGTATATATAGTATATCTGTGTTTTCATCCTTGGATCCCTCGTTATGGCCGCGGAGCATGCGAGCTGGATGCGTTGAAAGGGATACGCGAGGATATTAAATTAATTTTTAAGTGCGAGCAGAAGACGTCGAGTGAGCAACGGTGAGCAGAAGATGAGCCACCGAAGTAATGGGGGTGGTCCTCGGAGGGGGTGAAATTAATGTGCATTTCTTACGCGCTTCTATTGTCTGAGGGAAACTTTTAGCATGTTTCAGTACTTTGTAGAACAGGGTGCCTTGACAGAGGCACAATAAAGCATTGAAAACAAAGATTAGGGTTTAAATTTAGCTATTGATAAATGCTAAAAAATATAAACAAAATTGACCTTCTTTTATGCTCCCTTAACAGTTTAGTTTGTTATAATTTAATTGTACAATCCTTTGATTTTGGATATTTTTAATAATACTTTAATCCAATCAAGCTTAGCTCTTGCCCAAAGTAAATAAATCAAGACAAGGGACCCCTGTTCGGAACTTTTGTTTCCACAGCTTGTTTTTAGAGAATTCTTCTTAGTTTTTTCTGTTGCCGCTGAGCTGTGTTGCAAATATAAATAATGACTACATTTTGTTTATTTAACTTTGTTATTCTTCTTTATTTTTGTTGCCACTGCTGCTTTATGGCTTTCCACGCGGGTGGCGATGAGAGCTGGCCTGGAGATGCGGCGGCGAATGGGAATCCGTTGGCAAATTAGTTCCATTGTGGCCTCCGAACTTTTTCCCATGGAGCAGGACTTGACTATTGCGCTCTACATATCAGCCAATGATGATTAAGACGCCCACCAACTTGGAGTCCAAAGGGATTCTGTGGGCGTTCGGGGGTCGGGGGATTTTGCAAAACTTAAGTGATTACTTTTTTGCTGACCGGGGAAACGGAGACGGAAAGTTGCGGTCGTAAATTTATTAGGCAAAAAACTTGAGTCTAACTTTGGACAGAGTGCGCAAACGCAAGTTTCGTAATTGTATTCATTCAATGAAGTCCCTTTTATGCATTATTCATAGGTTCATCCTTAGAGTAGGCATAGTAGGACATCCTAAGCTAAATCAAATCAAGAAAAACTATCCAGCACTTCTTGTCTTAAGGGGAAGACTAAACATGTTATTAACCAAATAATAAACATGGTTATTGTGGTCGATTTTTGCCTCCCTCCTTAGAAGCCTTTGAATATTTAAATTTGCATTAACTGCTTCATTATTTCAACGCCTTTCTGTGATATACGATTTGACCTAACCTCCTCCGGCTGCCCAGAGCCATAAAGCAGCTTAAGTGGGCGTTTTCCTGTACCTCTGACCGAGTGCTAAGTAAGCTTCCTGATTCCCGCGACTCAGCTCACACCTTGGCGACCCGCGGACCCTCGGGCCAGGCCGGGACCGAGTGGGAATAAAGTTATTGAGCATTTAACGAGTTATAAATGCCCAGATGGGCCATCTTCGCTGCATGCGTCTGAGAAAACAACATAAAAAAGCAGTCGCAGACTTTGTGGCAAATGCAGATGGCAAAAATGCATCCGCCAGATACGCTCAATGGATTTATAACTGAGTGCCAACAGCGACCGAGCTTTCGGTGGCCCCTAGCTGATAATGATAATGTGCTCCTCTCGTCAGCAATGATACTAGTGGCTTTGGGGCTTCGGGGCTCGGTGGTTGAGCCAGAGGAGGGTAGAGGGCTTCAGGATGTATTGCCAGGATAAGCCAGACCGCGTTGTCGGTGCCGGCATGGGCTTCGGTTGTCGGTCGGTTGTTGGTTGTCGGTGGGATCTATGAGCTCAAAGTGCCGCCATTATGACGGGGCATTGGCAATGGGAAACGCGGAGTGCATTTGCAGATGCAGCCAGTCCGCTGGACTCCACAATTCGGGGAGAAACAACTGCAGCCAAAGCGGCAACAACGCCGAGAACACCAACAGCCGTGGAGTAACAACAACAGCTGCGGCAGAGCCACGACAATGAGGGGAACAGTGGTATTTGGGGGAGAAATCTAGGAGTTTGGTGAATAAGACTTAAATTTTGAATTGTGCTCTGAATCTCACTTAGTTAAACTCTAGAATTGTTCTTTGGGCATGTTAATCATTGTGAGAATCATTTTTAAAGAAAGTCTTAGCATTTAATTCACTTTAAATTAAGATACAACTTTGGATGTTGAGCTTATTTTATTTTATAGCTTATTATTTCAAAATAGATCCGAATAAACTGTGGTTACAGAAGGGTTTTGTAATTGGAAATAATATATTTAGAAATATATTTTAATTGTAAGCGACACTTTGAAATAATGTTAACAAACAAAATAATTTTAGAGAACAGTTCGATTCAGGTTAACGATAACCAACTAAACAACTTATGAAAGCATTGTAAAACAATTTCCTGCTAAATTGGTAACATTCCAGCATTCTGGCTCCTCATACAACTCCATTTCGGAGGGTTTCCATTTGATTCCTACCCACTGTGCAGCATCGAAGCCTTTTTGGCTGCGATTCAAGCATTTTGGATGCATAAATCAAACATTTATATGCGGCACAGCTTCGGCATTGCCTCGCCTTGCCCTTGCCCATGTGCCGTCCGAAAGCTAACCCCACCCAGCTCCGATCCACTGGGCTCCACAAGCCCCCCTTGACAGTCACACATGTGCAATGTGCTCGCTCGGTGGAGACGGCACTTGAATGTGATTACGCAGCGAGAGATTGGCCCAGGAGGAGAAGGGACGGGTTGGGCATGGCAGGGGAAACCAGAGACTCGAGACTGGCAGACTCGGAATCAGACAAGCCCCAGTAAGTACACCCAGTGCCCCGCGTCCGCTCCCCGCCAATAACTGAGTCATGGCCCGGGCATCAAAGGCGTCTCCGATTCCGAATCCAACAACGACTTCGACTCCGCGGCATGCCCTCTGCAAAATGAAGATGACTGCAATAGCTGTAACTACACAGTTGAAAATATTAATGATAACTTTGTTATACTCTCATTTATTTTTATAGCTTTCCATGGATCAGCAACTCTTTGTGAAAGAGTTTTTACATGTTTGTGCTCATTGTAATCTTAATACTTAGTATCCAAGAGTTTTTATTTAATATATGACATGAAATATTATTGATAACTTTGCTGTACTTTAATTTGTTTTCATATATTTTTATTGATTAACAAATTCTTCAATAAGGTTTAGTAGTTTTAGAGCCAAGTCGCTATAAACAAGCATGTTTGTAATCAACTAACTTAGTATCCAAGTGGTATAATTTAATATACCTGTTAATTTTGGCCTTGGCATCTGATAACAAGAATAATTGGAGGCAGCAGTTTTGTTTTTAATTCCAATTTACGAGTATAATTGGCAAATTAACCCTCTTTTTCTGACTGCGCACCTTGGGAGGATGAAAAAGAGTGACTTGGGAATGGGGTCCTCGACTGCAATGATGGATATTATTCCTAAGGCGAAAAGTCTTTGCCCAGCGGTGCTTTGCGACACCAAAGCGATTTGCGCTTTGATTGATTGCTTCATTGCGCTGCTGGTCCTGGTGCATTCAACATGCCAGCCAGGATTTTGGCAAAGGATTTTCTTTGCCTTCACGCCCCTTTCTGCTGACACTACTTGGCTGATAATGCGGCAAAAATAGTAGAAACAGTGTGGCCTTATGAAAACGATTATATTAAGGCGTCTAAAATATTAGATGTAAACACACACATTTTATGATAATATGGTAAAGGTTTATCATTTGAATTCAAGGCATTTCTTACTGATTTAGTAAAAAGTATTCCCCATTGATTCCCTTTCCAAGTCAAGCCCCAGATTATCGCCTAACACCCACCAATTTTCCTGCGAATATAAACTGCCAGAAATGAAACTTATTTAACATGTTTAAAAAGCAATATTCATAAACAAAACTTTCATTAACTCCGAGGCGGCAAAGGGAGGCTAAATATCTGGGAAGTTAGAGCTGAATTATTATGGCTATTAGAACATTGTTGGCCTGCCTTCTCTACAAGGAAAGAAGAGCCCAGGACTGCGCGAAAATTGCCGAGGCATCGGATTTGAAGACACGACAAATAGTCACTGCTCCACCCCAGTCGGTTGTGGATAAATTGAAATCAGGGCAGAACTTACCATTTGGAAACATTCCAAAATAATTTTCCCCCAGTCTTCCCTTCCAAAAAAAACAACCTCAAGATTATCTCTGCTTCCCTGAAACCGAGTGACTGACTGACTGTCCGTCTTATTGGTTGACTGCAAAAAAAAACCAGGAAGAATCAAAATAGAATTATTTGGTAAAAGCACACACAATGCTCTTCCATTTTTTTCCATTGCCAACCCCGTTTTGTTAGTTTTGGCTTGGCAGAAATTTATTTTTTACTTAAAACTTTCTGTTGTAAGCAATGAAAAATGGCAAAACAAACTTTTTAGCTTTTCAGCAGAACAAATACAAAACGAGCTCCACTCTTTGTTGCTGTTTTTGTTGCTGGCGAAAAGTATTGAATTGATTTTCCGCAGCAGGAAGTTTGGAATTTTCAAATGCAAACGGCTAATTTATGCGCCAGTTCCGCCTTCTCAGCTTATTTGACTCTATTGAAGAGGTCTTCTTTCTTTAATTTATATACTTTCGTTTTATTGGGTGAGGACAGGGGGCTTCATAAATTAAGGAAGCAAAATAGGGGAGCTGTCTCTTCGATAATTCATGTGAAGAAAACTCTATCCGCAGATCCCAATATTGTTATGCCGAAAGGAAAACTAATATGTTAAAAAATAAATTTGCAAACATTATTTTAAAATGTAAGCATTTTTTCTCCCGCTCAAAGCCATATGTTTGGCATTTTTCGTTTGGCCTGGGCATAATCCCTTAAAATGCTGTATTAAGCCGGAATAAGTATAATTTATAGATTTGCGAAAATTTATTGTTTTGAAAATCAAATTATTTGCCAAAACTTGAGTCAACAACCAAAAACGATGCCACAAGAGCTGCGGCCGAGGGGTCCAGGGGGGCCGAAGGAGCACTGCAGGCGAAAAAACATCAGACAATATTTTAATAGTTTAAAGCAAAACAATAAATAAAACAAAATCAATCGGGGAGATAGAGCGGGGTGGGGCAAACAGATCGGGATTGCTGACAAAACAAAAGGCAAGCCAAACCGCCCGAAAGCGCAAATAATACGACATGTATTACGACGAAAACGAAAACAATAAATGCACAGAAACAACCAGCGAGGCTGTTAGGACGAGTAGTTGCAATAAAATCGTTTGTTTCCGGCCACTGCCGTTGCTACTGGTATTTATTCTCGTTCGAACAGCAAACAGAGAAGGCCAAAAACTGCAAATCGGCAAAAGCAAAGTGCAAACATGCTCGTACTTCTTGCTGGCTGTTGTTGTCTCTGGGGCGCCTGACTATTTGCTAAAGTCATTGCGGTGTTTGGCAGCCCCTCACCAGACCGGGTTCCCGGGTGCCCGCCCACCCGGGACCGAGCACAAAACCCCAGCACAATGCCAAAAGCGACACGAGCAACAACAGTTTTAGTAATAATATTCACATTTATGGATTTGTAAGTGGTTCCGCATGACTAGCCCAGCATCCTGGACCTCCCTGGCCCCGCCTTGGCTTTCTAAGGACTGTTTGCATTGTGTCGGGCATTAAGGTTTCAATAAGGTTCGCTCTAATTCGGGTCTGCACTTTTCAATTGTTTTATTGATGCGGCAAGCGGGGCAGCTTCCTTCGAGCGCCGGCACACTCATAAGTCACTTGCAGGCCAGTGAATAGTTTCATTGGATAATCGAATTGGCCTTAATTATTCCAGCATTAGCGGAGGTCATTAGGGGGCAAATTAGGATAGATAAAATGGGTATTAATATGCAATATACCACGCAAAATTCATTGTTATAGTTACCACAAGAGTTGACCAAGAACGTCAACAGTAACATACTTCGCATATTTTTACCATATACCTTGAGGAACAGTTTATGCCAATATATGTAACAAGAAGCCCTCCACAATAGTCGATCTCGCCATGTCCGTAAGTCCACCTGTATGAATGAACACGTCGTTCTCCAAAATGCTAAGGGATAGAGACGTAATTCTTTTTGAAAATAGGTACATGGTAAATCTTGGTTAAGAAATCTCTACTATAACGTTTCTTCTTCTTTGGAAGTGAACGAAACCGCATTAATAAAGAAGCCAAACACTAAAGAGTGTAACATTTTATAATACATTCACTTAAATACTAAAGATTTACAAGAACTTTGGTTTGAAATTACGCAGAAATGTAAACATTTTGCAGAATACAAAATGAAGTCATTCCCCATTTCCTGTGCAATTTTATCAGCATACGCACAATTGTATCGCGCAGGCTTTTGGAAAATGGGCACCCCAGAATTTATGTGGCGAAATAATTAATTCTGTCAACAAGAATGCGCTGCAGCAGAAATCGACTGAATGAATGAATAAATAAAGCGGCAAAAGTGCACAGGCTCGGAATCGGAATCGGATTCGGAGTCGGAATCGCTTTTCGATTATGTTAATTTCCCACTGCCGTGGCCCAAGACGAGGAGGAGCATCCAGCCGCATGGGATGTCCATGTGGATTGGCACTCGGCTTGGGATTGGCAGCGAGTGTGGCACACATGCCGGCAATATGTCCAATGGTGCGTTGGGAATAAATCCAAATCATGCGATCCAATGATCACATTGTGCCGCAACTTGAGTTATGGCGATACCCAGCCCGCACAATCAAATAAACAAACAAACAGAGGCAAATGAATAAACAACTTCCATGGCTGATGATGGCAAATAAATTGCAGATGCGAACACGACAAATATTCAAGAACAAAGCCACCACAGATTGCAAACAGCTTCAAGAAACTTAAAGGCATTCAAAAGTAATGGTTAAGGGTTTAATTATTGAACAATTTTCGAACATCTAGTCAAATTCAAATGTAAATTCTTAGCTTTCTGAGGGTTGAATAATTTTTAAAAGAATGAAGTTTCCAAATGTGCAAAAATCATTTGCAAATTCTTGTAAAATCTAATTTAATTTCCGCATTAGAAGTACAAATTTGTGAGCATTCCGAGAATGTACTATTTGGCTCTCATAGCTTGTTCACCCCTTTGTCTGGCCTGCAATATCTTTTCTTTCGACCGTCGACGCAATCTTGCAGATTCTCTGACCAATCTTGCAGATCCCCCGACCTCCATCGCAGTCGCAGTCTGCTTAAATAGATGTCAAGCATTTCGGGCCCTGGCATCGAGACAGAGGATTATAATATATTTCCCTTTCTTTATTTTGTCTGTTTGTGTCGTGCTTATTTCTGTCTCCAATTTGAATTACGTGGCCGGATCGTGTGTGTGTCTTGCAATTTTGAATGCTATTTGTTTTATATGCCGCAGATTTTTTTCTTCCAAGTGAAATACGCTTTAATTTATGGCCCTGCTCCGCGCACATTATTCGTACAAAACTTGTGAGTTCTACATGCACTTGGCAGGCATCAGACAGGATATGTAAGGAGCCATCTCGAGCACCCAAGAGATTTTTTTTGGCAATGCAAACAAATACGCAGATTTGTATTTATGTTTCTGTTTTTGTGTGGGGTGCTTAAAACCCAACTCTTCTGCCTGAGAAACCAAAGCGAATTAAATCATTAGGCTTCCATGGCCAGGCGCTAATTAATGTTCCTCCCGGGGGCGGCAGGGGAACAGGGGACAAGTGTGAGTCATTGACCAATATTGCGCCACTTGAGATGGGCGGACCCCGAAATCCGAAATCCGAAAACCAAAAACCGAATCTGAATTGCTTTTAACCATAAATTGCAAACGAAATCGAAAGGAAACCGTGAACATCGTAAACAACATTTGCAGTTTTTCTTTCCAGCGCTCGTTCTTCCATTTCGTCCTTCGGCTTTTGGCCAAAGCAATTTGTAATTTTCCGTATTTCATTCGCATACACTTCATTAACATCACCGGGGGGAAGAGTTGGTCCCGGTCCCAGTCCCGGTCTCCGTCTTGGTTTCGGTCACGGTGCGCTTGAATGGAGGCTGACAGGCCGGAGTGGGTGGCTGCATCATTAGAGTCCCCTGGAAATTTACGTCCCTTTTTGGCAGGGACCTTCTCTCTAATTTCTTCGAGCAATCCGCCATGTGTGGGCGGGCTGGGGTCGCCTTTGGCCGGGTTTTCGGTTCGCATCAGCGACAAGCGACACAAAAAGTCCTTGGCCAATGACAGCGCCAGGAGCCAGGAGCAAAAGGAGCAGAAGGAGCTGGCTCACTGGCTCACAGGCTCAGGCTCAGTGGCAGGCTGAGACAGGAAAATGTTTTTTCACGATAAAAATGATGGATGACATCATAAATAACGTTGGAGTGCGCCCAAACAGAGGGTTTCCAGTGGTTGTTTATTTCGATATAAATGAAATTCCTCTTTCATTCTTTCTCCGCTTATTTTCGGCCCAGCCAGAAGAGAAAGAAAACTTGCTGGCCCCAAAAAATATTCGGGAATACATACATTTGCCTTTTTTTTGGCATAGAAAACAGAGGCGGCCCGGCCAATGCAAATGGCGAACTTTCGATACCCTCTCCATCGTCCGCCCTCGTCGTCTGCGAGATCAATGTAAGATGAATATCTTCGGGGGGTTGATTGGGAGGTGGTTGCCTTGTAATCACATTTCACGTTTCCATGCGCTGCGCCACTCGTATGCCTTGTCGATGTTTCCCGTCATAAATATCGAAAATTATTATTAATGTTCCCCAGCAACAACAAAAAATAAATAAAGAAAAATAATTTTTTTGGTACTGAAGCTATAATGTTGTTGTCGTCTTGTCCGGGTTGGGGCTTTTGTAAGTTTTTGAAGAAACTCACAATGGGCGGCGGGTTTGTGAATTGAATTGAAATGTTTTAGTTCTCAGGAAAAAATATTACATGCATTAAATTAAAACATATAGTATTTTAGCTTATGGCAAGTAAAACAGATAAGTTTTAACTTTAAATATTTATTTTGTTCTCAATTTTACCCTTTTTGTTTCCTAAGGAAAATCTTGATTAATCAACATAATTGCTTAATTTTAATACTCAACATTTCGTCTAATTATTTATATATATCCAAATCCCTCTTGTGGTCCATTGTGCGTCACTTCTGTGAAGGACAAGCCAAGGCTTAGTGATTGTACGAAAGTGAAAGCTTGCCAAGAACCCTCGGTCTGCGGCCGGGAGTGGGTGTGTGGTTGCGCTTTAATGATATCCTTATAGCCTGCTAAATTTATGGCAAAGCCGCATAAATTTAGACGATTTTTTTTCACGCTTTCACTACAAGGCACAAAACCTTATCGCATTCTTATTTTAATGGATTTTTTATCTGCTGCTGCTGCTGTGGCTGCTGCGGCTGCTGATGATGTTGCCTCACTTTCTTCGAGGACATCCGAAGCCGAGCGTGTGGGCCAACCGCACTGGCCAAATGGCTGGGAACATTTTTCATTTCATTTAACAGTAAGTTGATGCAGGCAAATGGGATTTAATAAGCCAACATTTATTTTAGACATTATTGATGGCGGCTTATTTATCGCGCGGGGAGCTCCGAGCGCTGGCTGCGAAGGACACGATCCTGGCCCGGTTAGTGGCTCTATTAATGCTAGCCACCGCCTCCTTATGCGGCAAAACTCAAAAGGATTAAGTCAGCACAGCCGGAGAAGGAGCAGCACATGCGAGGACACAATAAAGTAGCGCAGGAGCAGAGCGGAGGCCGGTGGGTCGGGGGGACAAAGGGCAACCCGAAAGATTCACTGGCGTCGCACAATGCAAAAGCCGCCTTCATATGCTGCCACACTCCAAAACCCACCACCACCCCCACACGGCCCCAGCATTGTCCGACGATTATTCAAAATGCAAGTCACAAAGTCATGTGTGTGAGCGTCCGCTGGTGGAACCGAAATCCCTGCAGCCATGTTGGCGTCAAAATTGTGTACACTGGAAGATTTTTCACAAGAAAAATGTCTTTAAAAATTAAATATGTAACGATTAAACTACTTCAAAAGTTCGTTTTGCATTACTAACGACTTCTGTGACTGACAATTTCCAGAACTAGGTATATTTTGGTTCAAGAATTGAATCCCGCAGTTTTGTATACAGCATTCACCAAAAAACAAGTAATAAGGAGTATAGTCTACTTGATTTTTAAAGCATGGATAAATTTTGATTATAGGAAGCTTTTCCCGTGCAGGTTCCTTTGGAGAGCTTGATTTTTGAAACACGAATAGATATGTATTTTACTAATATTATATGAAAATATAGTGTTCGAAAATTAAAATTGTAGGCGCCACAATATTACACACTTGATGGGCGTGCAGAAGGAGGTAGCCGATTTTAAAATCAAACTTGTGCTGAATCAGAAAATGCGAATTATTTTTGTTCATCTATTAAAATCTCCAAGATCTAGGTGTTCATACGTACTGACGGACATGGCAATATCTTCTCGTTTATTGACGCTGGTCATGAATAAATGTATATAGGTACTTTATGGGGTCGGAGACCATTCCTTCTTCCTGTTGTGTTTTTTTGTAAATTCAACGTTTGTTATTTTCAGTGTCGCGGTGCTTTGGGTGTCATGCCGTTGGCTTTGGATTTTGGTGGCGCGCAAACGCCAGGTCTTCCTCTTTGCACGCCTCTGGTGCCGCTGGCTGCAATTGCCGCATGTAAATTCTTAAAGTAGTACTTAGCGCTATTATTTATTATATTCCAGCACTTTCAACACCTTTCAACAAGTAAACGAGTCAGCCGGCTCGCGGGGGCAAAGGATGCAGGGCATCCGGAATCAGGGAGCTGGGAGCTGTGAGCTCTTAGTTTGGGAGTTGGTTTTAACTCCGCTGCGAAGCTGCCTGCATATTGCCCATTGTTGCACATTGCTAGTGCTGTTGCTGCAACTGCCTTTGTTGCCATAGAGCGGCAGTGCTGCTGCTGTTGCTGCTGCTGGTGCACTCCTCGATGATGTTGTGTAGAAATGAAATTTATGAATATTGCATGGTAATAAAGCCAAGGATTCCATTACGAGAGACTCATGAGATGGCCCCACACCCAAGTGCACATATGAGAGGGTGTGAATTGCTAGTGCTCTTGAGTCTATTAAAGTCACTTGTGTGTTTCTCTTTTTCTTGAAAAAATTTTGATTGGTTGCTCTGGAAGTAGTAGTTTCATAGTAATTATTCTATAATTAATCAAAGACAGCTTATGCTCAAACAAGCCTTCTATGGTCTATTCATTGTTTATCAAACCAAAGAATTGTTTAAGGGTGTGACATTTAAAAGAATTATGCGTGTTTGACGATCATTGCATTTAGCGGACTAAAAATTATGCCTCTAGCTTTTACCATTTCGAAGATATGGATTTTTTTACAAATAGGAGTGCGGAAAGGGGCGTTGCAAAAGTCCAAGAATGACAATACCTGCGTAATAGTTAAACGGACATAACGAAAAAAGAAATAGGGTCTAGCTCTTATTTTGTGCAAGTTATTGTTGAATATGTCGAAGAAAATACAGTTTTATGCCAATTACGAAGGCGGAAAGAGACGTGGCAAAATTTAAAATAAGCTTGCTATGCCTTCAATAATAACACACCAAACGCAAAAAGATTTACACCTCTAGCTCTTACCATCTCCGAGATCGACGTGTTCACACATACAGACAGACGACTCGGCTGTTGTACCTTAAGGAACAAAATTCGAGACCGTAGTGGGCAGGGCTTTTCTGTCAAACTCAACATTGCCGAGCATTTTCTAAAGCTATTCAGTCTCATACCTTCTTTCAGAGTAGCACCATTAATTGTTTACATTTATTATTTAATAATTTTATAAATTTTTACATTTATTTTGGATTTTAGTCTCGTAGGACTGTAGTTTGACGTTTCAACATTTTCTGAGTTATTCAGTCTCCTACCTTCTTTCAAAGTAGAACCATTAATTGTTTTACATTTATTATTTAATAATTTAATACATTTTTAAATTTGTTTGGGTTTTATTGTTTCTATAATCATATTTCCTCCTCTAGTTTGACGTTTCAACATTTTCTTGAGCTATTCAGTCTCATACCTTCTTTCAGAGTTGCACCATTGATTTACATTTATTATTTAATAATTAAATAAATTTTTACATTTGTTTGGGCTTTATTGTCTCTATTATCATATTTCCTCCTCTAGTTTGACGTTTCAACATTTTCTTGAGCTATTCAGTCTCATACCTTCATTCAGAGTAGCACCATTGTTTTAAATTTATTATTTAATAATTTAATAAATTTTTACAATTATTTGGGCTTTATAAAATCGTTGACTAAATTGCCTCTAGTTTGACGTTTCAACATTTTCTTGAGCTATTCCGTCTCATACCTTCTTTCAGAGTAGCACCATTAATTGTTCTACATTTATTATTTAATAATTTAATACATTTTTACATTTATTTTGGCTTCTAGTCTCGAAGGACAGTAGCTTGTCGTTTCAACATTTTTATAAAATTAATTGAACGCCATAATAAAGAGCAGGACCAGCAGATTATATTTTTAAGGTATTACACTTAAGTTTTAAATGACTTACTCTTAGTGAAGCTACATTGTTGCGCGATTTCCTTCCATTTGTGCAATATTCCACCTGTTAGCCTACTTGCCGTATGAGTCCAGAAATTCCTGGGTGATCCTGGATGCTTTGTTGCTTAACTGACATTAAGCCTTAAGCAATTTACTATAGCTTTTCCTTGCCACTTTGCGCCTAAGGTCTATAATTTTGAGGTCTAATCATTTTTATTATTATTTAGTTTTTAATGTATTCCTCATCAGTTAGGCTTTAAATAATTTACTCCATCTGTTAATTGTGGAACTTTATTCCACTTTTCTTTTGAGGTCTAACCTCAAACCAAAATCCATTTCGTTGCACTCGCAGTGAAATTTATATAATTCAGAAAATTAAAACAATACGCCACATAAATGCTCACGGAGGCGAACATCCCAGCTGCATTGCCATTGTCCTGCATCCTGCGGCGGCCAATGGTGAATCCTTAACCCCGCCAGCCATTTCAGGGGTCTATTCAAATGTAAATTTTTCATGAGCAATGAAATGCGTTCAAATTTCAGTCGGGCTGACTTTTTTTCGTGCGGCTGGCTCCGGCTTTGTTTTTGAGAGGCGTTTGCACAAAACGAATTGCCTGCCATATCCTTCCGCGTATTAATTTTTAACCGCATCACAGCGAAACGCATAAACAGGGCGACAAAAAAAAAGGCGAGGAGCCGGCAGAAAATCTGAGGCAATCATGAAGTCAAGCCGGGATGGGCGGAATTGGGTGAAATGGATTGGGATGAGCGCTACGCTGTTGAGGACAAACAATTGGCGGCCTGTTGCCAGAGAATTGTCGAGTCGTTTGTAATTGTCGGCGCGACCATCAACGCGCCTGAATCGCTTTTAATAATTATTAAAATTATTCTTGTTGAAATGATTATGGCGCTTGTAAGTGGCATGCCTGCCCCTCTGCCGTCGCCCTTGCCAGCCTCAAACGATTATGTGCGACATAAATCTTATTTTTTGGGGTTTTCACAGTCGATGTGGCCCGGGTATTATATTCTGCGGCCCTGGAATGTGGTTCGTCCTTAAAATAGATATGCGGCTGCCTAGGCAAGAATATGCTATATTTATAGATTGATTGGCTTGGCTTAATTTGCTGATGTATGGTTTTGTTTGTGTTATTTATGACTAAAAGGATTGCCTGTTATTTCTTCAAGATTCCAGATTTTAAGTGGAAACATGTAACATGAAAATGCTAGTTTTTCTCGGTTTTAAAGCCTGGAGAGCCCCAATACCAAGTGGAATGGCCAACACGCATTTTCCAATGTCCCGCTTTCGTGTCACGTTCCGCAGCGGCGGCCACAGCAACAGCCGTGGCATTTGGCAGGATACAGGATGCGGCGGCACAGAGGATCTGTGGCATGGCTGTCACACACATCCCGGCACAGCTTGCGGTTGGCGCGTGTTCCGCTGCTGCAACAAAGCCCCAAATTTCCCCGAATTTCCCAATTCCCCTCGGCTAATGGCACTCGCGCATCGAAAAACTTGCATTCAAGCGTTTTGTCTTCCAAATTAATTTGGTTTCCAGCAGTTCGGTGCAGTCCTTTTATTGGTCCTGCATTCGGTTTGGTCCGGTCCGGCTTGGTCCTGGCCAGGACATGATTATGTAGAACATTTCAGCAAACATTTCAAAGCAGGGCCTGGGCCTGTTGGCTCAATGTTTCGGCCTTTGGTTGGTGCACCAAAAATAATAGTTTTAACTTTTTTTAAAGCTTGTGCAAAGTAACGATGATTAGAGAGATTTATTAGAATTCTTAGAAGCTTATGGTTGGTTCATTNCGATGATTAGAGAGAATTCTTATAATTTTTAGAAGCTTATGGTTGGTTCATTTAATGTCAAATGAGATTTAGATCTTTAGGGTGGTCATTTTAGATAGATTTTGTTTCTGTGTAGCTACAACTCAGCTGGTCCGTTTCAATTAAAAGTGGAGCGAGCAGCGCGAATTCCAGAGGAGCGGCGAATGGAAATCGCAGAATGAATGTCCGCCATCGTCGCTGGCTGCACTTAATGCATAAATTCTCTGCTGGACATTTTCCTGGCCATGATAAATTTTGATTATTTTCCATTGACTGCAGATTCTAGCTGATGTTGATGTAATGGATGTTACGCTGCCATGTTTCTGCCTTCAATGTGTTTATATTGAGCTAATTTGGCTAAAATTATTATTTTTAACAGATTATTTTCTTTAAAATGTGCGAAACAAATTGAATCTCCTCAGACGAAACTCATGTTCCAGAGCTAGGCACCATTTGGCAGCTGTGGCTGTCAAAATAAAAGCCAAATGCTGTCCGTTTTAAATTGTTTAAACATTACGATGCATTTGGGAATAGCCAATGCAAGGAGAAAAGTTTTTCATTTCCAAAACGAAATGGAAAAGGAAAGCAAAGGCGCCGAAAGAACGAGAGTGGGGCAAGGGAAAGGCAAAACGGGGCAAACATCCAATTATTTTTCGATTAGTTTCGCTATCATTCCTCACCAACAACAATAACAACAAGATTTATATATATATATATATATGTATGTGTGTATGGCGCTGCTGAAACCGAAAACAAACCCAAAAAAATACGTATATATCGGGCCAGAGATAGAGGCAAAAACTCACCCCCACAACTCACGGGCCGAGGGATGCGAGGCACATTTGCTGGAACGGCTGGCAAAGCCGAATATAAATAAATAAAACATACAAAATGGAAATAAATCTAACTGAAAAGCCATAAAGCATTTTCAGCATTCGCAATTTAATATGTTCGAGGGTATTTTTCTCGCACGTAGCGAAGATGAACACCACCACCCACCCGAACGCCACCCGAATGCCACCACCACCAAGGAAAGGAAAGGAACGGAAAGGAAAGGAAAGGCAACACCACTACCAACCCCAGCACCATCAACGACTTGACTGCAAGATGGTGCCTGAAGGAACAACAGACAGAAGGACATTCGGACAGCTGGAAGGACAGAAAGCAGAACAGAACAGAACAGAACAGTACAGAACAGAACTGAGCGAAAGAAAAGGAAAATATTCTACTTTGGTAATGGGACGGGGTGGGGTTTTTGGGGGGGGAGACTTGAAGTCCCAGCTAAGTGTGATATATTTCCCAAGATTATATAAAATGTTTTATTTGTTCTTGTTGCTACTGCTTCCCAGACGCCCCAGCATCCCCCCAATATACTTTTTTCCTGCCCCTTGTTTCTCATCTTTGAAAAGCAAATTGCGTGAGCCGGGTCGCAGAGTGAAAAGTGCGAAAAAAAAGGATATTAGGTGTATATACCCTGCTTTACTCCATCCCCTGGCTTTGTGCCGCAACGACCGAATGAATTATTTGTTGGGCTCATCTAAATTCTGCAATGGATCCTGATCCCGCTTTCTAGTTTGGCATCTCCTGGCATTGCAAATTGCCGAAGGAAAACTTTGGAAAACGTGAATGGTTGGCAGGAAGATTTACTTTAATTGCATTCAAAGTTTCAAACACTCTTCCTAATACATGCAGATTTATTTGTTATAATATATTTCATTTTTTTCCTATAATGATTTCGGGACAAACTTCATGATATTCCTCTACTATATTTCCATTTTAATTTTAATGGTCCTATTAATTTGTTGTTTTTTAACCTTCATCTTGACAAATCAAAACTAGACCATTTGGGAAATGGCCCCCAAATATTTGGTGGTCCACCATTAAGCACCATCTGCCCGTGGAGGTCAGTCTGGTCCCGGGTTAGGCCTCTTCTCCGACTGCTTGGAGCAAGATAAATCCTAACTTGGAGCGCCAGATGTGGCCAAGTGGAATTTTTAAGTGGCCAGAACTCATCAAGCGCCCATCCATCCTTTTCCTCGATGCTTCCCCTCACCGTTGGTTCCTTGGAAAATTAGCGAGCATCCTTAATGTTACCGTTTTCACTTTGACGCCGCAATGGATCCTGGATTCATGGCTGGTGATGATGTTGCCATTGGCAGAAAATAACAACCATTTTTCCTACTTTATGCCAACTTAAGTGGGTGACAGCTGAGCGGGTGAATTGAGGGGGCCGGCGTGGCGGCCGAGGGGTCTGAAGATGAATGTGCCGCAGCTCTATAAATATGTATGGGCTGCTATATATTAAAACCGACTCGGCTCCGTCTCCGTACCCATTCTCAGCCTCCCTTTCCTTGCCACTCGACTCGCACAGAGCAAAAACTAATTTCGAAAAATGCCAAAAGAAAACGCAGCAGAATGAAAATAAAAGAAAACAGCAACAGCAGCGGTAAGGGGAGGCTAGGGTTCCGGGGGACAGAAACAAGAAAAGGACATTTGTGCTGCCTCTGCGACTTTGCAGGCCGGGAACACAGGGAGGATGTATTTGGAGAGGGGGCTCCTGCCGAGGAAGGAATGTGGTGGAGCTCCCGGGCACCGAACCAGACTGACAGCCCGGCCAGGCTCCATGTCCGTGCCCGTGCCCGTGGCCGGATCCGTGCCCGTATCCGTGTCCGTGTCCGGGTCGCAAGCTGCTGCCTTCGTTCTAGTCTTCTCCTTCATGCACTTAAAAAAATTGGGGCAACCAAGAAGTTGGTGATTGAATATTCATATTTTAGGATTGATATTGGTGGCAGATTTTATTGGTCTCTAGATCTACTCTTACTTTTTATGGTTGCCCAGAAGAATAAACGTTTTTTGACCATTTAATTAAAGTAAAATTTCGATGCGAAGTTGTAATTTGCTTAGTGTACTCCTCCCGCCCCTTCCCGCGCTCACTGTGGGTACACGAGGGTAATATAACACAACAAAATGCAATAAAGCATTTTGTGGCAACTTGAAGATGCGAGCAGCAGATGCTGATTAAAGGTGTGCGGTTCGGGAAAAGAGGAAGACAGGAAGCAAGGATGGATGGGCGGATGGGTGGATGGTGGGTGTCGGTTTTCCTCTGCATAGAGACCCTCCCCAGCCACCCACACACAGGGCAGAGAAAACTCATTTGCCGCTTTAACTTGAGTTGTGAGAAGGCGGCAGGCGGGGCGGGAAAACGGAAAGGAAACCCACTCCCAGGGGGAGGAGAGGGAGGAGTTTGGGGCGGGTTTTTGCTCATTTAAATTGCGTGTGCATTTGCCGGGCACTTCACACTTGAATACGAAAGCAGATAAAGTAATGCCGGGAGCAACGAATGGAAGTAATTGGGTGCTGCCCATAATGAATGTACTTAGAGGAACTCTTCTCCTCAATCCGTTTCTAGACTATTGCATAATTGGCAGTAGCCTTTCGGGGTGCGGGCGGGCTGCAGGTATGGGAAGTTCATTACGGGACATACGGTTAATGGATATTGTCGCACCATAAAACAGATTAGCATACATTGGTACAACAATGTGTGTAGCCCTTTATTAGCAGCTTATGAGAAATATTTGTCACAGGAGTTATCTGATAAAAAGTTGTAAGGAAAAACGTAACAAACTGTTACCATAATCATGAATTTTCATCAAATAATATACGTTTTGAATATAAAAGAGGATCCTTTATACATTCTTTCAAGTTATACAAATCAAGATAGATACATACAACGTTCACATAAACTTTTAAGCTAACTGAAAGCTATAATATTTCTAGGTAACCGTGGTTAATTAAATTACCACTACCTAAGATCGGGAGTTAATTTTAATCGATCCAGTTTACATTTATGCAAATACAAACTATCCGCTGTCCTCCGCCCGGCAAGAAGATTCCTGATTCCCCTCTAGGGCATTTCAGGGGACTAATTTGTATGTAGGACCTCAACTTCGATTGGAGGTGCAATAAAAAGAATCAAATTCGTGTTTCTGCCGCAGGCTGCCTTATTAATACAGCAGACCCCAAAGCGGCTTGCTGGAGCGAAAGCGATGCAGATCGTGATGCGAATTTTCAATCGGATGGGATCACACGACAAGCGGCGACAAGTGTGCAAATTGTTGCATTTGCATTTGCATTTGTCGCAAACAATCGTTGTTTTTATAGCTTGCCGCTGCAGTTCTTGCCTAATCAAAGAGTTGTCCTCAGCCCACAACCGGCGACCGAAATTGGTCCGCCTGCCCCTGCCTTCCAAATGGGGAATGCGTCTCCTCCAGTTAATGACAGTTTCGACAGTTTCGGTTTTGATTGCGTAGAGCGGATAGACGGAGGGCTGGGCCGCTCCAAGGGGCCGGCATTGTAATGTGGTTGTTGACACTAATTATAACTGGAATTGGTCGGACCTCAGCCAAATGGCTTGGCTTGCAACTCTTCCAGGGACAGAGAATCGATGGGATAACCCTTTTCGTGAGGGATATAAAGAGGTATTTCACGAGGTTCCCTTNATTGGTCGGACCTCAGCCAAATGGCTTGGCTTGCAACTCTTCCAGGGACAGAGAATCGATCTTTTTCTTGGCCAAGTCCATGCCATTAAAAGATGATTATTTTTTAGCTATAACTCATTTCTTTGTGACCCTTGCTTTGGGGTAACTTTTCTTTTTCAAGCCCCCTCTGGGCCACACCTCTGTCAGCACTCGGCTGCTGGCATTTCCACCTGCAACTCGGTCAGCTTTTCATTATTTTCATGCTGCATTTAGCTCACGTTTTAATTAAGTCGTTGTCGTTTTCGTCGTCGCCGAGTGGAGTGGAGTCGCCGGCGGGTTCCGTTTCGACTGCAACTGCGAGACACATGCGGCAACAGAAACTGCACTGCAGCATGGAAGCAGAAAATGCAACAGAAACAGAAACGGCAGCAGCAGTAGCAGCAGCAGCTAAAAGTCATTGCAGTCCGGGGCTCAGCACTTGCATGTAAATCTGCTCATCATTGTTGATGGCATATTACTCCTGCACCACCCAACCACCCAGCCAGCAGGCACCCGTCCGCAGCCCACAAAACACCCAAGCCATCCAAAGCCAATCCAAACAAAATGAATGCGATTTGCAGTCGGGACATCTCCGGGCTGCAGTCTTTGTTGGCTTTTTATGGATTTTCACTGGAAACATCGTTTGGTGTTTGGTCAGTGTTAACACGTTTTGGTTTTGGCTTTGTTCAGCCTGTTTTTGTTGCCTGCCAAATTGCACAAATGCTTCGGAATTTTTATCGTGCCTCCAACTTTTCTGCGCACTTGCTAGCCTTCAATAGACAAAGAAAATAGAGGACCAGAACCAGTCTAGAGTCTAGACTCGAGACCCGAGACCTACCGCACGCAGCTAGCTTTTGATCTTCTACCTGAATTATAATTTATAAATAAAGATATCGTCACCGCGGCGGAGAGGCGTTCCGCATTCGTCAGCCAATTACTGTGAGACGTGGCCTGCCTGCCCCGCTGCAAATGCTCATTTCGGGAATTAAATTCAAAAGTGTATTTTTGTACCAGGCACGTTCTGGTCATCCATCGCAATGCAAATGTGCACTCGAATATGACATAACACTTACTGGCAAAATCAAGGGATTTCAACCATGCAAATGACAGTTTGTAGGAAATCAATGAATTTTGCCAAATAAAAAAGGAATTAAACAGAATTTTAGTAATCAAAGTTTCCCTTCCATGATCGTTACTAGATTCTTTGGCATATTCTTCAGACCATTTTCCATGTGGGCAGAGCTGATATTTTTGTTTTAAGCTGAAAAAACAAGACACGAAAAGCCATTTAAAAGGTTTAAGATTTTCCATATGCTGCATACGAGTTCAACTAATGACAGCAAGTGTATCCTGTGATATTGCTCCTGATCTCGATGGGTTTTAATGTGGTTTATTATTATTTTATTTGGTTTTGTGTTCTTTGGTTGTCTCACAGAATTTGTTGAGTTTTCTTTAATTAATATTAGTTTCAGTTGCTTGCCCATCAGACTCTTTTTTCTGGCATGTAGCTATAAAAATAACTCGGAAATTGTTCAAGTAGAAATGCAATGGTAACAATACCTCACTGCAATCATTATTATTCAACTGCTGGCAATGCACTTCTTTTGAAAATCAAAAGCCCGGGAAAATGTTTCCCTTACCAACGGCACTTGATTGGCCCAAAAGAAATGGTTTGTGTCTTTTGGCTAATTGAGACAACGGAAAGCAGAAAAGGGAGATGCTGGCAGGCAATTGAGATTTGTTCAAGGGGAGGGGATGGTCAGGAGGGGGCGNAAAGGGCTGGCAGGCAATTGAGATTTGTTCAAAGGGAGGATGGTCAGGAAGGAGGCGAAGGAGTGGGTCAAATCAGAGTGGCAATCAGTTACAACTGCAGATTGACATCTGGCCGATTTGCATCTGGGAAAAATGAAAGAAAAGGCAGCGGGCGGAGGAAATCCACTCGGAGAACGATTCCCGGTTGGCTCTTCAGACGAACGCCATAAGCGATTAGGTTTTGTTGATCCCCCGGGAAGACGGGACAAAGTTTCCGCATAGCCTGGCCACTTGTTCGAGGGTGTTTTTCTATCTGCATGCATGTGGGTTGGAACATTTTCGAAATTGAGTGAAACCGATTTCCCCCAGGACTCCACCCCAACATTAGTGTTTGCTTTGCCTTATCTTACCTCAAAACTCATCGAGTCGAAGTCGGAGTCGGATTCGGTTTCGGGCGGAATCAAAATCAGGCAACCAAAATCGGGAACCGACCCGGAGGACCCACCCACAAGCGTTGGAACGGAGAAAATGCGGTTGCGGTTACGGTTTTTCTCTGTTCCAACTCCGCCCCACCACCCCCGAAAAATCCGGGGCCCGTCCCCAGCGCAAAACTTGTTTTCCTCGCCGCTTGTTTCGGATTTCTTGTTTTCCGTTTTCGGTTGTTTTTGCTCGTCTTTTATGGAAATGAAAAGAAAACTTTCCGTAGGCATTTTGTTTATTTGAGTTGCTGTCTATGCTGGCGTGGATGTGGGCTGGAAATCAAGGAAGAAGGATACAAGTTCCGGCACCATTCCGGTGGCTGCCCAAGCTGCTCCTTCTCGTTGGCCTCCTCCGGCTAAGCTCTTCTTGTTGTTGTTTATTTTATCATTATCATTGGCAATTTCTTTTAAGTGGTGCCAATCTTTTTTCACTTGTCCTGCCCCCAGCTCGTTGGGGATTACTCAGGGCTCTTCCTTTTCCTTCTCTGGCCCTGGATCCGCCTGGACTGCGTGTGTGTGTTCAAATTTATTGTAGTAATTTTATTCAATCGACAAATCGGAAGTGATTTTGAATTCATTATAGTGTGCCTCGCCTTGCGTTGGGGGAGGTTGGTCATTCATTTGGCCGGGGCTCTTGAAATCCGAGTCCGAGTTCTTAAATGATTTCCTTATTTCCCTTCGACAATGGGCCACGAACTCAAGGCTGCCATGGAGGATATCCTGATTTCATCAGCGAGACCCCGCAAAGAATGCGGAATTATAGATGGGTTAAGGGCTTAAGAAATCCTGTTTCCTTTTGCTATACTCGTATGATATGTAATAAAGTTCAAGGCTAAAAGGTTTAAATTATAAAAAAGGGATTAATAAATTTAAGGTATTATTGAAATAAAAAGAGCATAAAGTTTAATATTAGCGATTACATTTTATTGTTTGTTTAACTATTATAATATATACATCTTCGTACATCTTTGGTAACTTACAAGTTACAAATTTTAAGTGCATTTATGCATAAGTTCCTCATTGACAGCCCACTGTTTGCCTTCTAAAGTCTCGCAAATGGACTTTAATGAAGCTTTCGCCTTGCCATTACATAATTGTCCTGAAGGACATGAATTTTTATTTGTCTTAGCAAGGGTCTGGTATTGTTGTCGCTCGGCCCGACGAGCTAGAGGGCAAAGCCGGGGGACAGGGTCCGGGACCCGGGGATGAGCGCATTGACCTCATAAATTACACTCCAGCACACACTCGCATAGAGGACCAGTGCAGTTTGGTTAAGTTGCAATGGCAATTTCGATGGCGGCGGCATTTCCCAGACACTTGCACTTTCTCCTCGCCACTGCCGCCCGCCTTAATGGACAATTAACCTTGATTCCTGGGACGGCGCACCATTCTACCATTCCGTTCCGTTGCGTTCCGTTCGGCTGCGCTCGCCGTGACCTTGCACCACTAAATTCCGGGGCCAAAACACCCGGCCAAGGACGGCGGCAACTGCAACAATTATTCCATTTTATTGGTGCCAACTGCAGCGCTGCTTATGCCTCTGATGCATTATTACGTACACACGCCGGCATGCGGCTAATTAAGCCGGCCCCTGACTTTTCCGCCACCTGATGATTTCTGGTCTCGCATTGTTCGGCTCCCGAAAACCCAAACAGTTCGAGGGCAGTGCCGGGCTCAGCCTTCGCACCGGAGTTTCCCCGATCCATTGTTTCAGGTGTGGTCTTTGTGGATCGCTCACTTTCGCTTTTCATGGCCGTTGGCTATTTGGGTCCATCAAGGCCGCTCCCCTGTCACAACACAATGGACAACACAAATCAAAGAATTTCATAAATCAGCTCGGCCAAACAAAAATTGAAAGTGAAAATCCGGCGATGGTATCAGAAGGTGTTCTTGAGCGGTTTAATTTCCACTTCCACTTTAATCAATAAATATTCCCATACAATCGTTTGCACATTCGTTTCAATAAGCTTTTTAGTCTTATTTTGGATTGCCAACTTTAAAGCTTATTGTCGTCGCTTTGGCTTATTAATTCACATGCCCAAATAAATTTCAATCTATATATCCCGCTTCTAATTGGACAATTTAGCGGTAATGGTTCCACCAGGAGCAGGGACAATGCACAAGCCAAGTCTGCGAACTTATCACAAAGCCGGTGATAAATGGATCGCCATAATGAAAAGTGTAATGATGGGCATTTATCAAAAATCGTTTGTTCTCTCCTCGAGATGTTCGCATATGTATCTTGTATCTGCAGCGGCACAATAAAAGTATGTGCAAGCGGTGTGTGCGAGTATTTGATAATTTTGTGCTGTATCTTGGCCATGAACATGAATCTTTTTGCTGCGAGCAGCCACAAAAAAAACCTAACAAACGAGGGAAAAAAGTCAAGCCATGTCTTCAGCTTGGTGCTGGCGGAGTGGCTGGGGGGATCATCTTCAAGTTGGCCATAAATCTTTGAGAATATTGGACTTTTAGGCGATATCAATGAAATTGTATCTCTTTATCCGCATTATTATAATATACGGATACGAATGCCCAGCACCTCACCGCACTCACCGCCCGTTCTATTCCTTGCCAGATACTTCACGACATTATGGGATATTATTTATATTTTGCGGCATTCTCGCCATAGCTGCCCTGTTCAAATTCCGGCTTATGTATATTTCATTATGACTCGGACGCGGCCTGGAAAATTTTCCGTTCAGTTCTCTTTTCATTCCGTTTTTTCCGTTGGTGTCTTTTTTAGCTTTGTTTCTGAAGCTGTTGCCTTTGAACAAAAGAATTTCACGTGCGGGTGGCACAAGATAGATTGTCTTGGCTTTCAAATTTATGTGCGAAATATCTTTGATACAAAGCTAAGTTTCGAGGGCCGCGCTGATACAAGTCCTTCTTGGCCCCGGCATCCTCTGGCCAGATCCTTGTACGGAAATTCCATTAGGTTGTTTTTCTGGGGGATTGGAACCCAACAGGCACGGCGCCCCGCCCACTGACCCACTCGCCCACTCATTGTCAGTGGCTTTGGCTGCAGCCAGAGAGACAACAACAATTGACGACACCCAGAATCACAAATCATATAGATAAGAGCACACAAAGGAATTTATTTCTATTTTGGCATTTTTTCGGGCGCTTATTTTGCTTAGCTTTTTTCCCCCATCTGACAAGTTTTTTGCTCTTTGGTGGGCTTTAGTGGAAGCCTTAAAAACGTGCCAATACAATTTAAAAACCACGAAATTGAAACTTAATTTGAATAAAATATAATTGTCTTGGACTCGCCTTTAAAATCTCCTTTTAAATCTTTTATTGTGATTGTTATAATGAATATGAAAATTGTATGATTTTATACCTTAAGATTACATTAATTTATTTTAGTAAATCAGTCAGTGTAAGAGTGTTTATCCATCGGTTAGGTTATATTATCCTATTGTTCCCCTCTTCTTGTTGTGGTGTCCTCCCCTCCATCGATATTTTCGGCTATTTTCACCCCAAAGTTATTGCGTTTTAGATTCTTATTTTGGTCCGCTGCCACTGCCACTGCCTTTGCCTCTGCCTCGGCCTGGGCGCCCCATCCATGGTTGCTGCCTTCAGCTTCTGGAATCGCCTTGGGCTTGCCTGCCACGCCTGCCAGAAACCTCCAAGGGGCCGGGGGAGGTTGGGCTCCCCGGGGGTGGCGGCTTTCTGGGGGTTGGGCCGATGGAGACGCACGCACCGGAAGCGCCGATAGCGCCATGTGTCGAGTGCGTGCGTGCGTGCGAGGCCCCAGAAAAATGCGAACAAAAACGAAAAAAAAAACAGAATAAAAGGAATGGGAGAAAGCGAGTGGGTGAGCAGCATGGTAGTGGCGCCGCTGGGTGTTGCCACATCGTATTTCACCACCCCCAACACAGCCAAGGGCAGCACCTCCCAGCTCCCTGTTGTAGGCGTTCCGCCTTCTTTCATTTTAATGGCGCACACGCATTTGCTTTCGATCCTATAGATACAGATACATAAATATACGTATCTGCATGGCCCGGCCCCGCACGAGGCGGTATCTCTGCCTGTGCTCCGTGGTCGTATTTTATGTCCGCTCTTTCTCCTCTACTGGGGTGTTTAGTATTTTTCATAATCATATCATTAGATGCGTCCGAAATGGGTTTTAGTTGCCCAGGCCGCTGGATTTATTTGCCGATAACTAGCTAAGCGAACATAAATAGTAAGCATTAAGCGGATGAGCTTAAATCGATAATCCCACAGACCCCAGCCGACCAATCAATCAACCAACCGGCCGCAAGGAAGCATGTCCTTTCGGGCTGTCCAATCACCACCACTCAAGTGTCAAGACCCCCAAAAGCCCCACCGCCCCGCCGCCAAACAATGTCAACAATTGCTGTTGGCATTAGCTTCAGCCGGGGACAAATTATGATAAACGAGCGTTAAAATGTTGTCATTTGTACACATGTCCCACTCACTGCTCGCAGATTCACGTGCCACAACGGTGGGGTAGCGGAGGGGCTGGGAAAACGGGCATGGACTTACTCGACTTTATTTATTGACTCACCTGATCGGCTTGACTGATTATCCGCTTGCATGCCAACCCACGGAAAATGCCCTGAAAAATGCTAATTCAATAATATTCGAACAATCTAGCTGTGGACGGGAATATACACAATAAATGAAACGTAATAAACGGGTTTCACAGCCTATGACATAGGTAGTTTTAAAAAATTCGAAAATCCCTGCAAGTTGAATATAAAATCTTTATTTTCAAATGAGTTTTATGTTTGGAAAACTCAAGCCGGCCTTGACATCTTGGCTAGATAATTGGTCAAATAATATTAAATGAAAATACATATTCAAACAACTCACAACTATACAAACATTGAATTCAAACGCTTACAACTAATTTTTATATCGCTCACTACTAGGGCACCTATTCAGCAACCATGGCAACGACTAGATCAACGACCAGAGCAACCGGTAGGGAACGCGCGTTAGAAATGGAGCAAAGGCGCACGTCCATGGCAAGCAAGCGGTTTACATTGGGCATGCGGTCTACGATTAAGGCTTCGATTATGTTTACTAAAATGGAAGACGAGAAAGATAACTATTTTCGAAATATGCATAGGCGTCATCCGAAAGATGCGATCCATGTAGATCCAAAATATGAACCGGAAATGCTTCCGGAAAATATAGAGCCACATTGTACTGAATTTCATGACGATAATGATCCCGTGCTGGAGCCTGATTTTAAGCGCCACAAAATACCGCTGTAAGTATGTTAAAACTATAGCTCCACATTCTGACTATAGCTCCACATTCTTCTTAGACAGGTCCGATGTCTGGAGATGTATTCGCAAGAGCTACAAAAGTACGGCAGACAGTTCAAGCGCGAGATTCAACTTCTTATCGACAACCAGCCGAATGCGGATTGTGCCTGGCAGTTTGTCAGGTGTGCATAGTAACTTATTTGATTTAATTTATATTTAAAATTGTCATTTAGGACTATGGCCTATACTACGCTTTGGCCGCCGTTGCACACAAGAAAGGAGCTCAAGACATTCGAAACATATTTCTGCAAGTTGACTCCAAAGGAGAAACGTCGCTATGATAGAATTATGTCTACCAATTTTACTTGATATTTGCAAGAAATTTTATAAATTTATAGACTAAATTCGGTTAAAGAACGTAAAGCAATACAAATATGAATGACCCCGAAAATGTAACAAAAACAATAAAAAACAATACACGCAAAAACTATATTTTGTCTCGATTTACTTCATCCGAATGCCTCTGAAATGAGTTTTAGTTGCCAAGGCCGCTGGACTTACAAAGCTGCAGATACTAGCTATGCGAACAAAAATAAAACAAATTAAGCGGACGAGCTTAAATCGATAATCCCACAGATCACAGCCAAACATTCAATTTATTAATGATCGCAGTGAATGCGATATATAATTGATATGAAATTAGTATAAATATAAAAACCACTGCAAGTCAAATATAGGATCTTCCCTATTATGGCAATCTATACATATATTTTTTCCATACTATTTTTTAATGAGTTTTATATTTTGAAAACACAAGGCGGCCTTGAAAATTATTTAGGATGTTGTGCCTGAATAATTTGAAATTATACTCATATTAAAACATCTTACAGCTACACGAACACTGCACAGAAACGATCAATTATTTTAGATAGTTAAATATTGTAGAACACCAAATCAGCAACCATGTCGGACGTAGCAATAACATCAGGTGCTCGTGTAACGTCCGCTAAGAGTCATAAGGCAGAAATGGAGGCAAAACGCAGGACCATGGAAAGCAAGCGGCTTACACTGGGCATGCGGTCCACTAAGACTTCGATTATGTTTGCTAAAATGGAAGACGAGAAAGACAACTATTTTGAAAATATGCGAGAGCGTCATCCGAAGGATGCGAGCTTTGTAGATCCCAAATATGAGCCGGAAATGCTTCCGGTAACTATGGTGCCGCCACATTGTACTGAATTTCATGACGATAATGATCCCGTGCTGGAGCCTAATTTTAAGCGCCACAAAGTTCCGCTGTAAGAATGCTTAAAATGACATGTTATCGTTGACCATTTCGACACATTCCCTTTAGAGAGGTCCGATGCCTGGAGATGTATTTGCGAGCTAAACATGAGTCAGCCAGTCAGTTCAAGCGCGAGATTCAACTTCTTATTGATAACCAGCCGAATGCAGATAGTGCCTGGCAGTTCGTCAGGTGTGCATAGTAACTTATTTGTTTTAATTTATATTTAAAATATTTAATTTATATTTAGGACTATGGCCTATACCACGCTTTGGCCGCCGCTGCACACAAGAAAGGAGCTGAAGACGTTCGAAACCTATTTCTGCAAGCTGAATAAGGAGGAGAAACGTCGCTATGATAGAATTATGTCTACCAATATTATCTGATATTTACAAGAAGTTTTATACATTTTTAGCCTAAATTCGACCAAAGAATGTAAAGCAATATAAACATTGAATGACCCCGAAAACGTAATAAAAACAATACAAGCAAAAACTGTTGATTTACTTAATCCGAATGCGTGCTAAGCGAGTTTCCCAGGCCTGGACTTATTTGGCGATAGCTAGCTAGGCGAACATAAATAATAAAACGCTGTAGTCAATATTTCTCGACAACGAGATGCAATGTAGCTATTTTCATTATTAATTAGTGTTACGGTTTAAATATTTTAACCCAAAATTGCAATGACTTAAGTCAAATGTCCCTGTGAAGGGACGGTGAACATTTTTGTTGGCCGTATCTTCATTGTTTATTTCCAAATCTTTGTAAAACTTGGCACATGGCAAGATATTACAATTTTTAGTTGAAAGCAAAAAATCCAAAATTTTTATATTATTTCAAAGATATAAACCAATCTGCAGCGGAAAATACAGTTTATTGAAAATTTCAAAATAGGAACGCGGCGTGACTGAAATTCAAAAATGACATTTTCTGCCTTTATGCTTAACGCAACTAAATCAAAAATAAATCTGTCTCTAGCTATTATAATTTCAGAGATATTATTACACCTTTGCAAATTGCTAAAGCGCTTGGGGCGTAGCAAAAATTTGAAATAAACTCGATACACATATATCGGGCGTAAATCAACAAAATTTACGCTTTTGCCATCTCGGAGAACGATGTGTTAATATGTTACATGCAGAAGGCGAACAGACGGTCATGACTATATTGAGTCGGCTGTTGATGTTGGTCAAGAATATATGTATATACTAGTACTCTATAGGGTCGGAAACGTTTCCTTTTCCCTGTTGCATACATTGCACAATCTTAATGTACCATTTGTGTCTTAAGGCACATGGTATACAAATTAACCGGATGAGCTTAAATCGATAATCCCACAGATCACAGCCTAAACATTCAATTTATTAATGATCGCAGTGAATGCGATATATAATTGATATGAAATTAGAAGATATATAAAAACCACTGCAATTCGAATATAAGATCTTCCTTATTATGACAATCTAAAAACATATATTTTCTATATTATTTTCCAATGGGTTTTATATTTTGAAAACTCAAGCCGGCCTTGAAATCTAGGAGGATGTAGTGCTTCAAAAATTTTAAATAAAAATTCATAATAAAACATCTTACAGCTACACGAACATTTTACAGAAACACTCAAATATTTTAGATAGTTAAATATTGTAGAACACTAAATCCGCAACCATGTCGGTCAAAGCAAGAGCATCAGGTGCTCCAGTAATGTTCGCTAAGGATCATAGGACAGAAATGGCGGAAAAACGCAGGACCCTGGAAAGCAAGCGGTTCTCAATGGGCTTGCGGTCCATTAAGTCGTCTATGTTTTTTAGAATTGAAGACGAGAAATACAACCCTTTTGAAAATATGCGGAAGCGTCATCCAAAGGATGAGAGCTTTGTAGATCCCAAATATGAGCCGGAAATGCTTCCGGTAACTATGACGCCGCCACATTGTACTGAATTTCATGACGATAATGATCCCGTGCGGGAGCCTAATTTTAAGCGCCACAAAATTCCGCTGTAAGTATGCTTAAAATGACATGTTATCGTTGACCATTTCGACACATTCCCTTTAGAGAGGTCCGATGCCTGGAGATGTATTTGCGAGCCAAACATGAGTCAGCCAGTCAGTTCAAGCGCGAGATTCAACTTCTTATTGATAACCAGCCGAATGCAGATAGTGCCTGGCAGTTCGTCAGGTGTGCATAGTAACTTATTTGTTTTATTTTATATTTAAAATATTTAATATATATTTAGGATTATGTCCTATACTACGCTTTGGCCTCCGCTGCACACAAGAAAGGAGCTGAAGACGTTCGAAACCTATTTCTGCAAGCTGAATAAGGAGGAGAAACGTCGCTATGATAGAATTATGTCTACTAATTTTACATGATGAAATTTGATATATTTTTACAACTAAATTCGGGCAAACAATTTTACGCAATATTAACAAAGAATGACCAACGAAATGTAATTAAAACAATACAATATATACTTAATACGAAATCGCCTGAGTAATGACGTTTAGGGTACAGCGTTGAAGGGTACAACCGAGTAAGGCCAACACACGAAATAAAAGTTTAAGCTTATGGGGAATACTTTGGGTTGGCGGTCCAGGAAATGTTGCAGAGGTGCTTCAGCGGGGTGCGGGCCGTTTTCTTTCTGGCAGATGGCAAAATCGAACCGACATGCGAAACAATTCAAAGTTTCACGTCGTAAATTTGGCGGGCAACTTCATCGATCACTTTTGGGGGGACGGTTGTGGCTGTTGCCTTTTCCTGTTGTTTCAGTTGTTGTTGCACCCCTTGTTACGGTTGTTGTTGCCCAGGTTGCACAGGTTGACTTATTTGCTGGAATTGCTCGGAGGAGAGAACCAGAAAGCGGGAATCGGGAACCGGGGCCGGGTTTTTGAAGTCTCTCATCCAGCTGAACGGCACGCGCGCTATCCCTGTTCCCTGCCAGTTCTGCTCCGGTTGTACCCATTAATGGCATTTTGAAAGGGTATACACTATTATCATACAGCTGACTCTATTATTAAATTAATCGGTCTGTGAGAGACAGGTGGTATAATCAGTTTACAACACAGTTGAATTATTGCGAATTGATAATCTACTGGGTTGTCTAAGCTTCGTAAATTTATTTACATAAGAAAGTTATTATTATTCAATGGTGTTTGCATTTAAATATAATTATTTATATGTGTTCCAAATTTATTATTAATTGAATGTTCTAATTTTTTCTTGTATTACATGGCATTTTTTAGTTGTTAAAGTTCTTGTTTGGTTGTTGGTGCAGTTTGCTGGAAAGGAAATGCTGGCTTTCGGGGCAAGTTGTCTGTGGCAGCGGCGTCGGCATGTGAAAATATTTTCCAAGGTGAACGCCACACGGGGACTCACAAAGGCGGGGACAGAAAGGAACCGGCAACCAAAGGCACGGAGGCTTCGGCTGGCTCTCGATTCCAGCTGAGCCTGGGCCTGATCCTGGCCCCGAATTGAATGATTTAGAGTCGCACAGTTGTCAAAGAGCAGCGATGCGTACGGGCAACATTCAAGGGACCCTTTTTTCCGACGGTCAGGGATGGAGGCACGTAAAAACTGGAGCCACAACGCATCCTAACCGGAGTGGGCTGGTTTTGGGGGTGGCGCATTGTGAATGGTGGGGGGTTGGGTCGGGGCGCCAAGTGTGCTTTTAAAACCGATTCATTCGTTTTCTTGATATTTATTGCCGGCACATAATTGAGTGTAAAATTGTTTGGGGGCCGTCACAACATAGAAAATTTACAAAATGGAAAATAGGAAAAGTTGTTGCTGCCACGTGGAAATTTAATATGGCTAAAATTTTATTTCCTAATCGAAATCTTGAGTGCTGAAGGTATTTTTTAATGCAATGTCTTCTGCAATCATATTCAATCATAAATATTGTCACTAACTTTCTGTTCTAATTGCGCTAACTTTCTTGCAAATATATTTGTAATGTTAAGATATTAAGAAATTTTTAAAAAATTTTTAGAATATGTTTGTAGTTAGATTTGGCCGCTATCACTTTTTCCAAATGAGTGTTTAATCAGTAATAACCCCTTTCAGACTGAAAACAAAATTGTTCCTTGAAAAAGGCGGAAATTTCGAAATATTAAGTAAAAAACAGTGAAATGAAATCATTTGCTTTTTTTTAAGAGAGGTCAATAAATATGTGTAACCTCCACAGGATCCACCAAATAGAGTTCTCGGCTAAACTCCAATGACTATGTTTATATATATTTATAAAATATTATCAATATATTTTTATTTGTTTAATATGTTATTTTTGGAGAAAGTTTTGCATAATTATCTTTTAATTGGTTAATGTACATGCTGCTCTTTTGGTAGCATAATAATAATTTTGTAATATTTTCAATTAAAAACAAATAATAATAAAAAAAACCAAGTTGTAGGATATAAATATTCCCCTCGAAGCAAACACCATGCATCGCCCAAAAATCATATTTTCATCAAAGAGTCCCTTTGCCATGAGAAATACGAAAACAGCATCGAAACCGGCAAGTGCCGCTGGCAAATGCAATTCCAATTGGCGTGCCCCGGCCTTCGTTCCTGGTCGCCGCTCGTGCAAGTGGAGCCAAGTGCCTCGCAGCGGGCACCCCAAGAGCGCAGAGCAAGCTCATTCTGCCCCGAAACGCGGCCGGCGCTTGCAGAGGGATCCGCGCAACGTGGACTGCTCTGCCGGCGACGACGACTGCGTAAATTTATGTGAGAAATCCCAATTGAAAAAAGAGCAGCGCGGCACATAAAGCAAAATAATGGCACATTCGTCACACTTAACGCGGCCGCATCTGGCCGTCTCGCTCGCACCCCCCGCCTGGGCTCTCGCTCGCACTAGGGGCTCTCTTTCCGGCCGCCATCCATCTTGCCGGTGTGTGCCCGAGTGTGTGTGCGAGTGCGAGTGAGAGTGGCCGAGCGAGCGACAGCTGAGAATGCTTTATGAGGTGCGCGTCTGTTGCGGGCTCCTCCCTGTTTACGACGTTGGCAGAGGCGTCGACAGAGACAGCAGCAGAGCCGAAGCAGAGGCGGGGGCAGAGACAGAGGCGCAAAGTCGGCCAAGTTTCGCTGCACTCGTGTTGCTGTTGTTGTTGCTCTCCAACAGCTGTGAGCGGGAGAGAGAGAGAATGAGAGCCGGCGATGCTGTGCTCTTTTGGGGTTGTTCGTGCGTGCGAGTTGAGTGATGGCGTGTGATTTGTTGTTGCCGCTCTTCGCTATCAGCTCGGCCATGATTGTTTTGCCGTCGGCAAAGCGGCGGCTGCCTCCTCCATGTTCCGAGTGCCATACTTCGGGGCGGCCATCATTTTGCGGCCTTATCGTACGGCCAGCTGATAATGAGCCATCGCGCTGGCCAAATTCGATGGCTCAGGTTAATAATTTCAAACGACTAAAACGGATTATGGCCCGCTGCGATATGATACCTGAATATATTGAACCGATGGGTGAAATGCCCTAGTGTTGATACAAGGAAATCCTAAGAACAACTCAAAACTTGCAAAAATACAATATCTTTTTTTAAATACTAAAATTCTAAATAGAAACTCTTCTTTAAAAACATCTAAGAAATCAATTCCTTCCTTTCAAGTCTAAAGTTTAGACCTACATTGAGTACTTCGCCCTATATTAAATCCTTAATCAGCAGTAAAACCCATTTCAAAGTGATACGGAATATTTTTAAACTTGTTTTTCATTTAATTACTATGGCACTTTTTTACGAAAATTTTTATTCAATATATTTTGTTTAATATTAATTTGATAGTTCGCAAAACATAATCTAGCTAAAATTCTGTCTTTATTTTTATTATTTATTGAGAATATTGTTACTAATTTATGTCATTGCGTTAAAATACTTCCGTTTTTTTTTAAATATATATAAAACAAAACACGTTAAAATAGAAAACCGAGAGTTATTTTGGGCAAACATATTACAAGCCAGGTTTGTCGAGAAATTGTTTGCTAGATTAAAAATGCATAAGGTGTTATCAAATTATTCGCTGGATAAGTTAAGATCAAAATAAGTAAACTAAAATGCTTATAAAAGAAAGTTATGCAAGAGAACTAAAAGCAAAATAACTCATAAAAATATGTCATATTTTTTACTGAAGAAAATTAAAGCTAAAGCCGAAAACCGCTGTGAAACGATCATAGCGGGCTTTGGAAATATAAATGGAAATTTATTACGGAGATTCTATGCGAAAAAAACACTTTCATGGATATTTAAATATTTGAAAATGGAATCATTTAAAAACGTAAAATTTAAAAAACTATAAACATACCAAAAAATAAAAGTGGTTTCCATATGTTTTTGGTCGCAGAAAACGGCTGTATTTGGAGGTTTCGAGCGGTCGCAATTTCGGCCGCCGGCTAGCACCGAGTTGCCGTGGTTCTCAGTTCGTAGTTCGCAGTTCACAGCTCGCTGGGCAGAAGGAAGCCCGAGGAGAGCGGCGCAGGCAGGCCGGGCCACTAACTCACTCGCTCGCTCAGTCACTCAAATGGCAATGAGAGCAGAACGCTTCTTTTTGCGAATACTTTATGGGCGGCGGCTCTGCCGGCTTCGCTGCTGCCGCCGGCGTTGTGGCACATAAATAACACGCTCTCTCGCTGGCGAGAGTTTCTTATAAGATTTTATTTATATACTGCGCCGTCGACGTCAGCGCCAAAGCCGAAGCCAACGCCAGCAGTAGCAGCAACGGCAGCGGCAACGGCAGCGCCAACGTTGGATTAATAAGGAGTTCTCGCTGGGATTTTCACATGTATATGCTTTGAATTGAATGCTTTATGGGTTTAGTTTGATAGGAGTCGTAAAGAAATCAACATCGCACAAAGCACTCGACCGAGTTCGCTGTTTTGGCCCACGTGAGCGAGTGTGTGTGTGTGGCGAGAGGATCCCATAGACATAGCGGTAAAAACGGAACCAACTATTCCACCATTCGCACGCTCTCCGCCGTCGCGGTCGCTTTTTTAGCGCTCCCCATTCGCTCGTCGCTCCGCCCGCCCCGGGCGCTCCAATTGACAAAGATCGCGCCGTAAAAATAATCATAACATAACAATAATCGTAAAAAATTAGAACCGAACCGCAGTCGCAGATTGGCCCTCGTTCGGCGCAGACATTTAGCCAAAAAGCCCATAAAAACAAACGAGCGATTAAGGCAAATAAAACATAACCAGACCAAAACAAAGCAAAAACAGATTTCGCGCGCGAGTTTCTTTTTTGAGAATGCTGCTGTCGTCTGGCAGGTGTCTGGATTTCCCCCGCTAATTGTGCAATATCACTCAAGTGTGCTAAACCACCAAGTTCCAATTGATCAAGCCAAATCCTACTACCTAAGTGTTTATCTATTCTTAAAACGTGTGCGCGCCCGCAAACTTGAATCTGCCGAACAACAAGAGTAATAACAACACCGTTTTCTAGTCCCCGCAAAACGAGCAATATTCTCCATACACACTAGCAGCCAAAAGCTAAGGCAAAGTTTTCCAACTCCGGCAAATATCCGTAGACAGCAAAAAATAGAGCAAAAACGTACGAGAAAAATTGTAAATGCAAGGTACAAGTTTCGTTTCTCTGCGGGCAAAGTTTTCCTTCTAACTGAGAAATTGCAAAAGCCCTGGATTGAAGGATAAGCGCCCCTTATTGGATTTAAAAGGTAAGTGCCACAGCTTGGCTTTTCAATTTCCTCGCAGATACACAGGTAGAACTAAATGGGTAAACGCGAGAGGCTAGTTGGCCTTAGAATATATATTATACTAAATTATATCCATGGGAAATAACTCCTTTTCTAGGTGAACTCGTCTTATAATTCCAAGAACATGATCCTCCATAAATTATAAACATATTTACAACCCCAAAGGTGTCAATCTTAACCGAAAGTTACCAAGCTTTTAAATAAATAAAAAGCCTTAATTTCCATTATGCATTGCCATATTTATGTAATAAATATAATAGTTGATCAAGAATTTTTATTTGTATATACCAACAAGACAATTATTTTTATAGAGTTGTTGTGTTTAATATATTTATAGAAAGATTAAACAGCCAGTTTAACCACCACAAACCAAATTCCAAATTCCAAATTAATTAATAGATTTAAAATATTTCAACATAGATTTAGCCGGCTAATCATTACAAACCAAGCTTAATTCCAAAATAATTGATACTTTTCTTGTGTTAATATATTTCAAAAAATATATAACTGACTTATCCCCACAAAACAAAGTTAATTCAAAAATAATTTATAGATATATGTTTTATTAATATATTTTAAGAACGATTTGCTTGTCGCATCACTAAAAACCAAGCGGAGTTTTAAAATAGATTTGTCGTGTTAATATGTTGAACAAAAGATTTAACTGGCTAATCACCGCAAACCAAAAAAAAAAAACGAAACTAAAAACTAAATTAGACAATTAGATTTAAATGAATGCCAACGACAACCGCTTCTCAAAGTGCAGGCAAAGAAGTTTTTCGGTCAGACTGAGGTTTAACACTTCATAACTCAAAAAACATTTTTCGGATGCTAGCCAGGTCATCACTCATTTGGCCTGCAACTGCAAACTGTTGACAGGCTTATTAGCCATTTGCATAAATTTGCAAAAAGGGCCGCCCAGGGGTGCGGGGATCGGGATTCGTTGGGAGTTGAAGCTGCAAGCTGAAAACGGAGCCCCGAACTGGAGTGCAATAAACAGAACAGAACCAGGCTCAACTGAACTCAACCGAACTGAACTGAACTGAACTGGCCACGAGTAATGGGCGCTTTGAACTTGGAATTCGTTTTTGAATTATTGCACATATCCTGGGCAACATAGTTTCACTTCCGACTGCTGGGAAAGGGCAGCCATTTCTCTCTCGAACACACAGGACCCGCTCGGGTTCTCCGCATAGAAAATTTATGCGGCCATTGTTGCGGCGCATTGTCCTTGTTGTTGCTGCTGTTGCCGCTGTAGTTGTCCTAGTTGTCTGGCCTTTGCATATTTGTCGCACTCTCAGTCTGCACATCACCACCCACTCTCATTGCACTTGCGCTCAGGTTAGTTTGCAAATTTTGTACTTAATTTAATAAACATTTAAGGGATCCCCTTTGCCTTACAACCACGTAATTTAGTTAGTGCGAACTCATTCATTTTAATGGACTTGGCTCACCTTTTGCTCTGGCGCTGCGCTGTTCATTGTCAACGCATTTCCATTTGCATTTTTCCCAGTTTCGATTTTTGCGCAATCAAATATCTGGCATCAAATGAAATTATTTTCTCATAATTTATCGATTTAATCAGCTGGAAATGTAACACAGCTGACAAAATCATAAACTCCGTTTTTGTGTGCCCGACAAAAACTTTTATGATTTATGGCGCAGCCTTGGACACGACAAAATCCAACTGATGCTGTGGTCAACAATTCAGGGAAATGTGTAAATATTTATGGAAATAGCAGCGCTTTTTACAAGGTTTCCCTACAAAATGATTTAAATATTCTATATATTTTAAGTGAAAATTGTTATGGGGATCTATGAGTAAACACTTCCCTTCAAAGCGGATTCTTAATCAAGTTCACACTCATGGCAAAGCCATAAAAAGATTTATAAGTGGGCATAAAAATGGCGACAACTCTTTTGTAAAAACATTAATCACGACCTCAGAGATGCGGTCGAGAGCCAAACTAAGCAACAAAAGCAAACGAAATTGTTGTTAATAAAACAAATCCAGCAGAAAGCTTTAACAACAGCAGAACAACAAAGAAAACTTGTTTGGTTTGCATTTGAAATTAAAATTATATTTAAGCCGCATTGATAGATGGCGACATGAAACGGCTAATTAATCATATGCAAGCCGCAACAAATTTAAATAAAACAAAAACCGCTCAAATATAAACCCAAATTTCACACACATAAAGCACAAAAGACCAAAACTGTTTTTTTTTAAATAATGCTTTTTTGTTGGTCGTCAAAAATGGTTTCGTCTTGGGTCCGGAATACATAGGTTAAAAAACACAACCATACGGCCTGCCCAAGGGATCGTGACTTTGATAAGCCGGCGGAAATGAGTAACCTTGCGTATTTTTATTGGCTTACTTTTGGGACCAAAAGTTGGCCCAAAAATTCCAAAGAATGTTTTCGAGTTTCCTTTATCGACGTTCAGGAAATATTTCGTTGGAGTATACAAAAAATACATAACATTTTTAAGCCAAGGGCTATTTTGTAGATTTTGCACTTGTTTACATGAAATTGATTTGGAAACTAAGGTTTTAAAAACCCACCGAAAAACAGGCAATACCCAAATTTGTTGGGTGGCAATTTCCTGTGACTGCATTCGGTTTTGGCCACCTCAAAAAAGGGCGAATGGGGGGAAGAGTTCCCATATTACTTTTTGTAGTCTGGGAACAGCTCGAATTGCTTTTTTTTTGGCAAGTTCGTGGCTGGAAAACGGAGCTGCAGTCGAAAAATCGGAGTCAGGACCTGAAGCCTGCAGGCCGCAGGGAGAGTTCAGAGTCGGGGGCCATGCCCAGCGGGAAGCGCTCGCAGTGACATTGCGCCGAAGCGGGTGACAATGATTTATGGCAATGAGATACGCGACAAGGAACGCAAAAACTCAAAACTCGAAACTAAAAAAATATCTGCACAGAACACTCTCCCAAAAAAACATGCAGGAAACGAAGTGAAAACTCACAAAACTAAGGCAACGACAGGGGGAAAACCCCGGAGCGAGCCTACCTAGCGCGCAAACACCTTCGAGAAATTCGCCAAGGAATCCCATTTTTTAATGCCCGAAGTGTCCTTGAAAAAGCAACAAAAACAATTGAAAACCGAAAGTGAAAACCTGCTGTTCCAAGCCAGATAGATTTTTATGGCACTTTTCCTTTTTGTCACTTGTCATAAGGTCGCCGGGGCCTGGGATTCCAGCAAAAATGATGCGGCCATTAGGAAGTCGAAGTCACCTGGCGGCGGTCGGTTATGCAATCGTCATTTCGTACGGTCATAAAAATTAATATTCGTCCTTCGCAGCGGCAATTTGGTGCGCATATCTCGGCGAACGCATCTCCGTATTCCATTATCTGGCTTTGAACTCGAAACGCTTAGCCGCTGGAGTCGATGTCGGAGTACTAGGCATGACTTTTGGCTTTAGCCACGTCTCGCTGTCTGCTTCCATTGTATCTGTATCTTGAACTGCGACTGCTAGTGTGAGTCTGAGTGTGCCGAAGGTTACCTGTTTTTACAGTTTCGCCCCAGCTCCGGCCCAGGCCCTGGCCCAAGCCCAGGTTCAGGCTCAAGCCCAAACTCAGACCCAGGCCCTGGCCTTCTTCTTTTTAGATTCCCAACGTTCTGCTTGTTCTTTCTGGCCGGCACTCTCTCAAATTATTATTTATGAGCTCGCATTGTTGTCGTCGATCTGGAATCGAACGTAGGTCCATAATGCCTCACCTCAGCGCTCTGGATTTACGTTTGCTCTGCGAATGCAGTTCAAGATTTTTACTTTCAGCCTGAAAACGAAATTCATAATAAATCAAATCATTTCTCGGTGCAGTTCCATGTTTGCCTTCTTGTTTGTGTGGATATAAATCAAAGCCGATGCTGCTTAGATATTGCTGCATTGTGCGGCAGGATTGGGAAATGCGATATCGGGAACAGGTTCTTTCAAGTGGAAATGCAAGGGATTTGAATATGCCAAAGAGTGTCTCCAATGGTTTGTAGTCCCTTCTATTTCTATGATTGTTATTTTCGATCAAGTAATATGCTTGACCTATTAATATCAGAATGCCCACCAGTTTCCGCTTGCTGGTTATTTTCCTCACCGTGAGAATCGTTCCAACATGTGTGGATCCTCCATAAATCACACTCACTTCCAATATTTTCACAAACACATCACAATGGAGAAAATTTTGTGATTTATTTGTGTGAAGAAGTCAATAAGTCATAAAAAAAAGAAATAAATCTTGATTTTGTTGTTTGTCCCTCGGCTGGGAACCCTGCGAGTGCTCGGAAAAGAAGGGAAAACTCGGGCGGCGCATCCTCCCGCGCGAGGATGTGCTGTGGAAACCTGAAAAATAGACTAGCATATGTGGAAAATATTTGCATATTGCAGCCGCGGGTGGCGGCAGCGCCGTCGGTAGTCGAAGATGTCCAAACAAATATGACAAATATGATTTCATAAAATATGTAACGATTTTTTTGTAGCAATACACAAATTAGCAACGCTCTGTTTTTTTGCTTGGGTTTTCGAAACCTAAATGCACCCAGGATCTGCATCTGCTGCGTCTTACATTTCAAACGACTTGGGCCGCAAACTCCAGCTCATTGTTCAAAGCAGCACGAGCCGCAGAACAAAAATACAAAAATGAGTCAAGAAAAGTCCGAGCCAGGCCAAAAGATATAAAAAAGAACTGTGCAAAAAGCGGGCGGCAAATTCGAGACAAACAAAAGCAGCGCGTTCTGCACATATCTGAACATATACACAATCTATATCTATGTATCTAAACTAACTAGCCATGGGCAAGACTCTGGCTCGGTTTCGCATACAAAAACTTTGAAAGCCGCAGGGAAAGAAGCAGGCAAAAAACATGAAATAATTCTTTTTGTTGTTTGCTGCAAGCCGCAAAGCAGACTCGACAAACAACACGAATGTGTCGCACAGAAATAAAAAACACAAATGCAGAAAAGTGAGAGAAGCAAACGTTGAGGGAAAAAACAATGTCACACATGTCAAAGTTGTCGCAAAATGACACAAATGCGGTCCGGATTGCTCACTGACCCAAACCCACAACCCTGCCACTCGGTCTTGCCACTTGGACCCCAGTTAAGTCCAAGCCCGAGCCGAGATCCAAACGCAAACGCAAACGCAAGCCCAGAGCCAAGCCGAAGCCCAAATCCACGTCGTCGACGGACTGGCTTTTGGCGGAATCGTGTCAGCCTCGAAAAACACGAATCAACTCACTGAAAGTCGCATCGCAAAATTTCGTGGAAATTTCACAATTAAAAGGGCACACAACAAAAAATGAAAGAGGCAGCAAAATAAGACCAACTTAGGAAAGAGTTAACCGGAATACAGAGGCAAGAAATCGTGTTAACCCAAAAGTCTCTTCACAAATGATTTTTGCTCTGAATTTGGCTGAAACTTCGCCTGAACTTTAAAACTCTTAAATATATAAATTCTTAAGCTAATGCATTTCAAATTATGGGTATACGAATTTTATTGTTTACAAAAGTATCGATTATAAAATCAAATGTTTCAAAACTATGAGAATATATTGGTTTGTGAAATAGTTGGGTGTCACATTTAAGTTTTCAAGAAAAATGAACGGGCAGGACTTGTATTTCAAAGTTATAATATTTACAAATAATTCGTTTATTTATTAAAATGTCTATTATATGTATTTACCTATTATTTCCTGGCATTTTAATTTAATATAAAAAGTAAAGTCATGTAAGTTTTTATAAAATTACATAAATGTATGCTCAACTTCAAGACAGGGCTTTGGTTTTAATGTTTTCTTATTTTATCGCTAAGCCCATTTGGAACAATTCTTTGAATATTTTTGGTTAATTGTGTTTATTTATCCCGCCCTAATGTTTGACCATAATATTTAAGATTTTTGGAAGATGTGGGGGTTTCTTTGCCGTATCCTGAGATGCATTCCATCCGTGAGATACTGACAAACGCCATCCTCGACAGAAGTAATCAGCCTCAAAAGGTGGCGGCCAGAGCGGCAGCAGCCATAATCCCATTCCCGTTCCCATTTCCAAAACACAGACAGCCGGCATGGCCGTCGCCCGAAGGGGATGGAGCGGCATGAAGTGGCATGGTGCGGCATGGAGCGGGGGATGCGAGAGAGATGCCCTACGAGGACCATCTGCTCGGGGCCGACAGGGACAGGGATAGCGGGAAGATGGTTGGGCTGGGAACAACAAAAATGATGCATTAACCTTTCGAAACTATTTCGGATACCCGAAAACTCAACCTTTTGTGCGGGGGTGGGTGCGAGTGCGCGAGGGAGAGAGGAAGCACAGCCAATATCCATTCAAATGTGCGAAAGAAAGGCAAAGAGATAGCGGCAGCAACAACAGCAACAAAAATTAAGGCCCATTAATCATTTTGACTTATTTCTTTCCCTTTTTTCTCGTCTAAAATTAATCTTGATGCCAAAGCGTTGCCAGGCAACGCGCTCGCCCCGAGACCCTCATACAGATACTCAGATACATCTTTGGATGTGCATCTGCATGGCCGTGTATGTGTGTGTGCAAAGGCGGGAGAGAGAGGGTCAATTTTTGGTGGGACAAAGACAGCAAGCATTGTTTGGGGATTATAAGAGCCGCGCACTTTTTCCAAAATGCCAAAAAAACTTTCAAGAAGCTCCGAAAATTTAAGTTGTGCAAAATTTCTACATCAGATGTAATTTGATAGTATTAGTATTGACACATGAAGCTGCAAAATTGTCTTAGTTAAGAATAAATATAGTTTTGGCCTCTTATTAACACTTTCAATAGGGATTAATTCATTTTTAAAATTAATGTATTAGTGCTTGGGTTGTTAATTTGCTTTAAAAGCTATGGATATTATAGGCATTATCTTAAGACTTTATAGAAACATCAAATTTTACTATTTTGAACAAATCCTACAATATTTTTTCCCGTACAGATCCGATTAGTGTTTGCACTTCTCCCTTTATTCATTTTTCTCAGGCTTCCCAATCGGGTAAATAATTTAAAACAGATTAAACCGTTACGGCTGCCATTTGCACCCCACACACATCCTGGCGGGGGTGGTGGTTCGGTGGCCAAACACATGCCCAAATATATCTGAAATTCTGACCAAATGTCTTGCGAAACCGAAATGTCCTTTGTCCTTATCATCCGTGCATATGCTGCAAATTTGCCGGGGTCCCAAGTGGTCGAGGTTGGTGCGGATTTCGGGGTGGGATGGGATAGTTGTGGGCGGGGTGGGGCCGCCCTGCGAGTGGCATACTTAAGGGCGCGTCGTGGTCGTCGACCGACTCACAGACAGCCCGAAAGGGAGTCTCCAGACATGGAGTGAAAACAACAGGACGGGCCATAAAACCGTTTAAATCAAACGGCAGAACAAATTGGTTTCCTTCGAGTCGAAAGCTTTATGAGCTCCTCCAGCCAAGGGTCGATACTTGGTGGATGGATTCTCGGGGCTTTAAGGACTGCAATCCGGAGCCGCAAGGGCGACGGCAACGGAGAGAAATGTTGAACGAAATTGAAGTTGATTGGCCACGGGGATGGTAAGGGAAAAATCAGGAAACGAGCAGAGATTGAGAGATTGCGAAATATTTATTGGGTTCAGGATATTCGCGACGATGGAACGATAAAGCGGAAGTTTGAATACAAAAATGCAAGAGATTTTCAAGCTAAAAATATGCAAGAACCTACTACCCATCTTTTTCTAGGGCCTGTGCTTCTATTAAGTAATCATTTTTGCCGTATGAATGGGCCCTTCTAACAACTTAATTACGGATCTCTCTGGCTGTTGCACCTTGAAGCCGTGCCAGCGATTGATTTGCATGTAAATTGTCAAAGGAAGTGATAAACGATGTGCCACAGACACACAGCCAGGCAGGCAGTCACTCTGGCTGCTTGGTAAGTCTATAAAGTTGGCTTTCCATGAAAATCTAATAAAAATTAACCCAAACAAGTGTGGAGCCACCCATTTGTGACATGACAGAGAAGATGACAAATTGGCTGGACAGGCTGACTGACAGCGGCAGCGGCAACAACAACTCCGTGTGGCAAGTGCACTGCAATTAGTCAAAGTGCCACAAGCAACAACAATAGCCACAAGTAGTACAAGTGGCCACAAAAACAACCATCACCCCACTGGCAGCACCCAAGACATTTTGGCCCGAGGAAGCCGAGAACTAGCTAGAGAAACTAGCTATAAAAAAAAGAAGCTATAAAAATTATGAAGAATCGCATTAGACGCTTGCCGCAAAAAGCAATAAAAGTGTGATAAAAAACGAGTATGATGAGGCCGGGGATAGCTTAATGCCAGCACGTAGCTACACGTGCGACGTGCGTCAACTTGTGGCAATTATGAAGTCCGGCGCGAAGTTGCAACGCCGCCGGCATTGGCACCCAATCGTCATAGAGTGCAGCAAAAACCAGGCCCGAACCATTTGCGGTCAGGTGTCCGCCTAGCCAGCCTTTGAATCAATAAACGCGATTAGAAAGCCGCCAGCCGGCATAACCCAGGACCTAGAAAATCAGAAACTACACCTGAAACTTGGGTATTCCACCTGCAAGTCAGCCAACGAAATGAATGGATGAGTAGCAGAGAAAAGATATTTCTTCCCTGCATTCGCTTTGAGTTAGTTTCTTCAATTGAAAAGTGGTTTTGCAGAGTGTAGAGCCAAGAGCCAGACAGGGCGCTTACCTTATCGAACTTGCTGAATCGTCTGCCAGTGCATCCGCAATAAAAAACCGCTCGCACTTGCGCATTTCAACTAGCCAATTATGCAATTGGCGGCCGGGCCGCAATCGCAATTGGCCAAAAGTGTCGCGTCTACGCTTCGATGGCAAATTCTGATTTCGCGGCATGCGTGGGTCACCCAAAGACCGACCGAGTCTTGGCCAGACTTGCTGGCCATCTAGCTGGCCACGGTCCAGAGATTATCAATGCTAATAAGGCAATAACAAATGGGTCTGTGGGGTGCTGCGTTTTGAGTTCTGGGAAGGAATCCTGTGGGAAGTGCAGCTATCAGCCATCATTTAAATCATCTGTGAAATGCCAGCATTTTTGTGCCAAAGCTACGGAGGATGGGAAAGTTTAAATGCTACTTTGTAGTATACATTTCCTTTAATTTTCTATCTAATGGGTTGAAAAAAAAATCGACCAAGACCGGGGCTGCATTTCCAATCCTTCAATTTGCAAAAACGATGGGCAGGCGACAGAGTGTGGCAGATAAGATACAGATACAAGCACTGCGAGTGACAAAAAGGAGACACCGCCCAGAGGGGCGAGGCGGAGCGGCGTCATTCAAATGAGATGTGCAACGTTCTACGGATCGCCTCTTTCCACCTGGCGGTGGCATCTCCTTCTCCGGTCCGGTATCTGTATCTGAGTTGATTATTCGTGTGTTCTCGCTGGCTGGCGGCCATAAATCTTGTAATCATAATAATTTGTTTCAATGTTAATGCCTTCAAAATATCTGAAAACTCAATAAATAACAAAACTACATGTTCGTGTGTGCTGTTAATGTCATACCATGAGATACTTCATATATCATTCGCCGGCGAATAAAGCCAAAAAATGAACAACACCGACAACAACAGCGGAAACCTGCCGCAGCCGCAGAGTCGCAAAAATCGCAACCAGAACGGCCAGGTAGAGGTGACTCTGACTTGTGCCGCGTCTTTACTTTATTCCACATACAATGCATACGTGTATACTCGTATTTTTTCGAGGATTTTGTTCCGTATTTGTACCTTTTGTGACGCAATGGAGCTGCAATGCAGACGGGCGTGGGGGATTTACTTCACTGCAGAACAAATTAATCCAAAATCAAGCAGCGACAACCAACGAAAGGGCAAAAAAGTATAAAAAATGCCAGTAAGCCGGCCAGAAAGTGATGCAAAATGTCTTCGGCTTCAGTTGAGCTTCTTCTGCCTTATTCTCTCGCACTCTCTACGCTTTTATTTGGCCTTTCTGAGGTGCGGCCTTTGGGCCGGATCTGTTGGGGACTCCAGAGCCAAAAACACATCCAATAACAACCCCGACGACAAGTATCTACACACTTTTGCAGGTGCCGTGGCGGGGGAACTGATATCCGATGCTTCCAATGTTGAATAACTCAATTAATTTCTGTCACCTGATTTATCACCTTTCGGTCGTGTTGCACAACAACTTTTAATTTCAATTTTATTTATTTGCATTTTTATGAATTTCACTACACCCAACCAAAACAGATCCAGCCAGCCAGCCAGCCGGCCGGCAAATCTGTAGGTGGTGATCCCCAATCCCAATCGCAGTCGCACTCCCGACCAAAGCCTTGGCCGATCCCCCAAGATCGCCTCAAATTGAGACACTGCATCGAACCCGTTTCGTCGCCGCGGCACTTGAAATTAAAATGTTGCAAGTGCTCCCTCCCCCTGCGATCGCGTCGCGTCCCACCTGGGCTGTCTGGGCGAACATGTTATTAGCTTAGTTCTTGTAATTTGCATATACGCGACGAGCCCTCAATGGCTGGGCTGCCATTAAAACATTCCGCTTAACACTTCCTGCGACACAAGACAAGTACCAAGATTGTGCCGAAGGCACGGTGGGATCAGTGGCCCGAGCAGTGCCTTAAAATATAAAGAATAAGTATGGTATGTTTAATTTCTCTGCCCTGAGCCTGCTGCCATATCAGAAATGGTTTATCGTATGTTTTAATGTTTCTAATTTGTGATTTATGAAGTCCCCGAGCAGGGAAATAATCGGAGCAAGAGCCCAGGGAATACTTTAACCAAAAGAATGCAGGGAAATAATATCAAGAGGAAAGATTAATATTTTTATTGTACAAAATGGCGAACTATAGCTACAACTGATTGGGTTGCTTAATGGCTTTCATTAGCATTGAAATATATCGGACACAATGTCTGATCCACTGTGGGGACAACGAGTTTTATCATTTCGGCTGCTTCTGCTGGCCAAGCGAAACTAGTTTCTCAATTAACCAGGCGCACACTCGCCGGCAACGTGATTACAAGCGACCAGCACTTGCAGTCGCCCGATGCACTGCATCAGCATCTGCGAGGGGCAGCCGTGGCGTCTCTCAAGATGCAGATACATCTGCCCGGCCACATCCGTCCAATCCGTCAAGGCGTCGACTGGCGTACGCCCAGTTTTCGCATTTCGCGTCTCGCGTTCCTGTTTTCCTATTTTCGATTGGCTGCAAACGGGCCCGATGCACCGACATCGGATGTCTTGTGGGAAAAGCGGCATATTTATGGCGCGGCCATGTTATGAATACACCCAAGAGACATTTCTCTTCTTCTCACCCGGCTTAGATTCAGAAACCCGAGGAAAATCTTCCCGAACTGCAGACGGGCGGCCAAGATGCTGACTGAGTTGGGTGCAATGCACTGAAAACTGAAAACGGAAAGCTGAAAGCCGAAACGAAAAGGAAATCTAAAAATACGAGGGAGTCGGGGAGGAGTTTGTGTTATTTTTTTGTTGCTGTTGTTTTCAGGTTGGTTGGAAAAACGCATGCAGCGTACGGGAAATTCTTGATCAACCATAAATCTTGGCACCAGAGCCATCCATCTATCTCGCTTGGCGCGTTCCGCGTGCAGCGCCAAAAAGTTGTTTTCTATGCAGACCGCCCCCCCTCCTGGGCTTTTCTTGTTTTTGTTTTTCCTACAAAATTAAAATTTTCGAAAATAAAACATTCTTCTTCGTCGTCTGGCTACGTTTTATCTCTATTTGCGCCCCTGTTGTCTCTAGTTTTTCTAGTTTTTCATTGGCCAGTGAAAATTGAAAAGAAAAACACGTGTGTTTTCTATACTAATGTCTAATGGATTTTGATTTGAATCTGTTTGGTATTGTTAAACTAAACTGAAGAGATTATGGAAGTCTTATAGATGGGAGTAAACTTTCCTACCCGAAATTCAACCTTCAGCTTAAAGGTCGAAAATTAAGAACTCAAGTTCGTTTCATGTTTTGGCTCATAATTAATAAATCATGTCAGCGTCAGGCTCGGCGTAGAGGTGGGTCTGTAGGCTGTGGGCTTTCGGGGGAGGCAGGGCGTCCTGGAATTAAATGTGTCAAATGCAAACACGCAGCAAGTCTTGGAGCCGGAGCCGGGCCGGGCCGGATCCGGAGTCAGGAGCCCCGGCTCTGGCACCAGGAAATGTCAAGAGCGAAGCTAACCGAACACGAAAACAAAACGCAGTCTCGAGGCATTTTCTTTCCCGATTCGGTTTCAGTTTCAGTGGCAGCTAGAATTTCCATTAGCCCCGGCCGTGGGCGGTGGCAAAAGGGGGTGTGGCAAACTGAAGCCTCGCACGCACCGCCCATCAGGAAAATCGCAGCCAGAGCTAGGTTTTTCCTTCGTTTTTTTTTAATAAATTAAATTAAAGCCGCATGAGAATCGTCTTATTTACCTGCTGAAGACTTGGTAAATAATGCCAAAAACGTTTCAAATATGCAAATGTATATACCGCAGGGAGGGGATTTGGGCGTGGGGTGAGCGGGGGGGCGAAGTGTGTTTTGGCAGAAGGAAATGATAAATGGCGTGGTAATATAAAAAATGGCAAAAACAGCGGGCAGTCAAATAAAACAAAAACCAAAAAAACAAACAACAAAAGTTGCTGACTGTGTGCAGTCAAAAAACACAACAAAAGGAAAACAAATATCCGAGCGTGTATATATCCCGCCAAGCGAATGAGTCCGAACAAAGAATATATATTTATATATAACAGACCGGCAAAAGTTTTCCTCTTTTTTCCCCAACTTTTTTTTTTTTTTGGTCAACGCCGCGGCAGAAAACGGAAAAAATGGGCGCCGCATTGAAAATGGTGGGGAAAAATAAAAACAGGAAAATGAAAGGGCAAGAGAAAACCAACAAGCGAAGCAACATTTTCCACTTGGTAACAAATTTTCGGTCTAGATATTTCAGCTTTTTCCTATCTCTGGCTATATCCCCCCGCCAAATCATTTGCTATCTCGGTTCCTCCCCTTGTGCTCCGTTTGTGTTACGCAATGTTTTCCCGAAAACAAAAGGCAAAAACAAAAAACAGCGCGACACACACCCAGTGACCCTAATTTTCAGTCCTTTGAGAACCAGCAAGGACCAGGGCCACGGCCATATCCAACCCGTGAACCCACCCTGGACCTGGAGTCCGCCCGGGGATGAGGGATCCCTCACTCTTTTGTTTTAATTTCATTTATGGCTTCCGTTTTGCCTACTTTTCGGTGACTTTTCGCCCGAGTCCTGCGATTCAAGTTTTCGGTGATTCCCCTCATTATTCAAATGGTGTCGGGCTCAAGTTGTGGACTTCATTTAAATTTATTTTCTTTGGAAATTAATTTTAGCTCACAATGCGATGAGTTCTCGGGCTGGCAATAATAAGATCTCTAATATGCCATCTTCGGGCAGGGAATAAATTGTTGTCATTCTTGATAATGAATGTGGAAAACTATGAGAGGCCCAACATAACTTCTTCACCGCCGAAATATACAAAATGTTCCTTTTTATACAAGCATTTTTAGTAGCAATGAAAAAAGCGATTGCAACGCTTGAATGAACAAATACGGAATAAGGAAACGCCTGCGGTGGAGGCTACTCCTTCGATACAACCCTCCACTCCCGGGTTCGCATTTAAATTGCCAGTGATAAGATACGCAGCGCTGCGGCCTGATAAGTCAGCGAATGGGAACGAGGACGCGAACAAGGACTCAGTCAACATGCGCTTCCTTCCTGCCCTGCTTTCCTGGCGTTTTCCCCCCGTCGGTGGCAAACAGAAGGCTCGTGCAACTGCCAGTGGCACGCGTTCCGCATAGTTCGACCAACTATCCGCAGCAAGGAGGACTGGCGCGCTGTATCGAAGATGTCTGCGCCCAAGTCTTGCGATATCTCATTTTTATAATTAAAACACTTGGGCCCAGGACATGTGCTGGGCGCCCTTCGCGCTGCCGGGCAGCATTCCTTCCGTCTGGCATTCCTGCGAAGCGCCCTACCAAAGCCAACTGGCCGCCCTTTGTGCGAAGGGTGATATTTATCAGCTGGCAGGCGAGTGTGTGGTCCTGCTAACCCGTATCCTGGCCAACAATCTACGGCCATCCGATTGGGGGTAGTTGAACCGCACTGCGAATGCTCCGTCGGAGTTCGAGGAATGAGTTCCATTCGTTTGAGAATCGGCAAAGCACAGAAATTACATGCTGTTATATATTCCTAATATTGCTTACCGCAAATAATATTTAAAATGTGTTCTCTCTTTTGGACTGCTTTCTTTGCTCAGGCATTTATTTATTATTATCCATTGACTGCTCCTGAGTAATGGGCCGAACAAAGTCATAAATTTGTGGGTTCATTATTTTTGCATTAATCATAAGTTTATTTAATAATTATACTTAATAAATCAATTCTTTATCTGTTCTCGTTTCAGGTGAGCGCCGCGAGAAGGTATCTGCATTTAATGATTTGTCAAACAATTACGTTCAAAATATATGAAAATAAATATACGTATATTTTATGTACAAATCGAATTCGTTGAGAGGCGCAAAAGTTTTCGGCGACCATAAAAAATGCAGAATGTCAGAAAACTTTGCCACCCGAAACTGAATTTATGAGTGCAGTTAACGGGTAAGTTTGAGGCGCCTCCGGGCCAAAAGCACCAACTGGGCAGAAGCCAAAAGCCAAAAGCCAACGCCAAACTAAGCCAAACCAACTCCGGACTAGGGCCAAGGCAAGCGTTAGCCGGCTGGCCGAGTTTATTAATTTAAAAAGGAAATTCTCGTTTAGTCACCTTTTGATTTAGGTTCGTACAATGCCAAAGTGCAGCTGCAGTGCTCTTTGGTTCCCAAAGAAGCGGAAGAGCAGGTTGTAGACCTTATAAAGGGGTGCATTCAGCCGGAAAAGGGAATGCCATGCATACGCTATGCTATATACTTTATTTATAAAAGCCCTAAATGAGTCCTTCTGGTAATTAAAGTTTATTTTCATGTCACTTCGAACATCTTCTATACAAAATACATTTTTTTCGCGCCTAGTAATTTTGTTTTTCATTAAATTTCATGCCGGGAACCACTGTTATGCCCCATTCAACTGCATATATCTTCTGGTATACCCGGCGCACATATTCCCCATTTGTTTTGCCCCGACCCCGACCCATCCTTTCGGCTGCGTTGAAATGTTCTCGATTTTGTTGGCGGTGACGATGTCCAGAGAACAGGGAAGTGAAAAACTCGGCTGCAACCGTGGGCCGTAGAGTTTGGTTTTTGTTTTGTGTTTGTTTTGGTTTTGTTGGGGCTGTGTTGCTGCTGCTGCTTGGTTTTGGTTTCCCAGTTTTGTTTTTCCTCCTCTTCACGGCGAGTTCATTCAAACTCATTCAGTCACTCGTGCAGTTTGCTGGCTGCCGGGCCATAGCCCCTTGCCCCGAGCCCCTAGCCATTTAAATATGCAAAAAGTTCGCACTGAATGCAGCAGAAATGAGTTGGCAACCCCCGCAGATATCCCCATTTCCACGCCGGTCCCCTCGACAATCATGCGCAAAATGCAGAGAGTTTCCAACCCCCCCGGAAGCCCGGTTCGCCCGGCCCAGTGGCGGGGGCTGCAAAAAAGGGGGTGTTGGGGTGCTGGGTGCCAGGCAAAAGTTGTTGCACCCCCGCAGATTGCATGCAAATTGGTTAAAGTGTGAATTTATGTGAGAAATATTGTTTGCTCTTGTTATGCGCATACAAACACTGGCACTCGCACTGGCACTCGAAAGACACGACAAAATGATTTAGCTGCCTATGCAAATTGAAGTCAACTGGCTGACTGACATTTGATTTAAGCAGTTTATTATTTCTGCGTATATTTGCGACGCTTTCCGCTTTCGGCTTTCTGCCTTCTGCCTCGCTCTTCAAATAGTAATTATAATGCCGCAAAAGCCGGACAGAATGCAAAAAAATTATTTAAGGCCTTTGGCGGCAGTCGTAAATCTCTCACATTTAATTTGATTCCATATTTATGCGCTCAAAAATTCCGTTTCATATGCAGATTTCCATTTGTGTGCCAGTGGGGGTGGCAGCGCCATAAACACTCAATTAACGATTTTCAAAATTAATTTTTCATAAAATTCAGCGCTCGGAACGGTGCATTTCCTCATTTGCTGCAGGCTATTTCCCAGCCAACAAAAAAAGAACACACACAGCACTCGCGATGGCCAAATTAACGGAAAATAAAACGAAAATGGAAATTTTGTGGAGTTCACTTTGCGCGGCTTTTTCCATTTTCAGTTGTGTGTTTGCGAAATGCGTTAAATTTATGGCCGGTCCTGGCCGAGGACTCGAACCTGGAGAATCCTTGCCTGTGAAATGCGTGTGTCCGAAAAATTGTCGATCCCGGACCCCGGAGGCCCCACCCGATCCCAGTCCATATATTTTTTGCGAATGGCGCCAATGCAAATGCACTAGGCTGGGAGCAGTGACCTTTCTGTGACATTCCAGTGAATAAGATAAATTCATTTGCCAGGGCCAACAACATTTGCACCAAACTCTCGGGGTGATATATGGTCAAACTGATTTTCAAATAAAGGGAAAAGTTTACAGCAGCATTATGTATTCCCCATTTGTCTCCCAAAACCTACATTCATTTCTATTCTATTCTACTAAAAATAATGAATGAATATGAATGAATTAAGACACCTAAATTCAAGCATCACTAAGATTCAATATAAACTCATGTCCTGACACCTTTACACCCTGCTAATGCCCATAAACCTCTCATCGGGATCCCAACGAGCAACTTGAACTTCATCGCACACAAATGTTTCCAGACACCAGGTTCTGGGGAAGCAAACGAGACGGGCGAGGGCGATGCCAGGAATTAAAAATGCAACACAAATTGCATTTGGCACCTGGGCAACCCCTGTTCCCTCCTGGCCGCCAAAAAGCGGCGGAAGCGGCAGACGAGTGAGCGAGTGAAAAGTTGTTGATAAATGAAGCAGGTCCAGGGACGGGGATACCTTGCCGTTGGTTGCTCGCACAATTGAATTAGTCAGTCGGGCTAAATACAGTGAGTGCAACAAAACGAGCCAAAGTCCACGGACACGCCACCTTTAAATTGAACTCCAGGCCTGGCCTGTTTCAAGGTGTTGGCGTGTGGCCGAAAAAGTACAAAAAATTGCATAATTAAGTGTGGCTCACAGGTGCTAAATAGTCAAGTCCCCCTTCTGGACATGCAACTTGCTTGGGAATTTCCCTAGGTGTTGCAAGTGGCAACAGAAATTGCAAGCGACTTGTTTAATCCGGGAAAATATTTAGCATTCCATGTTTTCTAGCTTTTGGAAACCATTAATGAAATGTCAAGGAAGAACCAACTTAAACCATGGTTCCCTGAAGTATGCAATGGGTTTTACTCAATTTACGGCGGGCTATTTACAGATTTCTCTTCCTGTTGTACACTTTTTACGTGGTCTGTCGAACGCTCAGCAATTTTCCACTTGAAATTGCAGACGTAAACGAAAAGCAAGGAAAAAACCTGCAGCCAGCAACGAGTGGGGATAAAAAACAAAAACAAAACCAGAGCCATGGAATTGGAATTCCCGCTTGCCGGGATAACTACCGAGCAGACGAGAAGAGACAATATATGCAGCTGCCGTGACCCCTTTGCCGCCGTCCATGGGCGAGTGTGCCGCCCCCTTCGGCACTTTTGGGGTTAAGTGGCTCAGGCACAGGCGCATCCACGTCCACAGCGTCACCCACAGCAGCTGCTGGTGCAGCAACGCCCTCGCCCGCTTTCCTGCTCGCCTCCCTCCGCCATCGAACTGTGGGCATAATAAATAATTGCAACGGCGGCAAACATTTCGCGTTGCACTTTCTGCAACCAAAGCGAAAAAGGCAGCCACAACTGCACGGGGACAGTGCCTCTGCCCCTGCCCCTGCCCCACTGTCCACCCACAACCCGGATCCCGCCCACTGCCCCCACCCGCCCTGTTGTCCCCCAAATGGCCAGAGCCGGCCAGTTGCTCTGTTGCAACAGAATGAAGAGATTTTTATCGGCGATTCTCACTGATTTCATGGCAAATAAATCGCTCATTTTCGCTTAATTGGAAAATTATGGCTTTTTCGGCTTGTAGCTCGGGATGGAGGGAAGGGGCAGGCAGGGAGAGGAAGGGGAGGGGACCGCGTGTGTTTGATTTGCATGCATGTGAGTGGCAATGTTGCATGCTCCGCTCGTGCTTAAATTAAATGCAGAAAATTGCCAACTTTTTGTGGTTGCCGCTGCGAAAAGAGCACAAATATCTCACGAGCCTTGTTCTGGTTACCAAATAACAAAAATATGCCCCATTTTCGTTTTAATTTGGCAAGCCCTATCCACATAGTTGCGATTTTAATATCATTTGAAACCGTGCAATTTTCTAAGGATGTATTCAGACTCAAATTTAAAAGTATTTGCATCGACAGATAGGAGTTTGTTTAGTCTTCAAACTAAATTTATGGGTTTTCAGCCAATATGCTTTTCATAATTCTGTTGCCTGCACTGCTATCTATTTCTCTATGCAACTTTGCTTTATATATTTCACATTTTCACCCAATTCCATTCAAGTATGGGAAAAGTTCCAATTTAACACGGTGTCGTCTCAGCGATGATTTATGGACCACAGAAAAAAGACGGGCGCAGGGAAAAAGTCAAAACACAGCTACTACGCCAACGCCGGCTTGCCGGAGTGCCACATCCCTCCTCATCCTGCATCCCGGCTCCATCCCACCCCGGGGGCTGGACCTGTGTTGCCGCCTCGAATTTT
>JAJJHQ010011628.1:2458837-2605255 GCA_021223825.1 Drosophila ironensis
TATATGTTTTTGATACAATAGTGTGCTGATAAACTTGCCTAAAAGGCATCCTATCACTTAAGAAATTGTTTATTTATTCAATTTATTGAATACCGCATCTCTAGAACAAGAATCTGAAACGCTCCAATCAAAGAGCAATCTTTGAGGCCACTGAAATTCAATTTGCAGCCATTTGAAGGGCCCGCAAGCCCTTCAATCATTCCGCAAATTAATAAATCAAGATGCTTGGCCCCCGATTAAACGGTAACTAGTTCAGCCCCAAGCCCATAACGGCACTCTCTAAACTGAGTCACTAGCTGGGCGGAAAACGCAAAAAACCAAAAGCGCGGTGCCGAAATCACCGCTCTTTTGTCTTGTGAATTTAGATGGAATCGGCAGCCGTGTACCGCTGACCATGAAGCCGGAGGAGCCGGAGCCATGTAAAAAGTTAATCACTTACCGCTGTCAGGTTCGCTTAGTCAATATTTTGCCGGGGCAAGTTGGCTTTTCATCTGGACCGCTCCGAGCTGGGAACGCGAAAGATTCTTATCGCCTCGACCGCAATGGACAGGGCAAATTCATGGCGCGGAGCGAACAACACGAATCATAGTCACATCATGTACGCGCTAGACAGCCGAACAAGATATAGAAACAAAAAATGGAAGACACAGAAACATCATCGTACTTGGGGTTCAGGTTCAGGGTTTGCGAGGGGAACATCCCAGAAGCTATCGTTGGCGCTACGACAACAAAAGGCGACCTTACCGACACATCGTTCATTTTAATTTGAACAATAACTCACATCCAACCAAAGCTAACTCGGCTTTTTTGCCTTTTGGTTTTTTTGCAAAATGAAAAATAATTACCCCAACCTGAAGAGGCGAGCGCAAAAAAAGAGCCACCGAAACTCAAAAGGTTAATTTAAATTTCAAGTCACACAAGAGACCAAAGCAGCAGACAACTACAATACAATACACGAGCTGCCCTGACACTTCTGCTCCTCAATTGCCCCCGTTGCCTCAACTTTAGATAGTGTCACGAAAAAATATCTTGCAGGTTACTTCGGCGCTTGCCTGTCCCGCCTGCAATTCATCAAAATGCAAAACTCGTTGCCCAAAAGGACGACAGCTCGCAACAATATAAAATAAACTCTTGGGATTCACCGGTTGGTTCAGATTAAGTAAATGCCTCAGCTGGATAAACAACGGCTGCAAAACCTCGGGAGGTTGGGGCAGAGAAGTCGTTTCTACTTGGATATCAAGATCATCCTCTGAGATGATGATTATTGTTTATTAAGTGTCGGCTCTGTCATAAAATTAAAAGGAACTTCACATTTTATTACCTTACGTTTTGCTTCCCCGTGTTTGTGCATCTTTATTACGTTATGCCTTAAATCTGACGACTGCGTGTGGTCTTTCTGCCGGTTTTTATTTGTTTTTATTATATTTATTTCAAATATATTACTTTTTATTAGCTCGTGACAACGATCATGGCTAGACAAATTATAGTAGTGGGTTTGCATGTTGATTTTTGTTTTATTTTAAGACAACAAAGGAGGAATTTTTAATATGATTTATGATTTATTCATAACACTCTTCTAAGCTCAAATATTTAATAAGATAGTTTTGGTAAAATAAACACAAATTCCTTAAATTTGTCCTCCAATGTTTTTTACATGTATTTTACATGACCTGCAAGGACATTCATTTGACAGCGAAGTAAAATATCCCGAGTCCTTGCTAAAATCCCTGTTTTTAAAGCTTTTATTCCCACAGGAAATATCCTGAGCTTTTCAAAAGTACTTGGACCCTTGCAAGTGAAAGCAGAAATTTCCCTGACAAAGAGCTTTCCCACCAAAGTATCCTGAATTTCCCCGTTATCCTTTAACCGGGATATAAACCCCGAGCTTACACTGACAGTTGCCCCACCAGCCACGAGGTGGCGCCAACAAATCTGGCAAATATTCCGCATTGTTTCGCCTCAACAAACTCTCGATATTTATATATTTAGCGACAAGTGCAGAATTCGATTTTGGGCTATCGACTGCGGCGCATTCAAATGCCACTCATTAAATGTGTCCACCGTGTTGTCTGCATAAATCAAACGAACGCACTCCAATTCGGGGCTTGCCGGGCCACCCACGAACTCTCGTCCGGCGAATGTGTCGATCCATCGATCGCTGGACAGTTCCCTGGCTAGGCCAATTAATTAAGTATTTTGCTCACAAACGGCGACTATTTTCGATGTTTAATTTTACGATGCTCGGCCCGGGGGAAGGCTTTTTACGGTTTTTTACGACCCTCGGCCATAAATCGCATCCAGTGCCGCTGCCGGGGCAGCTAAATGACAAAAATATTTATGGATGTTTTCTGATGTTGGGCGTGAGCGGGTTGTCTGATCTGTCACTTCACTTGTCACCGCCCCTCCCCGCCCCTCTTCGGAGCCAAGAGGCCCCAGCCTTGGGCCAGACTTTCAACAATTACGCAGCAATAGCGAAAATATTTTCGCGATCAAAACAAACCACGCGAATAGCGCAAAAATTATGCATATGAATTTGGGTACAGTTACGCCCAGGTGGTCCGCCTCCCATTCCCCCGCTACACCTGGATTAATAAAAAAGTTTTCGCATTCCAAGGGTTTGCCTGCCTGTGCTTACGTGCGGCAGAGCATGTCCGCAAAAATAATTCGGAATACGAGTAATTTGCGCAAAATACCTTCGAGTCTTGAGTGCAAAGTGATCAGCAGGTCAATGGCAGGCAGAATTCACTTTCTTTTGCTATATGCCAAATAGACATTCCACCAAATGCTCCAATTATGCCAGCGGGCAAAGGAAAGTTGTTCCATAATTGAGACCCTCAATTTCTGCCAAAAAAAAACATTTAAGAACCCCGCTAACTTACTTTCTTTTTGCACCACAACTGGGCAATCATCATTTCCCATCTAATCTTTAGCATCTCCTTAAAATATTCCCTTACAAAGGAATATCCCTCGAGCAGGCAAAAGCATTCTTGTGGTTTTGCAATTAACAATCCGCGGAGCAGCAGTCAAATCGAAGCCTGCCCATTGTGGGCACCGCAACCTTCTAAACCAGGTGCATACATGTGTCACTCCTTCTGTCGCTCTCATAAGGTCTCCCCAAAACGAACAGAAACAAAAAGCATTTCGCACTTTCAACGCTGCTGAGTGTTGGCCAGGCAATTGCATTGAAATCGCATTATTAACGCCTGCAAGGAGTGACTTGCACTCGCGTCGCCGGGGCTCCCATTCAATTCACTTACCAAATTGGCAGCGGCCCGGCTCTCGGGTGTGAAAATAATCTGTTTAACGAGGGAGTTTTACAAAAGACCCGAGGATGCCACAGCGGCAGGAGCGGCAACCTCCCGAAAAGGGGCAACAACAAACGAGCAACAATAATGACATTTGGCGCAAATGAATGAGAGGCGGCCTCAAATTTCCCCACCGCCCCGCGCTCCTTTCTCAGCCGTTTACCGCAAAAGGATATGACAGCAGCTTCGATCCGATGCAATGCGATTGCAGCCAGAATCTGAACCTGGAAACTCAGACGGAGACTGGGACGCAGACGGAGACGGAGACGGAGACCAAGGCCCAAACCGAAACAGAAACCGAAACTGAACCTGACAGTCTGGCACTTGGTCTTTGGGCTCTGCGCTTGCTGCTTCCTTGTTTACACCGGCGACGGCAAAGGCTGTTAGTGATCTTTTAGCGATCGTTGGCTTTGGCTCCTGCTGCAGCTTTCCGTTCCAAATGCGATCCCAGCGCTGACATTAAAAGGTGGGAAAATGTCAAAAGTTGGCTGCGAAGCCAAGGAAACCTTTGTCTCTCGGCTGGTTGGCGAAATAATTGCTGTGGGATAGGAGAGTTCTAGGTGTAGATTGCATATACAACGGAATTGTTTGCAAGTTTTATATGATTTTGATCAGACTTTTTTATAAATTCAAAATATATCCTTATCCTCAGGCCTGCGCCGAGGAATTTTCTTCTCCCCCAAAAATAAATTTCCCCTAAAATTTCAACATTTTACATATGCGCTTCGCCCGCCGGCCCATAGATGGCGCCAGTCCGCCGATGAGGTGTTAATATTCCGAAAAAATATATGTAATTTCAAAGGTTTTTCTCCGTTTCAGTGCAATTTTGGATTAACACCGCTGTATATGGATAACCTCTGTGGATTACTTACATGGATTACCGCAATTTAGCAGCGCTGCAAAAAAGGTAGGCACCAAATTGAATCAATTTTCGTTACACACATGTTTAACCCATGACACGGGCGCGCTCACTATTAATCCTAAGTGCTTCCTCTGATTTTATGCAAATCAGAACATATCGCCGGGGCAAAAAAGGGGATCGCAAAGGAAGGCAAGGCAACGCGGATGGGGCATGCACCAAGGAGACCGCGATTCAATGTACAAATGACAGTTGGCTGTGACACAAAACAGCGACTTAAAGAAGATGTTGCAGTTGCATGCCAACATCTGCAGCGGCCACAACAATTTCCCCCCGCGGCCCAGGGACGTTTTCATTTATTCATTGATAATGCTTAAGAGCTCGGGGGAAGAAAGGAAAACCTTAACAACGACAAAGCGCAGCCAAAAAGCAACAAAAAGGGTGGCGGGGGGAGCTGTGCGAAGCGCAGAAACATGCGACAAAACAACATAATTTAAATTTTGCGCATGCATCAGGTTCTTTTCGATTGCTTAAGCAAAAATAAAACGAAATCACCAGGCAGCCCGGGCAACATGTTGCCGCAACACGCCACGAAAAACAGCTCGTTGCAACTCCCTCGTCGCTGGTCTCGTTTCACGGCTCTTGGCTCGTAATCCGGTAGCCGTGGCCCGGCTGCCTCGCTCCGCGATTTGCTTTGAATGAAAACGAAATTATCGCATTATTAACTATGAGGAAGGATGCTGCCGGAGAGTGCCGCAGACAGGGCCTAACAAGATGGCCCGAGCGGCCTCCTCCCAGACTGCCGCCCGACTGCCTACTTAACAATAAAATGAATTGTTAATTCCCTTGCACTTTTCCGCCGGCCAACTGCGCTTGTAGGTTCTGCCCAAAACGAAATCTTGGCCTGCCCTCGCCGTTGTAATGCTCAAGTGCCTTTCTTTTATCTGCGCCACAATCTCCAAGTTGGCTAAGACGGGCACAGTGGGCGGTGCAAGCGGATAATGTGGATCCAAGGCTGGTTGTACCCACTCAATAACTTAGAGAATTATCTGTAAGATATGTGAGATTTAGGGAGTAAAATTGGTATGCTTTAAAATAATCAAAGCGGCTCTATTATATTTTAAAGAATTTACTAGCCTACCCCTATGTAAACCAAGGATTTCCCAGTTATAAATTAATTGGTTCACTATAAACTTGATAGAATTCCGTAACGCAGGCTTTTTAAAATGGCATGAAAATTATGCCATATCATCTTAAAAACCCGGATGCAAAGGTTGTAAAACCAAGCCAATCCTAGTCATAGCTTTGCCTACGAATCCCACCGACTTGTCCCATTGTCTTTGGCAGCTTCAGTGTCTGGGAGCTCGGGCCAGCTTGGCTCTGCTTTAAAGCAAAATACCGAACTTGTTTCGCCTTTTCGCGTGTCCATCGGTCCAGACCAAAGCAGCGAAACCAAAGACCGAACCGAACAATTGTTTGCGCGCCAATTGTCTCCGTCCCGGGGTCCCACAATGGTACGGCTCCCAAGTCTTTGGGGCCTCGGCAAATGTCTTCTTCCACAGAATTTGAAACGGAAACATCGAACACTTTGTTTTGGTTCTTGTTTCACATTTTACTTGTTTTTCCTTGCCAGGTTCTCTGTGTTTTTTTTGCGGGTTTTTACCTGTTTATTTTAGTTTTATTTCGTTGTCGCTGTGGTTTTATTTTGTTGTATTTTTTTGTGAAACCGAGTTTGGCGTTTGTAAGCGCGCGCATGCGTAAGTCTCTCAGGTTGGCTCGGTCACGCAATGGGGCCGGGTCTGGGAGCCGAAATCTGGGATTTGGATTGGGAACAGAACTGAACGCAACGCAGCACGTAACTGCAGCGACTTTAGTCAAAATTAACAAGCCTCAAAACACAGTTTCCAGCGCATGCAAATTCGTTGTCAAAATAAAATAAAACTAAGCAAACTGAAACAGAAACCACAGCCACAGAGAGAGAAATGAACCAGGGAAGACAAACTTATGAGATTTAAAATAGGCATACTAAAAGTTAATAAAACAGATGGAAGTTATTGAAGAAATGGATTTCGATATTTAGGGTTTTAAAAAAGAAATATTCCAAAGCGGATACAATGAAACCTCTAAAATTGAGAAGACCCCTCCAAGTGGATGCAAAGATTTTATTTCTCTGCAGTCGCTGATGTGGCAAAGAGGAGTCACGAGGGGCAGCCCAGTTAAGCGATAAATGAGTTACTGACGTCCGAGCATGTGCATGTCCAGTATCAGCCTCCAATGGAGGCTCCTTCCCGGCCACTCGAGTATCTTGCTCCGGGGCCCAGAAGGCAGGCACCAACCAAGCCAGCAACCAAGAAACCAAGCAACCAAGTAACCAAGGCAGGTGCTACATCGCCGGGGCAACCGCAGGAGTCCCTCCGCCGCCCCCATTAACCCACTGAGAGCCTCCTCTGTGGCAACATTTCAACAGCCTTCAAAAAGCATTNAGGCACCAACAAAGCCAGCAACCAAGAAACCAAGCAACCAAGTAACCAAGGCAGGTGCTACATCGCCGGGGCAACCGCAGGAGTCCCTCCGCCGCCCCCATTAACCCACTGAGAGCCTCCTCTGTGGCAACATTTCAACAGCCTTCAAAAAGCATTTTCAGACATTCTCGTATGGAAATTTATGCACTAAGCGGACCCCTCTCAAGGCGGGACAGGTGCGGGGCAGCTGCTGGGCTGTGGGATGTGGGATTTGGGAGGCGGGGGCGTCACCTTAGGCACAACACGTACTCCTCGTTGTAGGAAAGAGAAGCTGGCGAGCCAAAATTGATATATGCCCGGGTTATGGTAAAAATCAACTAATTGATCTGCGGCTAACATGATTTTTATCTTTTGAGAACTTAATTATTTTCTGTTTCTGTTTCGCCAGCCGTGGCAGTCGGGACGGGACTTCCAATTTGAAATCGATATACTCGCATGGAGCCTATGCCCACTGCGATATCTTAACCAACTGACAGGGGACAGAAACAGAAACCAAAACTGAGATACTGGAGCGGATGCGTTGGAATGCGAAGGTCTTGTGGGATTCGTTTTGAGTGCTTTCTCGGTTCGGATTTGATTGGGTTCGTCCGGCAGGAAAGGCTCTCCAAATCTTTAGGTATCAATATGATACCGTTTCCGGATTATTCACACAATATTCTTTAATAAATTCCCGCGTTTTATATCAGCATTTCTTGCAGTGTTGCAAAAATAATCCGATCGTTGGCCCATTACGATTGGTTGGCCCAAAGCGATTGCCTTGAAGGGGGTCAAACGTGCGAATGGGCCAAAGACCAAAAGCGCAAAACCAAAATACCGAATCCACCTCTAATTCTTGTCGATTGCCATAAACGATCGAAAGTTTTATGTTGCGTGCCACAAATACGGCGGCAGAGAATTTATGCAAATGCCACCACCCAATCAATATGCGAGTCAGCTGGGGGAACTTATTGGTATCGTTGCATATGGCAATGGAATTAAGTTTCGATTAAAAATTAAGTGGAATCAAAACGGCCAACAAAGACATGGGGACAGGGGAAATAGCTAGAGTTATCAGCCATTTTTAATGGGAAACTAATAATATAAATTCTTATAAATTCGCCCCATAAGGGGGTGTATTTGTGTTTAAGTATACCTCCCTAAATTCAGCCTTTTAATGGCCGAACGGACAACACTGCCTTCCTGCGAGCACTGTTGGTTTTTTGGCGCCAAACAGCTGCCGCAACAGCTGGCAGGCCGCCATGAAGAGAACATCAGGAGGTGCTCTCTCTCTTAGCGCAGCTGTTTCCACGGCCATCGCCTCACTCTTAACTTCACTCTTAACTGTGAACTCCAAAATGGTTGACGGAGGATTTGGAAATTGCCGTCGGCAAATCAATGGCCGCCCTATCGTTGTTGTTGTGTTTGTTGTGTGTGTTCAAAGCGCGAATTTGCAACCAGCGGCCATTTCTAATCCTTTCTAAGCAAATTTTGATTTAATTTTCATTGTTTAATTTTGTGAAAATGTGAATTTTGGCAAATGTTTTGAATCGCAATAATTACTGGCTTCACTTTTAATTTGCCGACGGCAGTGCTATCACTTGGATAACATTACAATATTAACTCCTTTTTAGTGACAATATGGATATAATAATATAAGAAATTCCTGATATTTGTTGGGAAATAATGTTTTACTTGTTGTTTAAAGATTAATGTTACGTTTACTGCTCTTGTTTTCTATAAAAATGTTGTTTTTTTTTAATACAAGGCCGCTTAATCAAGGAAATTACAAACTTGCCAAATCGGATGCCAGTCTTTTAAAGTACTGACAAATAGTTTATTTTAATATTTTGATTACACCTCCCAATTGATTACCAAACATTAGATAGATTGTTTTTTATTATTTAATAAATACCTCTCCATATAGAGAGTCACCAATTACAGTGATTATATCCCACAATTGCCCGGTAATTATTTGCTCTCCTTTCCTTGCGCTTGGGAAGCGAAATTAGCATATTTACCTTCTTCGGGATGCCGCTCATTAATTTCCGTTCAATGAGATTCATTAAGCAGCCTTTCATTTGGCTTTCAATCGATTCTCACATCAGTTTAATGCACACCCTTGGGCGCCAATAAGCACTCTCCGTCCGGTTCTACGGATTGCCAAATATTGCTCTTGCGCTTCTTTAATTCAACTTTAGCTGCTTTTGGTTTTCCCGGCTGTCTTCTCGCTGCGTTCTTTTCCCCCCGATTTCTTCTCTCTCTTTTTTTTTGGAGGGAATTGGCACTTAAGTTACTCAAGTGGAAAAAAGTTTTTGTTTTTCGTTTACTCGATATAACTATACGGCAAGAACAAAAAACAAACACGCACTCCGCAGCAGTAACAGCAGCAGCAAACAAACACATGCCGCCCTGTTCTGCCCCAATGGGGTGGCATATCCCCGTCCCTGTTCCCCCCTGGCCGTGCTGTCTCTTTCTTTGGCCTGTCAGCTGGATCTCTTCACGGGGGTTACTACCCCCTACTAGCCCCCTTTGGCGGGCTATTTTGCCTGCAAAAGTTTGCCCGTCGCTTGTTGTTCCATTTTTTTCTCGGCTGCTTCTTTTATCCAATTCAATTGAAGGCTGACAGCGGCAAAAATTTTCATTATGAAATTGGATCGTTGTCAATTTGGTAAGCAACGAGAAAATAAAGGGGAAGGGGAAGGAAAAGGGGCCGGGAGGGAGGTGGTCTCGCCCGAAAGATGCTTCTCCTGGCGGACCTTGGGTTATTATGGTTATTGCCGCCGCGCTAGCCTGCAAATTGCCGCGTCGATTGTTAGCACCTGTTAGGCCTACGACTTTTTTATGGCCCTTCCTGCGTCCGCTGGGCCGCCCCTTTTTTTGTATTACCTGTTTATCGCTGCATCTTTACAAATCGCTGTTCACCTTGAAGACGGTTCGAAAGTAAAGTGAAAAGGCTAGAAAAAGAAATACCAAAATTCCGCTGTGCATCGCCTCCTGCTTCTGGTGGCTCAGTTCATAAATTAGAGTTGTCTGGTGCGAAAGCGAGGGGCCTCTGGGAAGGAAGAGGGGGGTTTGTTAGCCAACCACTGATGTGATAATTGCGGCCTGGCTCTCGGCTTGGCTTACTGGGCTCCCCGTTTAATTGTTAGTAATTTGTGCTTTCGCGTTCTCTACTTTCCTCCCTCGTAGTTTTCCCTTTTCATTTGCCAGTCATTTATTCATTTATGCAGGCCGTAGTGCTCGCTTTTTTCCTATTTTCTCTCCGCCTCGAGTTGGCGAAATTGTTCAACAAATTCTCGCTCGCACGCATTGCTGGCTACGGATGCCCTTTAATCCATTGTTACCGCCGGTTTTCCTCTGCCGCTCGGAGTGGTTGCTGCTCACTTTGCTGGGTGGCAATTGCAATGAATGTTGTTATTTTGGCTTCACTTGCACCTTTACGCTTCGTGGTTTGTGTCTAAGCTTTGACGTGCACTTCCTTTTCATGTTAAGGGAAGCGTGACAACAACGAAAATAAGCGAACAAATAGCAGCAACAGCAGCAAAAGCAACCGCGTAAAACAACATTAAATCAAGCAAAATGGTAGCAGTAGTTATGTTACAAACTTGCCTGGTTTTGGTAACACAACGGGCAAAGAAATATTGCCACTCCAAAATTGTATTTTCATAGTTTTTCGGGCTGTTAATCTTTGTAGTTTGAGAAAAGCTAACAATTTCATCCATGATAATCAAATTTCCCGTGCATATCTGGGAATCCAAAGGATATACATAATATCAGAGCCCCAAAAAGGGGCAAGCAACCATCCCATAAAAAAATGTATCTCGGAGTTCTTCTGTGCGAAATTCCCCTGCCGCTGGTTCCAAGAAATCACAAAAAATTGAATAAGAAACAGAAGTAGGAGCTGAACAAAAATTGTTACCGAGAACATTTAAAGAACCTCGGAGACCGCAAAAGAAGAACTTTGACATTTTCCTTTTTGTGATCAACGTCTGAGCTTACCTCGTGTCCCTGGCAGGCCTCCCCCTCCGGATGCCACCCTCGGTGCCCCTGGAAGCCCCCCTGCCTGTCATTGTGTTCAACGTTTTCATGTTTTTGAGCGCAAAACTTTTTTGGGATTATTTTTGTGCGACTTCTCGGGCATGTGAAGTTGACTTTTTGACTTTTTCGGTAGAATAACATGGACTTTTGTTTCATCTCCAGTTTGTCTTTTCTTTGCTCTTTCATTCGCCTGTGAGTTTATTCATAGTTTTACCCAGCTTTTGGGTTGTCACCTCATCTTCATTTTTTCCGACTGGGGTTTGCATGTGTCACACAAAAAAATGAGGAAACAAAACCAAACTGCGACCACGGAAATGGGAAATTGTTTTCTCGGCGGGTAACAAGCTTGACCTTCACACGCTGATGAGGTGCCACGCCCACTATTGAGTCACATTCAAGTCGCGGGCGCCCTTCTGCATTTCGTATTTGTATTTTGACGATGGCCCATAAATCAAAGCCACAAAACTACAGAAACAGAAGTGTCAGGCCCTTGCAAATTACTTGGAAGCTGACATCGCAACGCCATTGGCCCGGGATTTTTGTTCCGGCCGCTGGAAATGGCTTAGCAGCCCAGAAAAGTGGAGCAACATGTGTGTATATTGTTAGGTCTTGAGATTGTTTATTCTCTTAGGCCTCAAAAGTATCAAATTACAGAAGTTAATGATTAAAAGGAATTAGCTAAGAAAGCAGAATATATAAACGCAAATAGAACACAGAATTCCTGGATTGTATTTATCCCAATCATAATTCCTCACCAGCAAAGTTATGGAATGATATTGCAGCACCCATTCCCCAAATTGTCTACTGATAGCAAAGAGGCAGTGAAAAGAGCGCTCAGCAGCCGGAAAATTACGCTAATCAGTCGCTCCACTGGCGATTAGCGAATACAAAACGAGAGCCAACAATAAATAAATAAATCAAATTCAGCACCACAAACAATGGGGGAAATGGGTACGGCGGGAATAATAAGGAAGAGGGCAAAAGTTTGCCAAGTGATTTGGATAAGTTCGATATTGCGTAGGCAAGTCCATAAACTTGGGGGATACCAATGGACCGGGGGAGCGGGAAGGCGAGCGCGGAGGGGCTGCGTGTGGAGACTGGCCAACAAATATTTTGACATTTTTCCAGCAGTAGCCATAAATCACTCAGCGAGCGAGCGGGTGAGACAGCAGCGGAGGCCTGACATGATTTCTGTGCTCTGGACTCATAATTAGAAAATTAGTTCAAGTAACCCAAGCCAACTGAGGAAAAGTTTGATATCAAAGTTAGATACAAGGTCGCTAGGATCGAGATCTCCTGCAATACCCATCCATTTATGATCACGCCAATCCTGTTCTTGTGATTTTCCTCTTCCTGCCTGGCCAGTGCTCGCTCTGCGGATTGTCAAGTGCTAAGTGCTCGCAGGAGCAACTCGAGCACTTTGACAGACTATTATGCGAGAAAGGTTTCTTTCACTTTCCATGGCCGCCCTTCGGCGGAAAGGGAAGTGGTGCCCGAGAACCGAACCGGAGAAGCAGGGAAGCAGACGCGTCGGGCGGACGGTCGGACGGGCGGGGGGAGGAGCGAAAGATGTTCGAGTCGCTGCGGAACTGTCATTTCCGTTTTACTTGTAAAATGAACATGGAAGTATTCGAGGCAGCCGACAAAGTGGCAGCAGTATCAGGAACACTGAGCTGTAGCGGGCGGCGGCAAGGAAAGGAGCAGCTGACGCTGACTTGTTATATAGTATACTAAACTGGTTGGGGGGCGGGAAGGGATCCAGGGATCCGCGGGGGGAGGACGGAAGGATGAACCAGACAGACAGAGACAGACAGAAAGGGGCGGGCAGACGGAACAACGGACGGACGGCCGTACGGACGGACGGACAGTTGCGTTTAACGTTTTTCGCAAAAAGTTTTCGCTCCGCTTTCGTTGTATATTCTGCTCAAAAGGAAATTGCCGGCGAGTCGCAGACAAAACTGAGGCAGTGTTGTCCCTTAAAAAATAATAAAAAATAGCCAAACAGATTAAAATGTTTATCTTTAAAATGCTATTGTATGGCATACAAATTTTTAGATTTCTAAATGTGTTCCTTAATAAAATTGTTCTTGGAGAGAGGTCTCTGTTATCATCTCACAAATTATTCAATAAAACTAAAACGTCTTTAGATTTTTAAAAATGTAACTAGTCGAATACCTTTGAAAACCTTTAAATACCCGCAACAATAATAGCCAAAGGGACAGCTCTGGAAAGTAGCTACGAATTGGAAGCTTGTGGGGGCTGCCCTGGGGCAGCAACAACGCAACCAAGCATTTCGCACTGTTCCCGCTCCGAAGGTAACAACGCAAGAAAATGCCAGGCAACAAGACAAGCAGAACTGACGTAAAAAGATTTTTGTGTTTCCCCCCGGACTACCCGTCTCGCCCTCCGACCGCTCCCCTCAATCCCGGCGCCCCTGCATCGCGCTGGGGGTGGCGTCTGGTTGGCTTCGGATTGAAGCCTCATCATGGAGCTTTCGCCCTCAACAATAAATGTGAAGGCGATCTTTAAACGCTGTCCGTGCGGCGAAGTCCATTACCGGGTAAAAGCGGAGAAAAAAGCATTTGCAGGGGGCAAGGCATTTTTATGCGTGCGACTGCTGATTGGGATAGGTTTCCCGTGAAATGGGGTAATTTTAATTAAATGTCAAACCTTGGAAATCATGTTTGTTTTCCCCAGAATCTACTTACATTGAAAAATCTTTAAAAAATCCAGAATGGTTTTTATTAAATAATCCCCTAAAGATTTACCATCTTAAATGGAGAAAACTTTTAGATTTTGTATAAAACTGAGTAGTGGAAAACGTCAGATTTTTCTACTTACAATGCACAATTTCTGGGAAACTATTAAGCGTTGAAGGGGAAAATTTTAATGAAAAAGCTTTCGGCCAGCATGCAAAGCCACTTGAAAGGACTTCTGCTCCCCGCACCCTGAACGATGGCCCCGTCTTCGGCCCCCCTTGGCAGGGTGGCGGTGACATGAATGCTGACAACGTGTCTTAGTTTGCACAAAACGAGCTCAAGAGATGCAGTCAACACACACCCACGGAGATATTCCATTACAAGGACATGGCCACCAGTTGTTGACTCCTTCTGCAAAAACAGGCAACCGGAGTGTATGTGCGTATCGTTATGTCGGTCCTGTCATGTTAAAGGAATTTTAATTTAATTACAAGTCAAGGCTGATGGCGAGGGGAGTCGCGGGGCGGGGGTAGAATTTCTGACAGCTTGCAGCAAAAAGTAAATATGCACATTAATAGATTAGCCGGTGAGCCGCCAACGCCGCCCCAAAATCACAGCCAAGCCACCACCTCGCGTTGATAATCAATAATAAAAATCAAGACTGCATAAATCATTGGCTCCTGTCGAGCGAGATGCTTATCGCAAACGGGCCGGGAAAATTAGGAAAGCTCCAGGCGCCTTCCCGAATTCAAATTCATTTTCAATTTTCATAATTTTCGGCTGAGAGAATTGCGCCGTCGGCGTTGACACCAAAATCAATATCTACGAAAATTCCTTGCAGGCAGTTTTCCACAGGTATTTTTTTTAGCTCAAATGCTTTGTCATATCAACAGACGACTGAGTGGCCCCTTGCCACACACTCGCCCGCACACCTTGGCCCCTGCCCCGGGTATTGCCATGCCACTTCACTCCACACGTTGCGGCAAGGCCGCACGTTCGTGCGTTCGTGCCAAAAAATAATTTCCTCCTCGCCAGACGCCTCAGCAGCATCCACAGAAGGAGATCGGCCCGCGGGAGTGGCAGGGCAGGGCAGGGGCAGCATCCGAGGGGCAACTCGAGCGCACTTATTGTTATCAACGGCTGAAATATGGCATTTTAATTTTATTAGCTGCCTTTACATGCAGCACACTCCCAAGCCAAATAAATGTGCAGATGATGATGGCCATGGCGCGATGACGATGACAATCTCCTAAGAGACAATGGGACTGAGTGGAGTTTGGGATGCACTTACGGGAAATTGGAAAACGAGCGGAAAATATGAGGGTATTTTCTTGGTATTGATCGAATTAAAAATATGAAATAAAGGTAAATTAAATGGTAATATCGAATGTTTCATTGGGCTTGTAATTTTCTAACCCTATTTATTGTTAANATATTTCATTGGGCTTGTAATCTTCTAACACCATTTATTGTAAACCTGAATAATTCCTCTGAATTTCTTATATATACTATATTTAAGGATGAGCATAACCCTTGTCCTTGAACTCATTCTGGGGATACATTTCCCGCCCGATTTGCCATTGGCTCCCACAGTCCAGGCTGTTATTGTTCTGGTTTTATTGTTTTCTGTGCTTTTTCCGGGTGCCTCCACTTTTCGACAGCAGCCTGTGACCGCTCAACGCTCCGTGGCAGTGCCGTCGAGTGGGTGGAGGGGCTGAAGGTTGTTTCTGCCCCCCTTCCAGGCGAACAAAAGAGAAACTTTCCCGCCAACTGCGCATGCTGAGAATTGCAAAGAGAATCGGACCTGTGGCAGGGGGCTGTGGGTGGGAGCATCAAAGAGCCATAAAGTAATAGTTGCCACGGCAATGAAGTCATTTACACAAAGTTTATTGCTAGTTGAAAATTGCGCTATTATTATGTGGCTGGCCGGGTTCTCTTCTACTCGTTCTCTTGACCCCGGCAGGCTGTTCTCTTAAGCGGCGACCCCTGCAGGCGGGATAATTTATGGCGCCTTGATTGGAGGCCCCCCCACAGCCAACCCAGTCGTTGGCATTGTCGTTTCGGGGCTTTTGTTAAGCATTTTCGAGCGCCAGCAAAACGCTCCCCAAGCAAGAGGAACCACTGAGAATGCTGCTGATGGAGAAGAGCAGCAAACGTGTGTATGTCGGCTCCTAAGGCGGCCCGCAAACTGGAGGCATCTCTAGTTGCCAATTCCGCAGCGTGGAGTCGAGAGAGATTCGAGCGCAATAATTTTTCCGGGCGAAAAACGTGGCCAAAGGCGATAAAGCAGCTGTGGAATCCTCGGCCGGACAGTTTGCCGTCGGCAAATGAGTTGTTGTCTCCCGTTTAGTGTCTAATTGATATTTTTCGGCCAAATGTTCGGCTGACCCGGCCAATGGATCTGAGGCTCTTCCCGGCCCCCTCCGCGTCTCCCTCCGCGCCACCTCCCCCCGGCCGCACCGAGCGAACATGTGCCCCCTAACGCCCGCCGAGCTTCTGTCCACGATAATCCTCGAAAAGCGAAAACTGCGTCCTCCAACCAAGCGGAAAAAGCCTCGCAAATAGCAAACAGCAAACACCCCTGTCCTTCGCCGTTTTCCGGAGGTTTCAGTTCGATGGAAAGCGTCGCTCAATCCACTGCAGGTAATGTTGTCGATCCTCTGCAGCGGCCGCTGTTTGTTTTGCCGGGTCGGGTCTATTAAAAGTTCTGGAAAGTTTTCGAAACAGCTGCCGGGCGAAAGTTTTTCCCGCTCAGCAAGTGTCGAAAATGTTTAGTATAAATAATTTCCAGTTTGGATTGTTTGGCCGGATTTCGCTGGGGTTGCAGTGCATTACTTTGATGAGGTAGCTGGGAAAGTTGTTTGCTTTTCTTCATGGAGTTTTAATAGTGTGATTCCTGTAATTCTACAGCAAATCATGAAGAATGTTTATAGGAAACTGGCTCTTTAATTTGTATATTTGTGAATGCCAAGTAAGCTAATTAATTTACAAGTTTTCTAGGACCATAAGTGACCGTATGTGAAAATGTTACGTTTAAGCCTCAAGCAAAATAAGAATTTATGTTACTCTGGCATTTCTTTCTTTATTCCATTCACTTTTCCGCTTGCACGAAGCTATTTTCAGAACTATTTTCCATTCAGCGTCTTGCGCTACTGAAATCTCTTCAATTTACCACAACAATTCCTTTTGCTGGGAAATACCTGGCCTTTTTGGATGCCCCCACCAGGTCGCACCCCTCTGGCCGCTGTGGCGGCGCCCCGCATGTCACCGAAAAAAATGCAATGCATTTCCACCGCGGCTGCCACCGCACAGCAAATGGAATTGAGCAATGCCGCAGCAGCGGGGGAAACACAATGAAATGTGTGTAACGCATGAGATGAAATGCAACACGCGCTGCGGCCAAAAAAAATATAAAAATTACAAAAACGAGAATTGAAAATCAGGCGAGCGAAAAGCAAAAACAGCAGACCAAGGGGAAAAAAAACGAATTTTTAAACATGGCGCGAACATAATGTCCTGTGTCCTTGCCCGACGTTGTCTCGCTCTGGCCCGCTCGCTTTCCCTCAGCCGCTGCCTGCGTCTCTTTCGCCTTTTGCCAAGCGAATTTCCCTTCCACCTTCCACTGTTGTTGTTGTTGGGAAAATCGAACATTGATTTATGGCGTGTGCGAATGTCGGGGAGGAACGAAAAAAAGAAACGCACATATACTATATAGGGGTGGGGGACTGACAACGATGATGCTGATGAGCTGGAATTGTTTTTGATATGTCCCAGGTCCAGGGAGCGATCGGAGGAGAGGCAGCGGCGGCTGCGACAGATGCAGGTCGGTTACACGAGCGTATATATCGGGAGTATACGTTTACGGAACGATTCTCGGGGCCCCTCATTGCCTCGATTATTATTATTATTTGCGACAAACGGAGGGAAGTGCCCTGCCTGTGAGCCCGCTGCTCCTTTTCGGCTTCGCATTTCGCATTCATCGATGTTGCATTTACAACGAGAGCAGCCGCAACGGCAGCGCGGCAGCAAAAAATTGCAAATGCAATTCGTAACGCATAAATTTAAAAAACACAAAAATGAGACAGAGGCGCGGCGCTGGGGCCGAACGGGGGGGTTGCGAACGCGTGTCACATGTCGATTTTCGATTGTTCGCAAATTAATATATAAAACACAACGATGCGGTCTGCTTCTCTGCGGTTCTTTACCAGCGAATATCCACCCTGACCCCCGCGGCACATTTACATGTTACAATTGCGGATATTGAAAATGTATCGATTTGTTTGGCTGAGACTGCAATTGGCAGGATTGGCAGGAGCAACATTTTCACATTTGCCAGGCGGAAATAGTAGGAAACAGGAGTGCATTGTTTAAAGTTCTTTTAAGCAGAATATGCCCTCAAAAATGCCAGCCACCAGGAAGAGTTTCTACTTGAAAAGTTAACAAAATTATTGGGAAATTGCCCCCATCCATCGCGCCCCCGCCCCCACTGATCAGCAGATCTATCTAACAAAATCTAAACTCGTTCGGGCCAGCTATTGCCGACGGCCAAACACGCGCTGGTAATTGCAGCAATTGGCGCTCATTTCTCTGTCATAAATATCTTTTGGCCAGCTCCAGTCTGGTGCAAATTATCGCATCATGTGCACTCGCGGGAGGGGCAAAAGGGGGGCACAAATTGTAAATCACCTTCACACCGCGGACGGGCGGAAAACCGATTTTCCAAACACTGCCCCCAAGGTCAGAGAGTTTGCGCTAGAAAAGCGAGTTAATAAATTACGTGTAAAACAACGTGTGAACTAACATAAATAATTTTCGTTGATCCTGCTCCGCTGGCAGTCAGTCCTAGGAACAATCGATTAAGCGTAGATAAAAATCAATTTGCGGCCGTAATAAATTGCTCAACTACCAGGAGCATGGGCCAGAGCCTTCCGCCTCCTCCAGGTCCTCAGGAGCCCCCTGTTGCAGCAATTTAGCTTCATTTTGCCAGCCTGTCGGTGGCCAGAGCCTCGCCGCTCGCTCGAACAAATTGGCCCGCAAGGTGAACCGAAAGCGAGACGCAAGGAGAACCGCCAAAATGAAATCTTCAAGCCGGCAAAGCAGGAGAGCCGAGACAGGCACAAAATTTACAAACATTGTAATCACGGGTTAAATATCGCCGAAACCAGGGCCAGCTGCACAGCCATTTTAACCCCGAAAGTATCTAGAGTCGAACATCTTCCACCTCCAAGCCTGCAAGCCGTTGAGGCGGCGGGGAGAAGTTCATGGATTAATCACCGCGGGCAGGGCAAGCCCCAGACTCCAAGGCTCTTCAGTCTCCTCCGGACTTGCACTCCGACTTCATCTGCAACTCTGCAGCTGGAAGTCTGCGAAGTGCTCGCCGAGATCACGATTCACAACTTAATCCCAGCCAGCTAGCTAGCTCGGCCGGTTTCGAATCCCCCATCTGCACTTTGAGAAACTTATTTGAATAATTGAAATTTGCCAGCACATTTTGGTATCTTCAAGGTTTTGTAAGACATTTTCTTTAAAGAATACTCTAAGTGCATATTAACAGGTGATATATATAAGATACTGCCACTAATTTTAATTTTTTAATTTTTCCCGTGTATTTCCCCAACTTTGGGCTCTTCTAGAAAGGTGCAGCATCGTTTGCCCATTTGTGTCTGCTGCCTTTGTTGCGTTTTGTATTTTGTTCATTTCACATTTTTATTTAACATCCGCAAATCGTCTGCCGCCCTCTCCTGTTTCATTTTTTTGCTGTTGGTTGCTGCGGCCACGCCCCCCATTTTGTTGTGACCAGGCAATGGCAAAAATTGCCAACTGATTCATCGAATCCGAGCCAAAATGAATTCATTTGTGCTCGCAAAGAGCCCGAGGGCGGGGAGGGGCAGTGAGCTTTTCGTGGGCAGGCGGGCGGGCGGGATGTGCGGCGGTTTCTAATTGAAGTGTTTGTCTAGACCCCGGAGCGGTGAATGTTGCAAGTGATTAGCAAATGGAAGGATGCTTGCCCGGCAGGTGATCCGCGGAGTGCAGAGCAGCTCGTTAGGCGATCTGAAAGGGTACTCAAAAGTTCTGGTTTGTTAGTCGAATTTCAATAAATTCTTGCATTCTGAAAGCCCATTTTAACACTCGTCGAATGCGTTGCTCGTCGAAACCATCGGAAACGCTGGAACAAAAAGCCTGAAAAGAAAAAACAGCAGCTCGACATGCACTTTTATCGGAGGGTAATAATTCATTACACACTTTTTCGCCTCACTTTCCCTCGGTTTCCCTCCCTGTTTTCCTTTTTCCATCAGCCGGCGTCGGATGTGTTGCATTTACCGCAATCGACGGCCATTTTCCCCCTTTCCTCGGGGAAAATGGAAAACGGGGATCGGTCAGAAAAGAACTGGTGGCAGAGCTCGATAAAACATACGCACCTTGAAAAAAACGAGGCAAATGAGGATAAGCTCGGATAAGCCACTCAATTAACTAATTGTCCTCAAATAATATTCATTAAAAGAAAAAGCCCAGGCCAGGGCTGGAGGGGTGAAAGGCAGCCTGACGGATAAGATTTCAGTTATCGTAGGACCAGAAAAAAGAGGTCCAAGCGGCCATAAATCAATGTAACTGTCAACGTCAACCACGTCAATAGTCGAGTGCGAAAGGGAGGCCATCAGTGACGGAAACCACCCTCGTCTGGGAGGCGGTACCACGCCCCCAACATCCAACCCCCATCCCCAAAACGGCCAACATCCAGGGCCATTATGTGGGATGTTGGCTTTTTGCATTAGAGCGAGATGATGTCAGCAAATATGATATAACTAAATTGTTTCAAAGTGTCAAGCGGCATAAATATAATCCTCACAAGAGTGTGCGTAACTTGGGGTATATGTGCACATATATGTACTTCCTTTGGCCCAGGCCAAACAGGATATTACAAGCTGCTTGTGGGGAAATTAGATCTTCGCAACTGACTCGAAACTACAACATCTTTCACACAGTTTTCCTCTGCAACACAAGGGAATTCGGGGGGGCAGAAGATTGGGTAGCCTTGTAAGCCAAAGGTCCCACGAGGGCAGGGTTGGCGCCACTAAAATACATGTTGCACTTAATTGGAATGATTTCGTCTATGAAATATGATTTCTCGCCGTGTCGCCTGACTTGGGGAGGGCGCAGAGAAATATGAAATCTCTGGTTTGGGTTAGGACAAAATTTGGATTCAATTTTCAGGGATGAAAGATTACAGTTGCCGATGATTTAAGTGGGAAAGTGCTACACACAACTGAGTGAAGCGTATTTTATGAGCTTATTTTGATAATCAATTACATCTCAAATCAAATTCATATAACCTTTGATCCACTGCTTATCACTGACTCTCAAGACGATGTCTCTTTTATGCATCCAACAAATTGAACTAATTTCCCATGCTCACCTCTTTGTCATTGCAGGTAAGCACGCAACCACTTTTCGCCCACAAGAAACCGAGGGAGCCTCGTTTCCGATGCCATCTCGGTCTGCAGCTCCAAGTAAGGCAAATGGCTGGGGAGGGGGAGACAGAGGATGCGGCGGCATGGGGGCTGAATGGGATACATTTCAAATACCTTAAATGCGCAGGCAGCATTCCAGCAGTTGGCTATATCTGATTTCTGTCAACATTAAAATTGCAGACCCGACAATGCAACGGACAAAAGAACAGAACCAAACCAATCCAATCCGAAGCGAAGCAAACCCAAACGAAGCGAACTAAGTAACCCACGAGATAGAGTGACAGGATGCGGGGCGCAGGAGCGGCGGGGCCAGGGGTTTGGCCAATTGGCCAAGTGTATTTCTAGGCGATAACATAAAGGCTAAAACGCCCCAAAGTGGCAAGGGTGAAGGAGCCAGTGAGTGGCAACAGAGATTATAAATTGAAATTGAGTTCATAAAACACGAATCAGCAAAACGTTTAACATCTTTATTTCTGCGAAATGGCAGAGACACAACCCGGGCCCAACTTGATGGCTTGAAGGCAATCGCAATCGCATTGGCATTGGTATTGGCACTGGCATTGGCCGTGGCAGCCACAGATGGAAGCCACATTTCCAGACCCAGACCAAGGTGCGATTTCCTCGACTGCTGCGACTGCTCCTCGAATGCAATCAAACAAGCGCTAGTCAATTGCAGCCATGTCGATTTCCTCTCCTCCGACTGGACGGCCGGGCATCCACCGTCCGCCATCCGCCATCCGCCGTCCAGCATCCACGACATCTTCCTGGGCAGGCAGGCAGCCTGCCAACTCAGTCTGGCCGAGGGACCCGAATCCCTCGATTCTTGGCCCAAACCGGCAAATAGACAGACAGCTGAGTGCGAGCAGCAAGGCTGCCAAAGTGCTGCCCAGGACCAGGTTGATACAATGGGTCACAAAGCTGCAATATGCCATAAAATCCAAGCATATTATTTATTTTGTATCCAGCTAAAATTTATTGAATTAAGATTAATGTTTACTTGTCAAAGCTTACCTTATAATCGAAATATTTTAATGCAACTGTTCCAAGTTCCATTTTCTCTGAAATCCACTGTGTTAATCTTTTTTTTGTGGATGCTGTGTGAGCATCTTGAATGCGGAATGTGCACGCGTTGAATTTCTTGTAGACGTGCGATAAAAATTTGCGACATTGCAACAGTTTGGCGAACGTGTGAGCCCGTCGAAGGTGATGCCTCCCTCGGCCCATCCTCCTCCTCGGGGCTGCCGCTGGAGCACATTGGCGCTCTTGGCCAAAGCCGCCTCGGGGCACAAGGCAGATGACACTGCCCGATACTCCTAATCTGTGCGAATAAAAATGTAAATGAATTGAAGATTGCCCCGACTGCATTTATGAGCTATGACCACTTAAGGGGATGCCAACGGGAACGGGAATGGGGATGGGGCGGTCGGGCCAGACAAAACGCGGACAAAAGTGACAAGTGCGATTACCACAAGGCTTTAGTCTTTGGGTTTTTACTCTTTTTGTAATTTTAATAAGCCGCGATAGGCAGGTGAACAACGGGCTGGGAACCGCGGGGCTCTTAACACGAATGCGGCCTGAAAACCAGTCCGAGCTGAGAGGGAACTCTCCGCCATGGCCAAGGCTGGAGTTGGGGAAACCTAACGGAGATGAGCTGCCGCTTTGGGTTGAAGGCTCAGGACCAGAGACCGGGCACAAACATGTTTTCAAACTTCCCGAACGAGAGCCCCCAAATTGTGCAAGGAAAATACTTACGCTTGTAGCCAGAGGCGGCCTATAAGGGGATATGCTGCCAATTGGCATCATACTATACTGTAGAACCCTGCTAAAATATTCCTGGAACCTTACAAGCCTCTTCCACATAAAACACCCCTTTGGCACGCCTCTGCCGGAACCATCTAAGCCGGGCATTTCATGATGGCTTCGTTGCTAAAGTGTTTGTCGATAAACCCGGCCAAAGGTGATGGGCTGGCATCGGGCCGGGGGATGGGAGGAGGCGAAGGTGTGTGTGCGATTGACCGACCAGGGCGCGTATAATAAAAATTAAATCGCACAAAATAAAAACGCTGTGACCGGCAAGGAGCAGGAAAGACGGGGCGAAATGAAAACGTAAGCGGAAAATCGAGTCACGAACATTGAAATATGTGTTGTCCACGGCTCCAGAGAGCTGATGAGGATGTGGATGTGAATGAGGATGCGGAGGACATGGACATGGCATCGACTGATAAATGCGTGGAAAATGCAACAGCTGCCAGAGCTGGATAAGAACGCTCCGCACCAGCAGGCAGGCAGGCACAGGCAGTCGGCAAGAAGTTGGTGGTGGAAGAGTTTCCATAGGAGCAGTGGACGCGCCAGGAGCAGGCGGCGAGGCAGAAGCAGGAACCAGAGAGGCTTAGGAGCTGAGGCAGTCGCGGCTCTGTTGGTAAACAAATCATTTGAAAGGATTTTCACACACAATCCATCTTCGTTGGACCTCTGACTGAGCCACACTGAGATCTCTTCTTCATGGCACTGAAGAAAAAGTCAGAGTGCTATGTTAGGGAGTTATTTTCGTCTTGAAGTGTGATAAAATTATACAAAATATGGTGGCAAATTTAGTTTTCTTCACTAATTTGAATGAGTTATTTTCCCTTCACAAATTTTGCTTTTGTTTATTTATTGATTTTATAATCTTGAAGACATTTTCCCAAGAAATTAGCATGGATTATTCTGCTTACAATTCATGTTACGAGGCTGAATTTTGCCAGTGCAGCTCTACTTCTGATTCCCTTCTTCAATCCCTTTCGAGCCACGGGCAGGCAACCTGTTTGTTCGACGGCACAAAGGATAAACTCCTTTTGAGGCGAAAGTGTTTCGAGCCAGGCCGAGGACAAAAGGCCAACTCGGATTAGAGGCAACAAAAAAAGAGAAAGTTGGCATTGTTCGTTTACATTTTCGCAAAATTTCAATAGGCAAAACATTGACTCGTCGACTCAAAAGAACTTATGCAATCGCTTCGCTGCAGTTACACTTTCCCAGCGGTGTTTTGTTAACAAGGACAACAGCAAGGACATGCCTGCAGTTTGCCGGCTGATTTTCGGGCCTAGCGCAATCTTATGCAATTCCGGGCCTGCACGAAGGTCGAAGGAAAGGGCAAGTTGCAGCGCATTTTACGACCGACGATCCTTAATCCTCGTTTTCGAAGGCGTGTGGTCAGCTAACTGTAGCAAGGTCAATGGCTGTGTCCTCATTATCTCTATGGTTATTAGGTTAATGATCAGTTTTACGACCTCCTAAGTTGCGATCATATTTGCGTCTAGACATGTGCAGTAATTTTTTGTTTGGCGCATTTGGCCTGCATATGCTTAATGTTTATTCTTAGGTATTTGGATTTTTGTGGGAATATTCAGTAGTTTTGTGTTTTAAAGTGTGAACAATTTTTCCATATTTTTCCCACTTTGATATTGTGTCGGCCAGCATGGGAAAAAGTTTTTCCGCTTCCATTTTGCAAATTCTCAGTACAAAACTCATCGTAATCTGTATGTAAATTCGAGTAATTTTTCCCTCTCTGTTAAACTTGATTAAATTCCTCCGGCCAGAAAGCCCCTGCCGATGTGCCAAGTCCTGCGAAGTATTTTGTCAGTTTCATTCTGCTGTTGCAATTTACACAAAATTAAATTCACACTGTCCTCGGAGCGGAGCGGAGAAAACAACACGGCCCGGGGGATGGTTGTGGGGGCGGTTGGCAGGCAATAAATGAAAAAATTCCAATGCAACGTTTGAAGTTTATTGGCCATAAATAAGGGGCGAGCGACTCCCTTCGACACAGAGGCTCAAAGGACACTCGGACTACAAGTCGGGCGAGGACAACAGGCGACAGCGATTGACAATTTGATTAAAAACAAGGATGGCATCGAGTGGAAAAATGCATGCAGCCGGAATGCATTTGCACTCTGTGCGATATTAAAGCGAAAGTGTCGCTGTCGCCCTGAATTTAAGCGGCGATGGCGTGAAAATCCCACAAAACTGCTGCAAACCATTCATCCGCTCTGAGTAATTGTTGCTAATGAAAGTGGCGGTGGGCAGCGAATTTAAGTGGCTAATTTCACTGGGGTTGCCGAGGAATTTCCAGAGAGGGGGTCCCCGGGGGCCAGGACAAATGACAAATGAAATTGCAGCCGCTGCACAAAATGCAAATGAAATGCAATGCCATGCGGACGGGGCGGAGGCGGTTGCAACATCCCATGTTGCAGGACAATTGCCTCTCGATGTGCGAATGTGTGAACATGAATGCACTTCTGTGCGTTTGCGTTGCGTTTGCATTGCATGAGTGAAATGTCGTTGTCCGTCCCTTCGGCTCCTGTTTTACAAATTTCTCATTTATTGGCCGTGACAAAATATGATACGAAAATTAATATTATTGATTAAATAATTGAAATTGGCAGCCATAAATTGTGGCCTGTCCGGCACCGCCACGGTTCTATTCTGTGGCAGTTTGTTTGGCATTTTGAAATTGGCGTTGACACTTTACGGCCAGGAATCAAGTTGTGCGCACTGACTGGCTTTTGAATGATTCCCGATGGAAATGGGGTTATTAAATCGGTGATGGCTATGCATTTGATTCAGTTTAATGGTTGTGATGGGCTTCAACTGCACTTTATCGGAATCAATGAGATTTTGGTGTTACTTTGTTCACCCCCCTTCCCAGAAGTATTCTCGAAATACCCAGCATTTTTGTTGGTCTGCGCTTCAATATTTCATTTTAGCTTTCATTTAGAAACAATTACCACTGAAATTTTCCACCCCAGACAATTTCCCACTTTCCGATTTCCCCCGCCTGGCGGCCCTTCTTCATTTGCCTTTCGGTTTTAATAAAATATTTCATAATTCCCCCGGCGCTCTTGCTATTGACACTTGCTGATGCCGCCTCCGTCCTCCGTGCCGCCCCCGTGTCTGTCGCCGTCCCTCTGTCCTGCGTGGGCCTGGGCCTCCTGCTGGGCAGGCAAGCGCGTAGGTGAAAGTTCACGTCGCATGGAGTGGGGAAGATGCACAACAGTGTCCTTCGTTGTTCGGGGTCCACAGGACCTCAGCTTGGCATCATCAACAATGCCAGCAGCAGACGATGGTCGAGTCGAGTGGGTGGTTTTCGGGTGGCTTCTGGTCCTCTGGCGACGGCGACGGCAACGGCGGTTGAATTGATTTCAGCGTTGATGGCGTTGACACAAAAAGCTTTTACGGTGCCCTCTGCGGTCGCTGCACACCGCCGGCCACCTACGGCGCATCCTGGAAGCCACCCAACCACGGAGCCATCCTGCATCCTGTTCTTGTTGCTCCGGGATGATTTACATACAAAGTGAACATGTCGTAAGGGTTTTTTTTGCCTTGGCTGTTGTTCCATCTCCCTCGATGGCAGGCGATGTTCGCCAAGCGATGGCGGAAATTAAAGTTGTGACACCTTTAACCGAAAAAGGTGCCGGCATGGGGATTCGGCAAAAAATAATGCACGAAAATCCCTCACGGATTGACCAAGAATTCGCGATGAGCTGGATTATTTTTCTTCAATTTATTCCATATTTTCGGGATATATTTGCTGTTGCCATCGGGTATGCAAAAGCGAGGGCAACAACAAAGTTTTCATTTCCACTTTTGGAAATTGCAACCACCATTGTTGTTGCCGTTGTTTTGTGGCTACCTTTTTGGCACAAAGGATGTGCCTCTGGTCCTCGTCCGCATGCTCATCCTTTTCCTGTTCCTGTGACTGCTTCTGCTGCTTCTGCTGCCCTCCAGCTGCGTCAGAGAATTTCGCTTATTTTTTCTCCTCCTTTATATTTCGGCCTCGAAACCATTTACGCCCCTCAGCTGCGGGGGTTGGCTGGGGCGGGGGATATTTCAACTTTTTTTTTGTTTTTTGTTTTATTTTTTTTTTGGATTTTTGGTTTTTGGAGGGGAGAACACACAGCATGTCTTCTCCTTGGGCAACGTCAAAAAATATCCGCCCGTGTCTGCATCGAATTCAAGCGGCGGTTTATTATTATTTTTTCCTTCTGGCGGTCTCCCTTTTGGGTTATTCCGTGTCTTCCTTTCATTGGAGAGGTGGGGACATTTTTTCAAAGTGTAATGAATTCAATTAAGATGCTGTTGAAATGGAAACCTTTTTACCGAAAAAAGTTTTCTTGTGGAAAATTGTAAAGCCCGTTTAATGAAAAATTAACAGTTTTAATGCCAATAATTCTTGCCTATTTAATCAGCTAACAAATTATGGGCTGCAATAACTTTTTATGGCTTAACTGGTACCGAAAAGGCTGCGGATAAAATCACCCTCGAGCATCACAAGTCATCCCGAGCGTGAGCCCATAAAAATCACAATTGTTAACCGAATAAAAATACGAAAATCCCTGGCCCTCAAGTCAAGGTCGTAAAACTAACCACAGTGAGCACTTGATAATTGCCACGAAAAGGCGTTAAATGATTTACTTAACCAGTTGGCGGCAGGGCAACCCAACAAACATTTGGCATACTTTGTAGGGGAAGAAGAAACGGGTCTCCATCTCCGTCGGTGGCACTCCATGGAAGCAGAAGGCGATGGAGATACAGGGCAAAAGATAAACGTCGACAAAGCGATTTGTATCTAATTTTATGAGGTCATAAAAAGCAATCATTTCGCCATTTGCCGCACAGACCGCAGCTGGCTGTGGCCCATAAAATGTGTGGCCCAGCCCACTGCCCCTGCTCCTGCCTCAGCCCCTGCCCCACCTTGCTCCGCTGCCACTCCACTTGTGTGGAAAGGTTCTTAGGCGGCAGTAAAACGGATTTTATGGCCTTAGAACGAGAAGCAGCGTCAACCTCGGTTGGCTAAGTGAATTACATGAATTGGCTGCTTATTGGATTTTAATTGTTATGGCTAAACGAGAGGTGTGCCGGTGGTTCAAGAGTCGGAAGCGAAGTGAAAAGGTTGCCCCAACCTCAGACGTTTCCGCAAAGCGCCGAAAAAAGCCATGGAACCTTTTTATTTTAGACTCGAGATAAGCGTGTCACATAATTAATTAGCCACAATGAAAAGTTCAACTAATTAGCACAAACCAAAAAATAAACAATAATATAGTTGAGGGAAAACTCTGGGTTTTTCGTATTTTGTTATTGTTGATGGGGTAAGGTCACTGGAAACGTGAAGGGAATACAAAAATGCGCAGTAAAGCATTTTTTGTTGTATTCATAAAATTATACAAAACCAAAAAGAAGGAAAGCAAGGGAAATATTTCAAGGTTCTCTGCACAACGAGTGTGGGGCGGGCAGTCGAGGGTTAAGCAAGCGTTTGGAGCAATTTTAATAATTATTAAAAATTAGTTCCATGTGTTTCCTGCAGCTGTCCATGAATGGAAATCAAGTTGCAGACCCAGTCCCCAGTTCCAAGTTCCCCGCACTTCCACACCCACTCCCCTAGGCACATGATACCTTTCCGATAATTTCCGAGACGGAGGGAGGAATCTCCTCAATTTGGGGCTATAAATCAATCCCGGTCCCTTTCAAAATGTCTGTGTTTATTTTCGGGGGAAGCTTTTCGAGAAATCTTTATAAATACGAGTATGTTATGTGCCCCGATCCGGCTGTCTCATAAACATGTTGCAAAACACTTAAAATATTTGGTATTCATTTTATATATTTTCCTTCGTTAAATAATAAACATCAGTTCTTTTCCCCGAGCATGACACTTGCTGAGCGCTAAAACTGTCAGCTTACCCGTTCTTGTCATAATTAAAACACACATTTCGCCTAATTCCCCGATGGCTCTTTTTGTTTGAACGCATTCCCGTCATGGCCGAGAAAATCCATTTGGCACGAAGCGTTGATGGCTGATTTGGCACATTTTATGTGGGATAATAAATTTGAAAAGGTTCTAGTATATTGGCCAGGGCGAAACTCTGACAAATAATGGCGGGCAGGCGATTATTTATGAAGACTTTATTAAAATATAATTAACCGCGGAGAGTTCGAATACAATGTGTGCAGCTATTGATGTGCAATCAACAGCGTAATAAACTACAAAAATAAACTACCAACGGTACCTATAAATTAGGAATTACATATTTCTGCGTTTTATCAGATTTCGAATAAAGTCCACCTGAATTCCCCTACACACTATAATCTTAATTGCTGCTCAATTATAAATATACACACATTAAAAAGACATTCCGGCACGCAAAGCTAAGCAGGAATTCCGTCTCCGGATTATGAATGAGCGAGTCCTGTAATTAGTGCAATGAGCCCGGCTCAGATCGTTATCCTGGGGCGCAAACACATGAGCCGCAATAAAACTCAATTTGGAGCATAATATTTCTCGACTTTCGACGCTAGGTGCTCGACGCTCGGCGCTCGGACCGCTGGGCCCGTGGGTTGTTTGTATTTAATTACGAATATATTTTGAAATACTAGCATGGCATACAAAATGGGGAAATGAAAAATGTTTGCACGCACATGTCATGTCAACTGCAAACGCATAAAATTTATTCAAAACACGCAAAATTCAAAAGCCAGAACAGCAACAACACGAAACACACGTTAACCAAATTTTGAGTCGAGTGGCATTTATTTTGGACAAAACAAAAGTTGTGAGGCACCCAAACAAGGAATAGTTCCCGCCACGCTTTAAGCGCCACAAGCTGAACAATCCCAAAATTGTGTCGCCGTATTTTAAATCGCATAAATACGAGTAAGCACACATTCCTTTGCCAATTTTAAAGTCGTGTAGGTAGCTTCTGAGCGAGTGCAAATTTGACTGCAAGTTATCATCGGGGGAGAAAGGGAAAGACTTCGTCGAAGGGCCCAAGAGCCCCCGACAACCACTTCAGCTCCGAGTCGGAGCCTCCGACTCCAATTCGGAGTTGAATGAAAGGTGCAATTTTTATGATTTATCGCCATTATTATTATGAAAGCCGCCGGAGCTGGAAATGAAACCAGGACCAGGGAAACCAAAACCAAAACCGAAACCAAGGCAAAGCCACAAAGGTGAACCCAAAGAATTTCGTAGACTTAAATTATTCAAAAAACGAAAAAGAAGTAGGAACTTGTGTGAAGTCTCCACTGTAATTTTCTAAGACTGCGGCCATCCCGCTCCGGCCAAAAGTAATCGGCCAAAGAGACCGACAAAAACAAAGGCAAATTAAAGAGGGGCGAACTTTGGGTATACAAATAAGTATGTACAACATAGTGGAAGATGGCGGCGGCCCGTCAGAGGAACATTAACATATGCAGCAGTTCGCACGATATATACACCCACCCACACTCACCGTGACAGGTGCCAAAGCATCGAACATTGACTGGCATCTGCTCGCCGGGCCAACCAAAAAGATGCGGATACTTTTGTGCAGATACATAACCCGATTAGTACATAAGCCCGCTTGGAACTTTGCCTCTGGCCTATCGACAATCTATCTATAATTTGAGGCGCAATTTACGCCTCGTTGTTCGGTGGTTACCCAGCCGAGCAGGCCGAGTAGCTCAGATCAGATTGGTGGCGTCATCGGGCCGATAGCTGGGCCCACCCAAAATGGATCAACTTATTACCGCCGCACCACTCGCATTTTGACTGCAAAGCCACAACTGCCGTTGACTCTAGCGCTGGTAAATGGAGTGGAAGGACTGTGGTCAATAATTTAGTTAAGCTAAAATAAATACAAGAAAAATATGGATATGGATAGAGAAAAATGAAGAAAATTATATTCCCAAACTGTATCGAAAACTATTGTAAGACTATCAGTTTAATAAGGTTTTCCTAGCGCAGTATATATTAATTGCAAAAAGATCCCTTCTTTTAACGTTTAAAAAAATACGTACTTGGTTATTTCCCTCAAAAATTTGGGAGCTTATTTTCGGAGCCCACTGTGCCTGTCCATTGGTAGATGAATGCATGACGCACTGTTTGTCCGATAGTCTGTTCGAGACACCGCCAGTAAACAGCGACCCTGGGAGGGGCAGAGCGGCGACGAGGTCCTCCATTGGAATACAGTTTCACGGGCGGGATGTATCGGGGGGGAATCGATATGGTAATGCCCGATTTTCTAACAGCCGCCGCTCACAAGAGCTGAGGCCGTTTCGGACAGGTTGAGACACACGCGTAAAAACTGCACAAAATTGACGGAGGGGCAGCAAAAAATACCCACAGAGTGGGAGGAATACCGCGACTGGATGGCGAGGAGGGGGCAGCCGAGAGATTGGCTGGAGGCCACTAATCGCTTCAACTCCAGGCAACCCTCGAACCGAACTGAACCGAAAGTCCAGACAGCCAGAACTGACCAACTGCACGAGATCATAGACGTTTGATAGGAGGCCAAAAGCGATGGGAGTCCAGTGGCGGAGCGTCGGCAGGGGGCATGGGGCAGGAGGCGTAGAGGGGGGTGCTAATGCACATGTGTGAGCCACGAGGAGGCGATTGAAACTCGGAGCCGGGACTTGGCCACGTTCGGCCAATTCCCGGCAATTCTGCAGTCAAAGCGTTCGCATTTTGATTGATTTTAAATGATTATGGTTGACAGTGATTTATGTGCGCCGCATGCATATATTGGGCCAACAGGAGATGGCCGTGTTGTGAAAGGAGCACCCCCCTCCCTGGGCTCCCCGGCTGCCCAGGAACCCGTTTAACTGATTCGCACGCACGCAGGAAGGACACACACAACATCGATGCTGATATGGCTTAGATAGACGTCTCGAAGGTGGGAGAATCGGGGCTCTATTCAAAGCACGTTCCCTGACCTAATCTAAGTAAGAACGCCCACAAAATTGCCCCAAGCTGCGAACTTCTCGGACCCACTGTACGCGCCTGCGATTTGATTATGGGCTGACTGTGTCTGCCTCCGGTCAGTTCTTTTATTTTGCCTCGATTTCCTTTATTCCAATGGCTTGTCTCCTGGCAGTTGCCAAATCTTTGTGGGCCCAGAATCGATCCCTTGCCACAGTTTTAATGAATCGATTTGAACTCGAAATGGGAGCGGATCGGGGTTCCAGGAAGCGGCAGCCAAATTGGATTACCATGTTGGTCATGGCCAAGGGCCAAGGGTCGCGAATGGGTTGGGTCTTGGGACATGCAATTCAGGAAATTCCCCATTTTCGGATACTGCACACCCGTGGCATCCAAATTATGATTACTCAGAGTTTCACATATGAAACTACATATTTGCCAAAGATTATGATGATTAGTCATTCATATTAATGTCGAAAACACAACAGAAACCTTAGCGCATACAACTGTGAGACTTTAATATCCCACAGCCAGTTCTTTGGACTCAAAAAGAACACGACAAACCTTGGACCAGACCCAGGCTTGATTATCTTGTACCGAGACATAAATGGGTTAAGGGGGGCACCGGGGCATAACTCGTGCATTGCGTCATTTCACGTCACAATTGTGTGACAATCAAAAATCAACTCAAATCGAAGGCAGGGAAAAACTGTAACAACTTCATTCCGCAATGAGCGAGATAAATTTGACTTGTAGGTGCGTGGCTTACAAGAAAATGTCATAAACCGGTCGGTCGGTCGGTCGGTTTATTGGTTGGTTGTTGGTAGGTCCGTTGGCCGGCCAGCAAGCCCGGCTAACAATCAAAAGGCGCAAAAAAGACCGACAACAACGCAACAGGTTAACCAACATAGAGTGGCCGTCGCAACCATCCCGTGCATGCGCAGATCCCAGGCCCAATGCCCAAGACTGACTGCACACTCGGACCCAGACTCCGAAGCGGAGTTTCTTGGGAGCCGGCGGGAAAAACGCTCCTGCGATGTACGTATATCATAAATACGCATAACTCGTGCGCAAAAACGTCAGACACAAATGGTTAAAGGAAAGTCGACAAAAACAGAAACACAGGCCGGAATAAAAACACAAGCCCCGGCGATTGCCAAGCAACAATGCAGCGCGTTCGGAGCGGAGCCGGCCAAAAGTTGCATTAAATTCATTAGCCCAGACTCTGACTTGGCAGCACAATAATAATGCTTAGGTACGGATCGCAAAGAGCTGCCACAATGGGTAGCCAGGGGAGCAATTGCATGGAATTTGGATCAAACAATTGAGATATAACAAGGTCTGCACTTGAAATAAATTCGGATTTAATGGCACGAGGCAAGTCACTCTTTTGGGTCTCAACTGAGTCACCTCTGCAAAGATACTTTCATAATAGCTTAAGATTTTACAAACTTATAAAGCTTAAATCAGATTAAAGTTTAGCCTTTTTCTTTGAGTGCTTACTTCGGGGACATATTGGAGCTGGATCCAGAGCACCTGATGAAGATGTCGAGATCAATGATCGAGTGCGGCGAGTTCATAAATTTGTTTTATGAAGTGCCAGAGACATTTGTAACGATTGAACGATGAAAGATCAGCGACTGAGATTGAAGGGCCCTTAAAGGCGCTTCTGGCTGATCTTTAAAGGGATTCAATGTCTCACTCTACTATATAAGTGCGGGTTTTTGCGAGGCCAGAGCAACGGAAAATAATCATCCGGCAACTGTTAACTTTGTCAGCAACAGATTTTCCATTTTCCGTAAAAATAATTCATTTTAAGAGAGAGGGAAATGAAAAGAAATTGAAAACTCAACAGAAAATATATATGTACTTACCTTTGGCGGCGGCGCCAATCGAAAATTGTTTGCAAACATTTTTGCTTGCATTTTTCGCTGCTCCTGTTTGCCCCGCTTCTGTGGGAAGTTCCTGCGAGCTCCTGTGTCCTGTGCCCAACGGAAGCTGGCAACGGCAACGGCGACGGCAACGGCAGCCGGCCAAAGGCAGTTGGCAGTGGTGTCGCCTGCCGAGTGAAAATAATCGAATTACTTTCAACAGAATAATTTCTAATTGAAAAATATTGTAACTCATGTATGGCGCGGGCTCTGGTCCTGCCAAAGGGACTCCGCCCCCAATTCGCTGTGCAAGTTGACCATTCTGGTTCGGGCTTTAGTTGCTTTTGTCGTTTTCTGTTGGAGTTTCTTCAACCGAGTTTAGGCGGTGCGTTTGCCCAATGATTCATTAGGCCAGGGGTACATCTACAAGGGATTGTACGAGGGAAAGGCTTTCAAGGGGTTGCTTTCCTGTTTAATTTCCTCGGCGCACGTGTAAGCGTGTGACGAATTTTTAAGTGCACTTTACTTGTTTCCTTGTAAAATAAGCAGAGTATTTCCGCTGAATTATATTAGAGTAAAATTTACACAAGCCAATGAACTTAACTAAATAAAAACTAATAAAATATTCGACATTTGTTTCATTCCAGGTACGCATCATTGTTTAGCTTGCCCATAATTCTCCCCTCGTTTGTTGCTGGTAAGATGTTTTATCTCGACTTCCACTGACCATAGCTCTATCAGATATCTCCGAGACGCTGCCCTACTCGATTCCCATGAGAAGTCTAACCCATTAGGCATTGTTGAACTTCAACTTCAACTCCACCAAGTGTCTCTCAAGCGCAACCAATTAAATTTGTTCTTCTGCCGAAAAAGCCGAACCGAATGCCATGAATAAAATTTGGAATATTTTTGGGGCGCCCCACAAATGCCGAAGACTTTAAAGCAGACGCATTTCCATTTCCATTTCGGCTGCGTGCGCTTTCAACTTGAGTGCGTCGCGAACAATTAACATTTTCCATTTTCCGGACGCCAGTTTTGGCTGCGCAGATCTTTGCACCTTTCGTGACTCGTCCGTATTTATGAATATTAATCGAAAAGGGGACCGGGGATGCTGCCTTTGGCAGCCATGTTGCCAGCGCTCAAGTTCCGGGCTGCGGGTTATCCATTTTGAGAGCAATCAATCTGAGGCGCGCGACGAGAAAACCCGCCCCCTTGCGAACTCCGGTGGATGGATGGACAGACGCCATTCCAGATGCCACAAAATCTCTCCGCCCGGGCCGAGCGAGCGAGCGAGTGAGTGACAGTTCGTCAGCTCGATTTTAGACACACTTCAGCCCTCGGCACGGCCGCCATAATGACAGCACTCATCCGTCATTGTCCGTGTCCGTGTTACCATGTTTCAGTTGCTGCCCTTCCGCTTTTTTTCGGGGGTGTTTTTTTCCGATACACACGCACGCACTCGCTGGCACTAGAAAGTGTCCAAAAATCCGGCAAAGACAAGTCAAGTCGCCCCGGAAAAGTGTGTGTTTCCCTGTTTCCAAAAAAATTCCCCATTTCACTATACGTTTCGGCATACTCATATGTTTGTATGTTGTTCGTTCACCCTCCTTCAGGCGGCGGCGGCAGCGGAACACGTTTCTAAAATTGAAATTCTATTCTATTTTTTTGGAACCCGGCTCGAGTAATCATTTCATGTACAGTTTTTGTACGCCTAGATTGGAACATGTGCGTTGCCAACACCAGAGGAAAAACAGGAACAAGAGCCCGGACAGGACATAGCTGCTTGCATGTCCAGCCCCTTCTTCTCGTGTCCTTCGGCTGTTCGATGTTCGTTTTCTTTTTGTTTGTTTTCCTTACCCCATATTTTTTGTTGGTCCCGTGGAGTGTGTGTCGTGTCCTTAGAAAATGTCGAAATTGATATTCGTTACAATGGAAACATTTCAATTTCCACTTGATGTTTCCAGCCGCCTATGGGGGCGTGCTCAATGATTGTTTTCTGTTCCACTCGCCTTGGCTGTCGGGTAATTTTTCAGTGCACCGCTGACAGGTGCGGTTCGTAATTCCCTGTAATCATCTTGGCTGACTTAAGGGTGCGATCTTTGTTATACATTACATCCTCGGGGTTACCCGTAAACAGTAAGCCATTAAATGGTCGCCCATCAATGTTCCATGGATTTCAATATTGCCCAACGATTCTATTAGCGTTAATTAATATTCAGCGGGCAGAGGAACAGGCCACAAATGTGACCATCGGCAGGGAGGAGGCTTCGTCCACCACCAGCCCCGACCCTCGGCATCCACACACTCGCTCACACACTCCCGGTGGGCTCCCACAGGCAGGGGCTGTCAGGATTGGGGCTGCCCGCTGTTCCGTTCCTGTTTTCAGCCGCTTTGTGCTGTTGCTGCTGTTGCTGTTGCTGGTTCTGCTGCCCTTCCTGCTGCTTTTCCCCCCGGACCTGCGCCCGCCCCCTCCTCGGCTGGTGATGATTACAATGATGNCCGCTGTTCCGTTCCTGTTTTCAGCCGCTTTGTGCTGTGCTGCTGTTGCTGTTGCTGGTTCTGCTGCCCTTCCTGCTGCTTTTCCCCCCGGACCTGCGCCCGCCCCCTCCTCGGCTGGTGATGATTACAATGATGGCTTCTCTGGGCTTCCTTTTTGCTTATTTGCGAGCTTTTGTTTTGGCCTCGTTGCTTGTGTTGCCAGCAGCGGCCTTTGGGTTGATAATTTTTTGTTCCTACCGCCGCCGCCGCTGGCTGTGTTGTTTCGGGTTTTGTGTTTGGTTTTTTTGGCTTTGGCTTTTGTTTCGTCATGTGTGCATTTCATTTCATTTGATTTCCTATAGCTCTAGCTGCACCAAGAAAGATTTGGGGCGGCTTCTGACTCGGATATTTAATTAAATCTGGGAAAGAAGAGCGTGTTTTGGTTTCCATTCCTTTGCCGGAGGAAGTGTTTTTGCTTCCGAAGAGATTCAAATTGTGTGTCGTGCGTAAAACCGCGATATCAGATTTTTTTATTTGTGTATAACTGTGACGTTGACTGCGGCAGCGGCTGAGGCTTGTGCGCCCATGTTTGTTCTTTTGACAGGCAGTCAACCCGTCGTCATTTCATTTGTTCAGCAGCGCGCACTCAGCCATGGCCCGCACCACCCCCTTTTCCGGCACCACCGCCGCCACCACCCCCTTTTCGCACCCTTCCCCTAGTCACCACCACCAGCAAAGCAGGAGCAAGCGGCAGCGGCTGCGGCAGCAAAACGCCGTTTCCTTTCCCTTTTCAGTTTCATTTCCCGTGCGCCCAAAGTTGCCTCTTTTCCCTCGGTTTTCCACCTCCCCGGCCCCGTCCCCGGCCCCGGCTCCTTCCCATCGGAATCGGGCAGAGTCCGCCTGTCAGTCTAAAACGGAGAGCGAGCGGCAACGGCAGCGGCAGCAGCAGCAGCAGCAGCGACGTCCTTCTCGACCGACGACCCGTCGCTGGGTCCGCTGTCCGGCCATTTTGATTTATGTGCGTTTCATTTCGTCGTTCAATACTCATATGCGACTGTATGGGTGTTGCCGGGAGGGTGTGTGTGTGCGGATCGGATATGGGAGTTTGGAATATCTTTTGCCAGTCAACTCGGTTTCGAGCCTGCTGCTTGCCGCACTGGATATGGGATGCGGGCTATCCACAGAGAGGGATACAAAACTAGTATCGCAAACAGGAACGAAAAAATCAGGAAAAACAATTCCTAATGAGCCAAGAAAACAACTTGGGCAAGCAGATTTTCAAATAGATTAAGTAGTATTTTAAAGCTAATAAAATAAATTCATCGTTGCGAAATATTTCGTTTTTATATTTATATTTTGTGAAGTCTTTATGAATCTACTGAATTACAATTATCTTTGAATATAAAATAGAATATAACAAATTAAGCACTTTAAATGAATAGTAACTTCCAGTTTTATACAAAATCTTCTATCTTGAAAAAGCAAATAAAAGGAATATATTGACTTATCCTCGAACGTAAGTCCATTTTTGTTAGGCTTAGGTTTGCGGCAAGCAGTGTGTGCGTTTGCTTCCATTAGCCGTTGCATGGGAGGCTCTAATTTCGAGTCCTGGAGTGGAAGCTGCCAGGACCACGTAACGTTTTTGATTTTCGTCTTTGTCAGCTTTTGGCCTGACAGCAGTGGGTCGACCGACGGAAAGGCGGAGTTGTGTGGGGTAGCGGCAGCGGCAGCACCAGCGGCTTTGGACCCTTTTTCCTAAGTTGAAATTTCAATTCAACGGATTTTGCGGCGAGAATTGTTTTTGATACTTCGTTGGCCATTGTCCCGGGCAGCGCCTTCCTGAATCCTGATTCGGGCATCGCTCCCAGGACGTGGGCTAATGACGTCCCGCTTCAATGTCGCCTTGATTGAGCGGGGATTGCGAGGGGGAGTTTGGGATGTGAAAACTCGGAGGAGGATGTGCGCAATGAGGGTGTGTGCCATTCGGGGGGTGGAGGAGTGCATTACGCACTAGGATGTGAGTGCAATCAAGAGAATTGCCTTGCTTAATGGATGTTAAATGTGCTCGAAACAGATGCCGAAATAAATTAAATTAGCACGACTGAAACGGGAGCGACAATGATTTTTGGGCAATGGTAGATGGACGATATTAGGGACAGATTTTGTGCTGGCTAAGAAGGGAAAATAGAAAAGTCCTTTTTTGTAAAAATATAACAAAAAACCTTGCTTAATTGTTATTATTAGTATGATAAATTTTTGTATTTTAAAACCTTACAAACAGATTGAACTAACATGGCGTACAAATACCCTTATCTAGCTTTGAATATAATGATTTCCCCCCAGGCGGACCCACAATTTTCAGTCGAAATTACAAAAAATGAACGACAACCACAACTGTTGCTAGTTGGTGCGTTGCAAATGCATTAAATGAAGTTATCAACACGAGCACTCCCTGCCCGACCGGCCCTCGCGCAGCTCTGCCATCTCTTTCGGAATAAAAAACAGAATTTAGATTTATGGCTTCACGCAATTAGCGCTTAAATATATGCAAAGGGATATTGAAAGTCTGATATAGATTTGGCTGCAGGACCAAGAACAGGACCTCGGGCGTAATGAAGCCATTCCGCCGAGACGCTGGCAAGGGAGCGCTGGCGTTGGCAAGGCGAGGAGGTCCTTAGCCGCCGGCGTTCACTGACCGACGACACTCTCGATGACTTCCCGTTTCCACGCTTTTCACTTTCAATTGCGGCTCAACTTTTTACTATACTCGTAGCTGCCTCTCGCTCTGCAGAAGCGGCAACAACAATTGCGCCGCCAAAAGCAATAAATCTTTTCTGCGTTCGTTTTTTTTGTATTTTGTGTTTTTGTTGCGTGCTCTCTGGCAACGGGAACCGGTGAGGGGGGATTCCCAAACGGGGGGAGATATTTGTATTTCATATGCATGGCGGTAATTTTTGTGATTATGTTGTTGCTGCCGCCAAAAAAAAAGCAACAACAACAGCAGCAGCTCAGACTCAAATTCAAGTTCAGCCTGTTCCCATAAACAAAAACGTTGAAAAAGGGTTTCCTGGCTGCTAAACAAACACAGCCCCCGGCCCTTTGCGCTCCGGAATTATTATATATTCATGGCAGCAATTATCGGCACAAAATCAAAGCGCCAATTCAGAAACGACAAAAAATTCAAATCTGAATTGGAGTTTTCCTCGCTCAAAGCTTTCGACAACGTAAGTTATCATTTGTGTGAAATTGATTTTATTTATTAGTATTTTATTCGTTGCTTGAAATGTGCATTTAATTAATGCCAGTTTACAAATGCTCAATTGCCGGCTCAAACGTCTGCCATTTGAATGTAATTATTACAATTATTACTTCATTTGCAGGCCGGTGGTACTGGGCCAACAAGTTGGCCGAAACGCGCGCAACATTCGCCAGCAACATTGCCAGTTGCCTGGCAACAAATGTGGTTACAAGGCGAAAGCTCAAAAGAAACTAATTTATTAGTTGCTAGGCTAATTAAATTATAATTCAACTAATTTCCTTTTGCCGCCATATAGAATACCTTAGATTCTATATTGTTTCTAATTAATAAGATTTCTAGTTCTTCTACTATTTCCTATTATAATAGAATAGAGCTGAAATGAATCTTATAAACTGGAATTAACCATGCACACTTTAATTTATCTTTTCTTGCCCCAATAGTAATCTGAATATGTCTTGAAGCTTAAGAACATGATGCTATAAATCCACCATGCACTGTTTCCACCCCTCTCCCCTGCTGGCGAGTGTGTTTGCACAAAAACAATGCCGCCATTTATCATTTTTGCTGGTCGCTGAGTTGCCATGTTGCTGATTTAATGTTGCCGCGCGCTCATTCGTCAGAGCCTCACAGTGGTCGTTCTATATAGCAAAATAAGAACATTATTCACCTTAAACGGGTTTAGGAAGATAATCAAAATTTGCTTTAATTCACACCATCACTTTAAATATTTTATTAAAATTTCAAATCTTAAAAAAAGGTATTTTAAAAACATTTCTACAAGTTTCCCATGAATTTATACCTTATAGTCTATAATATTTATTAGTTAATAAATATTCTAGTTAGAAACGATATATTTGCTGTAATTCACACTTTCATTTTAAATATTGTACTAAAAATCTTCAAAAAAATGTGTTTTAAAGACTTACCTTTTNTATATTTGCTGTAATTCACATCATTTTATATATGGTATTAAAATTCAATCCTTAGAAGAAGGCATTTTAAAGACTATTCAAAGAGTTTGCCTTGATTTTATACTTCAGATTCTCTAATATTTATCAATTTAGATCGATAGATTTTCCCATATCAGAATTTCGATATTATCCTGAACTTGTAATACGAGTTTCTGCCCCGCCATGAACGTATAACTATTTTTACCGAATACTTCCCTTGACTGTCAGTGCCTTCCACAGTACGCAGTACGAATGTTGCTGGCAACATGTTGCCCCAGCGCTGGCAACACAGCACTCGAGCCGGGCTCATTGGGATTCAGTTGCTCGTGAATCAGTTGTGAATGAATGAACGTGCCAAATAGACGTGCCGCCGCCGCTCGTTTCGCACTCGGTCCTCGGTACACCCGTCGTTTCTCGCGTTTCGCTCGGTTCATTCCATTCCCAAAAAACTGACGTAAAAATACACTCCAGCGGTCCAGAATATAAATAAGATAAAGGCATCCCAAATAAAATACGAAAATAAATTCGAAAATAAGTTTGCGTTCCGCAGACGCTTTCTCGGGGCAGCTCAGTTCGGTTCTGTTCTGTTTTGTTCTGTTCTGTTGAGTTTCGTGGCCAGGACGAGGGCCCAATAACAGCAGCGGAAGGGCCAAGAACAGGGACAAGATAATAGTGACATAAGCGACCTCTTCGCAAATATTTTGGCGCAAAATGAGCGGGCGCCGAGTGCCGCGTGGTGGAGCCGCCTGAAGATGACATGGAAAATTCGCAGAAAATCGCGCGTGGCAGCAGCAGCATCAGCATCAGCACCAAACGCTAAACACCGAATTAATTTGAAAGCAATTCAAATTACTTGGAGCAGTACAGGCCCATATATGGAGCTTATCAGATCGTCCCGACAGCAGCGTTGAACTTTTTCGGCTGCAAACAATACGAAGATTGGCAATTTTGCGTTGGGCCCTCTGGCTCCCCGATAAGAAATCCATGCTGATAAGGACAAGGGGAAGGTCCGTGGCAAATTGAATTCGATTTCGACCTGTATGAAAGCCAGCGGAGATACGGATACCTCTGTGTTTATGGGTAGAAAACGCAGAGCGTCGCGCCAACATCGAAATTATTTGCGTTTGCATCTTCTCGTCCTTTCGTTTATCGTTCTGATTGCCATCGTGGTGGCGCGGTTTCTATTAATTTTGCTTTTGTATCGTTTGCAAAATCTCAAGAAATTCAAAAAGTTCATCATCGGCAGCAACAGCGTAAACACAAACAGAAACAAAAATAAAACTAAAAACAAAAGCAGTGACAGTAACTCAATCCCAATCTCAAAACATTCGCATCTTTTCCACACGAATATGCTTAGTTCGCCTGAATTGTGATTGTAAATATATGTCTAACCGAATAATAATAGAAATAAATCTAAGTGTAAATCTTACGAAACGGCTACGTTTTTAAAAAAGAAATTGTGATATTATATATTTAACGCAAAATTAAGTCAACGCGGAAACAAAAACAATAATATATGACAGTGTATATAAAGTGAGAGGCAGAACATCAATGAATATTTTAGCTGAGAAAAGTACACACAACTAAATATAAATATACATGAATATATATTTTGGGCACCGTTTTTACACAACAACAATTATATATCGCTAGAAAAGACACGAACGAAAACAATCACAAAAACTAAGGTAAATATTAAAATTTATTTCGATTTCCAAGAATTTTGTACACATGTTTTGAAAATCGCAAACAAAAGCTTGATAAGAAATGTTTTTAATTCCATTATTTTACTGATAAATAAATCCAGCAATCATTGTTTTTGGGTGAATGATAAGTACGCCAAATCGACGAGCAGATAGTAGTTGTTAATCAAATTAATTAGCATAAACGCGAGTCGATAATCCCCTGTAATCGGCGAGTCAGAACCTGAATCCGTAGCTTTCCCATAGAAGCAAGCTGCACTTGCTGCTCGATGATTTATGGCACAAAATAATGCCTGCCGATGGAGGGGCAACCGACCAATGATATTCACGGTTAGTTGCAATTTAATTAGATCATTAAAGCAGTTCATAAATCTTTCTCGCCAGCGCGCTGCATCGTCGTCGTTTTACAAAACAAATTAGCCTCCCATTGCAATCGGAAATCGCGGATCGCTGGCAAATCGCGGGTTAAGCTGTCGCGCGGTTCAATAAACCAACAAGTTGCTCGCTAAACAAAAATCATAAAATTGCCCCAAAAGGGGACAAATTATTTTTCTGCTCACATTAAAATTCATGTCAATATGACTGAAATTTTAATCAAGATGATGAGCTGCTTTAATAATCCCTTTCATCTTTTGTGGGCGAAAGAGATGATGGCGGGAGTGTGCGAGCGAGAGCTGTACAAAACATATGAAATAATTAGCGCATGCAGATGCAGCGTCGATGGCAGATAAGAGGGTGCGAAAGGGACGCAAAAAAGAGAAATGGAGCCGCGTCTGCCATTCCCCAATTTTCGTTCTTATCCCACACGCGCGCCCTCTCGCTCGCACTCCCGCCGTGGCTGCCGCTGCAATTGCCAATGGCCATAAATCATTTCTCGCTCACATTTTCGCGCATATTTTTTAGTTTTCTCTCATATGGCACATGAATATGTTCGTTCGCAAACCCCGGCGAATGTGTATTGGCTGTAATACTCGTAATGATGTGCGCTGAACGGCGTCAAAGCATTCAAGCAACAATTAATTTAATTGCCGGCGCAAGTAAAACATGAAAAATTACAAGAATTTATCAATGTTTAAAGGGGCTAATGAGAAGCGGGTAATTCTACGGCTATTCAGCAAATCCGAGATCTCTATCGCACGATTAAACAATCAGTGGTCATGTTAATTTGTTTTCTATGATTTTGTAAAAAATTGTTCCTATACCTCAACTGATACAGCTCACTGCAGCTTTGTGGCGGCATTTCCCTTTATGAAATCATCAACAAATTGCATTTCCCACTTTGCTCTTTATTTGTCGGGCACTTTCATTGGACAAACAATTCCGTGGCAGATAAAAACAATCTCTTTGTTGCTCGCGCGCGCATATTTATGTGTATAGTAAATATAACATGCTGTGGCAATCATTTCAACGCCTCCCGTTGCACAAAGCTCTCACCCTACCCGAAATCCAAGGCTGTGGGGTAAACAAAATGAACAGAACACAAAAAATCAGTGGAAAAAAAAACTGCCAACTGTTTGGCGAAACTAAACCAGGCTCACAAGCCACCAACGGTGCCCCAAGCGAGGGGGAGGGCCTGCGGCGGGGCAGCCGACTTGTGGGACCCCGTCAGACAGCCGCTTTTTTCCTGTTGTTGCTGTTGTCTATCGGTTTCATAAGTTCTATGAATAAATTTCCATAAATGTGTTTATTTTTTCGTTATTTTTTTCCATTCTGCTCGTCGTCTGCCTGCCCCAGAGCTCGACTACAGCCGGCTGTGCCCGCAGTCTGATCAAAACTGAGGTGAACTGTGCCTGCACTGCGGGAAACCTAAACTAATTTGATTGTTTATCAATTGAATATAGAACTTTGGGCTGGAACCTCCAAAGCGCCTTTATTTTGAACTATTTTCTAGCTATAATTTGCTGCAGTGATTGCTATTAATATTTGAACTAGTTGGTTCTGTTTAGCTTTCTTTCACTGCAGCGTAGCAGCAAACGTCGGATGCAACTACTGCAAAATGCGATGCAGAAAACAATTTTCAATATAAGCATCAAGTGACTAAATGTTGTTGCTGCCGTGCATGTGCAATGTTTGCTGCTGCTGTTGCGCGTGTGGTGGAAGCGACAGTTTGACTGACATTTTTCTAGCATATCGTTTACATATTCGTTAGATTTTGCAGCGTGCTCTCGAGTCTCGGCAGTTGCAGTGGCTTGTTGTTAGTGCTGTGTTCAACATGCTGTTATATTGAATAACACACGCACTCCAACAACTTCAGGCTGAGCGGCAAAGTAGGGACCGAGTCTGGGCCAGACAAGTGCAGGCTGTCAGCTAAAGTTGGCAGGGGGCAGGGGCAGGGGCAGGAGCAGGGTGCAGTGGGTGTCCCCATGTGGGTGTCCTTGGTGTCCTCTCATGTGACTCCTGTCAGTTGCAGTTTTCGCTGTGCGCTGTATTAAAAATTAATTTTGCCATAAAGCCATGCGACTGGCATCGCTATCGCACACTAATTGCTTTATAATGAAGCTGTCATTGTCACCTGTCGCCCGATAATCTCTCGGTCTAACAAAAGTATCCTCTGCAGGGGCAGAGCAGAGCTGCAGTTGTCAGCTGCACTTTGGCATTGCAATTAGTTTACAAATTTTATGCGCTTCACTTTATCGAAGCCCCTGCTGCCTGCCTCTGCACTGGATGATGATCAAAGGCTGCAGAGATAATCTCCGTCGCTCGCCGGTGTCCATTAATATGGAACGACAAGCGACATCGTCCGCCGATTGCCATCAATCTGGCATTAATTTCAATTTCAATTTCAGTTTCAGTGTCTCTGCTCGTGATTGTCTCTCTTTCTCCGCAGCAAGCGATAGAAATGTCACAGCGCTTAATCAAAGCGCCGGCGGCAGCTTGGGAAGATTTGTTCGATACCCGTGTTCGCAGATTTTGTTTGCCGATTTGAATTCGCTATTTCTTCTGCGCTGGCCCAGATTTTGAGTCAACCAACTAGTTCCCATTGACTTCGATTCTACGGCCGCGAATAGTCATTAATTTGCCTTAATTTAGAGCTGTTGATTTGCGGATTTATCAAATGTGGGAGAGGTTTTGGGCGAAGCTTTATTGCCGATCGGGTTGCTCGAATAATCCAAACTGATGAGGTGATGTCTGATATAAAAATAAGATTTTACTGTGCTTTGTTTAATTATTTCGACGTTGTAGATATTTTATGGTGGCATGGATGGGTAGAGGTGATCTATATCAAGATTAATATTGTGTGAATAGCTTTTTAAAAAAGTAATTTCACCGCAGTTGGTTTTTGTATGCCTTTCTTACCGAACAAACTATTTCCTCTGCAGTTTCCATTCTCCCCTATTTGTTATTTTGGGTCAGCAGCAACTGTCGCTGCGTCTGTTCGCCCGATCTTGTGGCATTTGTTGTTGCCGCGGGTGTTGGCCTTTCCATTACAGCGGCTGCCATTGTCGAGGTCTCCCGGCCCGGCCAAGATGCAGCGGGAACAATGTGAAAGGGCAGGCTGGCATGCAACAACAATTGGTGAGCGCGGGGGGATGTTGGCCACGTTAATGATGACACGCGCCCAACTAGACGCTGCGGCGGAGATCCCGAAACAAATTAACATACAAGCAGGGAGAGGACGGGCCAGGAAAGGAGCGACCAGTTGGCGGGGGCATGCAACCGGCGTCAACCGCCAACGCAGTCGGCAAGTGGATGCGGATCCGGTGGCTCATGTTGCAGTCGTCGCTGTTGGATGTTGCTGCTGTTGTCGGTACAAATAAGGCGAGTGCACAATAGTGCACCTTTGGGGCAGTTGCCGTGGCAGCTGCAGCTGCAGTCTCCAACAACAGCAACAGCCACGGCAACGGCAGCAGCTTACCGGGGATTAAGTCAATTGCACTCGAATGTCAACCAAATGCCGCAACAAGTTGCCAACGTGCAGCCAATAACTTAATTAGCCATGGACGTAGGCTCCCTGTTGTTGTTGTTGCTGTTGTTTGTATTGCGGTTGGATGGAAAATAAAAAGGATGAGGTCGAGTGGGAGCAGGACATGGCTTGGGGGAGTTATGTAATCCGGTTAAGCCAGAGAATATTTATGCATTGTTGCAGTCGGCTTTTCGGAGCTATATTTAAGTATTCATATTTACCCGCTCGACTGAAGTGTTTATTATTTTAATTGAGACACCAATCATCTCTGGGGAAGGGGTTTTCTCACCAATTATTTGCTGTTTGCATCAACAGAGCAAGTAGTCGCATCTATTGACTTTGTGTTTAGCCAATTTGCTAATCAATGGATCGATTGCCCTTCTCCCAATCTGATCGCTTTTGCCCCAATTCAAGGCTTTTGTTCCAGGCACAATCCCCAAGAAGTAGCCAAAAAAAAGCCAGTAAACCGAACGAGACCTGAGTGCGGCGCATAATTGTTGTTTTCCTTTGAACTGCAGCGCCTGCAATTTGCTTATCGCCCACTGATCGCGATTGCCAATAGGGAGCCCCAACGGGCTAAGAGGGGGCTTCTGGGGGATACGGTGCCGGCATTGTTGCTGCGGTGGCGCTGTCGTCTTTGCTGTAAGTTCGAGTACATTTCAATTAATTAACATTCAACTGCACATGCGCAGCGACATCACAACAAAAGCGGATACCGAAAATTGCTGATTGCGCCAGATAAACTCATTTACAGCGGTTAAATGCCACCGGCGGCGCACACTGCCAACACTCTCGGGCGGTTCACCAGTTCGGTGGTTCGGCGGACTTTACAGAGGCCACGTTGGGCTTTGGCGGAGTCTATTGCGCATTTCAAATGAAGCTTCGGCACTGGGGAAAAATCGGAAGCTTGCGTTGGTTACATCACTCGGATGAAAACAGGAAATAAACCACAAAATAGGAACAGTTTCAACATCATTTGCAGGCTCTAATTAAGTAATATGTGTCGAAACTTTTCCATATTTTAAAGATTCTTTGTTGAGCTTCTTTTGCGCAGTGTTTGGGCCTTCGCTAAGGCCTCTGATTGACAACGATCCGAGCGATCCGCTTGATGGCTATCGCTGCACACGTTTGTGGTCGTGGCTCAGACTTTCTGGCCAACTTGGACTTCTGTTGCTGCCTCGCTTGATCCTCCTCTGTTGTGTTGGCCACCTTGTCCGTGCCCGTGCTGGCCAGCTCCATGTTGGTCGTCCATGTTCGTGTTCCAAGGCTCGGGAAATTGTCATGTTATTTTGCGGCCCGACGAACTCCGCCGCTGAGCAGAGATGCTTATCGCCACGTCACGTTACAAATTTATGCCGCAGCGACATTAGAAAAATTATTGTAATTAGCCGGTGCGAGAACGAGAGAGGTGGAGCTGGAACAGCACAGAAGTTGCTGAAGTTCGGTCGCCGTTACCAGTTACCAGTTACGAGTTACCATCTACCAGTTCCCAGTTACCAATGGCAGTCGCAGTTGTTTGTGGCTGCCTTGTAATCCTTTCCGCAAACAGCCAACGGCGACAGGCGACGCCAATATCCTGCTCACAAACAAGTTATATACACGCGCTTTGCTTATATATGGTATCCACATATGACGGCTGGGAGATTATAAGGGCAACCGTGTAAAGTGTAAAATGTCTTAATGATAAACAAACAGAAAACTTTTGCCCGGGCTCTGGTTAGAATTTGTGGAGGACAGCCACCCACGCATATATTGGAGGGGTGAGGGATTGGCAGCGGGGCTCCGTTGAAATCCAAAGCTGTTAGGCTGCCTGATACGTTTGGGTACACGTGGCGTATGCGTTATATTTGTTTGCTGTGAGGTAACAGTGGGTGAAATTGGTAAATTGCAAAAAAAATAGATTTCTGATAATATTGGTTGCCAGATAGTATAATTCTGTATCTTTGTAAGCTATNATATTGGTTGCCAGTTGGTAATATTCTGTAGCTCTGTAAGCTTTTAAATATTAAAAAAACTCTTATTTTTGGTTGATTTAAAGGAAATAAATCCTTCGACTGCCACTGTCCCTCATCAAGTCCCGTTGCTATTCAGAAATTTATTCACAATTCTTTATAGACGTGTTACAGCTCTGCCTCTTTCTCACCCCCTGTCCCCTCTTGCTGCCACGTTTTTTGGTTGGCTACATTGAAATTGCATGTTAGCACGCAAGGCAAAATGCCGCCCCTTTCGCCCCGCTCCAGCTTTTTTAGCTGCTGCTGCTGCTGCCACTGCTGTTGGTGTAATGTCTTCTTATTATGCTGCGACACTGTTGCCTCCTCGCCCTCCGCCCTGCGCCCTGTGCCTCCGGCCCCGCCCCCAGAGTGTGGCTCGTGGGTCGCTGGTTATTGGCAAATAAAATGTCTAAGCGCGCAAATTTCGTATAAAAAAGCAAAACAAGAACGAACAAAGAAAAAACTAAACAGCTACAGCGGGCGAATAAATAAAATATGGTTTTGTTATCAGTGGAAGGGATCGTGTATGCGGCTAATAACATGCAATTTCCACCAACAGCAACAACGAGCGGCACGCATGCCACATTGTACAGTTTGGCTCGCTTTCCTTGCGGGGCCTTTTGAGGCAAAGGAAGCAGGTGAAAAGCAAGCCATTTGCATGAACACCCACGGGGCGTATGACGATATGACGACGACAACCCAGGAGGGCCCGCAGAGCCGGCTGGAAAAACCCCTGCGAGTCAGGAGAAGATACTAAACCGAGGCGGGTGGGAGCGGCCACAAAATCAGCTCGTTGCAAAGGTGTTGAAAATGTAGAAGGTCGGCGGTCCAATGTGAATTATTTGCGGATGATTGGCAAAAAGTTTTGCATTGGGAAATAAATATAATCGGAAATATTTTCCATTTCCACAAAAAACCAAGCAACCTATCATAGAGCGCTGGTTTTCAGGGTAATATTTCCTATTGAATTGATAGATATCTTAGGAAATACTTAAAAAACACATAAGAATCTTCGAATTTATTAAGTATTCTTTATTATGTATGCGTTCCCGCTGAGTTTATTGCTGTCCAGAGAAGTAAATCTATTAGATGTTCCACATCTTTTAACCAAAAATTCAGTCCCCTTATAAAACACAAATCAAAATTCCGAAAATTATTTCATTTCCCCCTGCCCTTCGTCCAAACTTCCAAGGCAGAAGGGAGAACTTGTTTGTATCTTTTTTTGCATCCAACTTGACGGAGAACAAAGCGACACACGGACCAGAATGAGACGCTCCCCGGCGACAGGCAGAGGGCAAACATGAATAAAATTTGCGTAAAAGTGGACAACAAGCTAAATTTGCAACGCGGCAGTGTGGCATGAGAGCGGCATTTCAATTGGAGGAGATAAACAGAAACGAGACGCAGATGCAGTCGCTGGGCTTAATAAAATAATGCGACAGAAGGAACGACGGCGATGGGGATGCGGTTGATGAGGTTCCAAGATGATGATGATTGTGATGATGATGCTGATAGTTTGCACTTGTGTGGCGCGAAGTGAATTAATGGCTTAATTGAAAAATTTGTTCTCGCCATGAGAATTCACTGTTGCCGGCTCTCTCAATGGCCGCAAACAATGTGACAGTCGGGTGGACAAATTGAGCGATTTTCAGTGTATAAATAGGGGGGGGTTTGTATATATAGTTTTATCATCCAAGAACTTTTAATAAACCGAAAACTTTAAATCGAATTTCCGCCTGTTTCTGCCTTATTTCGGCATCTTTTTTGCGGCCAGCACTTGGCCATAGCAAACCAGTTTCGGAGGAAGGATGGGAAACCTGCTGCACCTGCGGCCGCAGCATCCAGTCCAGCATCCACGTCCAAGGGGCACTAATCAATTTCATATCAATTTGTAAATTTGCAATAATTACGATAATTAGCTGCGAGTATCTGCCAAATGCGTTGGCCTGACTGGTCCGCGCTCCATCTCCGCCCCTTCCGCGCAGCCCCTTTCGAGTGCATTCAAAGAATGCAGCGAGGTGATAATGAGATTTTCAATTCAATAAAACATCAGGCCGGCATTCGCACTTGCCAATTTTGGACGGAGTGAGGACGGAGCCGAGGACGGAACCTGGGCTCGGACCTCGAGAAATCTCCGCATGAATATTTCATTCAATTTACACTTTGCCGTGGACCAGGTTTCTGTTTTTCTGCTCCTTGCAGCCGCGGCTGCTGCTGCTGGCCAACTAATTAAGTAATTTTTTTCGCTCTTGCGACTTTTGCTGTTGCTGATGTGTTTTCTCGGCTTTTTGCCGCGCGCTTATTATTTTTATGGTCTTTTAATCAACACGTCGCGAATTTGGAATCGGAATTGGAAGTGCAATTGAGTTAGGTCGCCTGCGAGTGACTTTTCTCTTAATTAATGCTGGCCAACGATTTAATTGGTCGCAATCGGAAGGCAATTGAGCTTGAAATTGGCCCATAACCATGTTACTTTATTTCCCACATTTGTGATACTAATTTATTTTTCTCCCTCTATCGTTTCAGGTGAGTCTACAAAGGATTTCATAGGCAGTCCCGGGTAAATTAGATGATGAGTTTACTTTGCAAAAACTCCTTTCCCTGCCCCCGAACGAGCAATGTAATTAAATGCTAGTGCAATTTTCCGTTCGTCTGTTTGGAAAAGCGAAAGGAAAACTTCAATAGCCGGGAGATGGGATAACTTTTGCCCGGCCAAGTGAAAACCACCCTACAATCATACGCAAGGAGTTACCCCATTTTGGTCGGGGTTGTTTTTCCCATTCGAGCGCCATGGATGGAAGGAAAAACAAAACAATGGGAGAGGAGAAAAAAAAAACGAGGAAAAATCCACCCGGTTTTTGTGGTGCCTGCGATTACGATGTTCTAATGCCATTTTCGGTTCCCCACCTCTTTTTTGCGCCCAGTTGTTGGTATTCATCCATATGGGCAGCTGGACAGGAGCAGGATATTGCTGAAACTGGACTAACCTTATCGGCCGAGTGCCTGGCCCGTTTTAGTTCTGGTTCTGGCTGAAACTCTTATTCTGGCTTTACCCCAAATACCGCAGAGGCCTAGGCTGTTTCTCAGCTTGTTGCGTTTGCCGAGTGTTTACTGCGGCAGCGATGTGTGCACATACTACGAGCATATTTCTGCCACCGATTTTGGGTCTTTGGCTGGGCTGAATTTTCCCTTGGGGGCAGAAACGAAGAGCTCTGAAATCTCAGCTTCTGGCTGCTGTATCTGCAGCCGTGTGTGCGGGGGCTGTTTGCCCAGCATATTGTATCTGCAGAGTAGTTTCCGATATGTGTTTCGGCACTTACGAGCAGTCCTCCTGCTAAATGTTCGCACTAAGCGATAGCCAAATTGCAGTTGAAATGTTTTTATCGATTAAACAGAAACGTGTTTCCTTCAGGAGCGGGAGGAATGTAGTTAGTGTTTGTCACGGCAAAGTTAAAATGCAGGAAAACATTCTGAGACAACGGCAAAGTTCAATGTAACCAGGCCCCGAACAGTGGTCAATTTCAGTCAGAACTCTGCTTAAAAATAGAGTATCCGCAAAGCTGGAAATACTGAATTCAAGGCTCTTGGTGCTTTCCTTTATTTCCTAAGAGAAATATTACTCTGCCCCACTGTTTGCAGAATTGGTATTTGTGTGTTAAAACTACTCCGCTGTTTTCACGCCGCTGAATGGGCATTTAATTACTTTAATGAATTTGTGAGTGCATTTCGGCGAGAACTCTCCGTGCAATTTTCGGCTGTATTTTCCATTTTGTTTTTTGTTTGTTAGCGAGTCGAGTCCTGCCCTCGACCATTTGTAATAATTAGACTAAATGGCTGGCAGCACTCAAGGAGAGTGGCGTGGGCGGTGATGAGGTGAGGGAAATTTTTTAATTAGCAGCCAACGCCGCCGCCAACGCCAACAAGGGGCGCTGTGGTGCGTTCAGCTGCGCTCCGCGGTGTTTTGCGGTGTGTTGCAATACACGTGTTGCCGCCGCACAGTGTGCCACATGGATACATGGGCATTCACACAAGCTGTATACAAATCCCTGTGGACCACGGCCTCGCTCTGGTTTCGGGCTCCCAGAACAAATTCGTGGCGAACAAACAGCGAAAACTACTCTGGGCCCAAGGTGTTGGTTGGTGGCTCGATGTCAGCTGCGCATTAGGCAAAGCCCCTGCCACGCCCCAGCCGCAGTCTCAGCCCCCTAGGTCTCCGAATGGGCGTGTTCCGGGATCCGGCGACATTTGCCTGGCAGCTCGTCATGTTGCCAACTAATTTCATGAAAGTTGACACAGAGCCACATGTGAAATCAGGCTGGTGGTGCCGGCTGAGTAGGTGGTTGCTTTGGCCTAACAATGCCCAATGGAATTGCGGCTGTTCCTTTTTTTCCGTTTGGCCCGTAGCGGGTTTTATTCTGTGGCGGTGACTAAATTAACATTGACATGGCTCGTTGTTGCCGCTGCTGCCACATGTGCTGCCCCACACATTTCCGTGGCTGGGGGAAAAATGGAGTTTGGGCTGCGAGCAAATAAAATATTCACACATTTTCCGTTTCATATTTTGAGTGGCCGTGTTGAAGTTTGCGGGCAGCACTAAATGAAAATGAATTTTCATTTCCACTTCTCCCCTGGCTCTGTTTTGTGGGGCCGTGTAATTATCATATCATGGCGAGTCCGAGGACGAGTTACCGAGTCCCTCGAGTGTAATGAGTGGCGTATGAGCACCGAAGGGGATTAGCTGTGGCCAAGCATTAAGCTTTTTTATGGCGTGCTTTAATTTTTCAGTTTGTTCACATTTATTGCCACAACTCTAGTGTATCCTTCACAATTTGTGGTTTTCACTTTTGTGGGTCAGCGGGGCCGGCACCACGAAAAGAAAATCAATTAAAAACTCGTTTGCCAATTAAGCAAGCGAGCAACAAAAAATGAAATAACTTGCCACATCTGTAGCCCCACACATACATTCACACACAGGCATGTGCCACGGTCTGATCCATCTATACAATTTGCTCAACTTTCGTTTAGTAAAGCACTTTGTCGCATTTTGTGCAGGAAATCTTCTTTCTTCTCATTTCTCTCCGGCCCGTTGATTTCTCAGTCAAGTTCAGTTAAACAATTTGTTGTTGTTTGGTTCGTTTTTCTGTGCTGTGCTGCATTGTTGCAGTTGCAACTGCTTGTTGTTGCTGCTGCTGCTCCCAAGGCATTTCACGCTCGTTGGCATTCGGCGCCGTTGAAACAGAAATTGCAGCCGAATCGAAGAACAGAGATGGCCTCCTAGCTGCATTTCAGTCAGCTAGTCGGGGTGGCTCTTGAGGAAAAATGTTTGAGAAAACTTTTCCCATCCAATTAAGAAAGTTTCAGCTGGTTTTAGGCGTTTTCTAAAGCTTCAAAATGATGAAATTTATAAAAAGATATTTGCAGACCTACAACTCTTAATAGAAAGTCAACAAAAGCAATACATATCAGGAGAGTTGCAAGTTTTATATTCCCTTCCTCGATATACTTGTATCCTCTTTGGATTTGGAGTTTTCTAAATATCTTCTAAATACCTTTTCCATCAAATTAAGAAATTTTCAAGCGTTTTCTAAGATCAAAAACCCTGGAAATTGTAATAAGCAATTGTCATTGTTAATTAATTATTTGGGAGGCCTATCCCAACAGGGCCAAGTACATATTATATTCCGTTCCTTGATATACTCGTATTCTTCTTGGAATTTGGTGTCTTTGGAGTTTTTTAAATATCTTTTGAATATGCTGATCGAGTGGAATGGAACCCGAGCCCATAGAACTGCCAAGGGGCAGCATTGAAAGGCAAACGAGGAGCCAACGAGCCGTTGCCAGACATCCGAGTGATATTCCGGGCATGGGAGGAAAGCGTCAGACAAAAGCCAAGTCAACTCAAGGCAGGCAGAAGCTATGCAGCAGATGGCCGGGGAGGGGCGACGGGTGGGAAGGTGCCTGCTACTGGGGCGGTCGCGTTTTCCATTTCGTTGAAGTGGAAAATATTTTGTAAATATTTTCGTGTATTCCGCTTTTTCGTTTGCTTTTTTCCCGAACATTTTGTGGCGCTGCTTTTTTCTTTGATTTCGTATTGTCTGTTGTGTTGGTTGGGCTGCCTCTCTGCCTCCGCAGTTGTTATTTTTGTAAAGCTGCGAGTTTATATTCCGCCCCCCCTGCGCCAGTGGCTTGTTCTGTTCTGTTTTGTATTTTTACAAATATTTTGTGTAATCTTTAAAGCAGACAATGATGACAGCCCGCGACGATGGCGGCATTTTGTGTCACATCCTGAAGACTTCCCCGAGTGCCGAATGTCTGGAGGGAGTGACAGTGGGCGGCGGATAATGCCAAAGCATTTAAGCACGTGCACACACAGTGGAGCCGAGTGCTGGGGGCGGGATTCTGGCGGGGATTAGGGCATGGGCCCGGGGGCAGCATCATTTTTACAAGGCAACCCGGCAACAGGAACAACAGGAGCACATATAACCTGGTTTATCATGATGATAAGCTATTTGTCTATTTTGGTGAAATAGCTAAATCAAATAACTTAAATAAAAACAAACTAGAAGGTCCTTCTTAGCGAGTTCTCACCGTAGCCAGTTGACGCTGCTGCGGTATCTCTTTTGCTGAAATGGACTCATATTTCGCGACAGGCTGTTAGTCAGCAATTCAGTTGGTCCCGGGTCCCGAAGTCACTGAGCCTGTCATGACATTCGCCACGAGCTGGGGGGCGGCCAGGGGCGTGTCACGGGGGGTGATACATCTTATACATATAGATTTTTTCCAGCCTTTTGTTTTAGCATTTTTGCAATGTTGCCTGCTTTGCCTGCTTTGGCTGTCGAGGGTTTTCTCGTCGCCCGGCTTCTGTTGCGGAAAATAGAACAAAAGTTTTTGTCGCTGTCACAAAAGTGTCAGGCGGCAAAGTTGAATGCCGTCCCAAGGAGAGAGAGAGGACAGAGGTGGCCCGAAAAGGGGATCCACAGAGGGCTCAGCGATTTGAATAAGTAAATAAAGTATGAAACGGGAGCACATGGCGGCAGATGAAGATGACACTGCTAATGCGACGGCAGATAATCGAAAGCAGGTTAAGACCGCAGCGGGGAGATACCAGAAACTTTGCATTCGAGGGGATCTTGTATCGATTGTATCAGGGTTCCCATGCGCAACCCGAAAAAAATACCATTTGAATCTGTTTTCGATGGCTGCTTTCACACGTCCCTCGCTTAAATGGCTCCGGTTCGCCTAGATTGCTCGATAATTGATTAATAAAGCTTTTTGGCCTCAATTAAAGTCGCTCAATTACGTGTTGACTTTGTGACATTACCACGCAATTGATCGGAGGGAAGTACCTCGCTCCGGTCCCTTTTATTTCCCCAGAACAGAGTCCAGATAATCTCTGACACTAACAGGCAATTAAGCAAGTAACTGCGTTCCCGTTGACTCAACCTGGCCCGAAACCCGGACACGTAGGCCAGGTTAATTGCTCTATTTTCCCTGCTGCCGGCGGGTTGGGGTAGGAAAACCCTGGAACCTCAGCGAGTACCTGCCCAGGACCTTTGTCGTGTGTTGCATCATCTGCGCTAATCCTTGAGCGATTCTCTTATGCAACTATGGCAACTTTCACCTTGGCCACCCGTTGATTTTCAGCGAAGCCGAAAGACAGCGGGTGGCCCAGGACAGGTTCTGGGCAAAGGTTTTCCCTGAAAATGTCCGAGGAGAAATCGGCGGAGAAATCGGAATTTAGCGCCTTGCTAACTCTCCAATTTCGTGGCGATTCCGGGTAACCTTTTCAACTCTTTCCGCTTGGCTCTGGCCCAACTAATTTCACTTTCCTCGCTAAAACATTATTTATTTTCGTGGCGCAACCAATTTCCCTTCGCTTTTTCGTTCGGCTAGCGGTCATAAAATGAAATTTAATTACCTTCCACTTAAATGTTTCTACGCGTGGTTGATTGCGATACCGCAGCCACATAAAAAACCTTTGCAAATTGTTGACAACATTGCTGTGCTGTGCTGGGCTCTGCTGTGCTGTGCTGGTTTCCAGTGTTTTTCTCGAGGGTCAACATCGGCGGAGCTGTAGCTGTGGCTGGAACTGGTCAGGAAATTATAATTTTCACACGCAACCCGCTCCGAAGGTCTCTCCGGCCTGGCCTGGCTGGGTCTGGTCTGCTGCCCGGGCACTTAACAATTCAATTGTGGCACAATACATATTTCAAAGCCAACTGCACTTAACAAGCGCTTTTGCGGTGACAAACGGCGATAGTGGAGCCTCGGATTGGGGATGGATCCTCCGGATTGCGTGCTGCAAGATCTGCGTGAGCAGTCTGCATCTGAATCCCAGACCAGACGAGAGCCCCAGACTGCAGTCTGGAGGCTGAAGGCTGGAGGCAATGCGCATGCGTGGCCTGCGTTTTACGCATTGCGCGTTGTAATGAAGGCATTTTTGCCATCGCATACATGAGTCCAATGTGTTGGCCATGTTTCATTTTGCCAATCAATTTCCAGGCCCGGCCGGGACTGAGCTGGGCTGTTTTTTCTCCGCCGTTTGCCTGCCAATCAACGGCAACAGATGAAGTCCAACATGGATGGATGTCAGCTCAGCCGGAGTGAAGTGGAGTGGATGCGAGTGTGGACAGCAGCAGACAGCGGTGGCTGAGGTCCTGCGGTGTTATCGCGGCAGGAACGATCCATCCGATTGATCGATGATTCGATATGATCGCGGCAATTTATGTATTTCGTGTGTGCGTGTACATTGTCAAGTCGTTCAACTTTTTCCGCGATTGTTTTTCTGAGCCATAAGTACGCTCCATATGTACAAATACATAGCCGAGAGTGAGCGGGAGAGCGTCCAGGATCATTAGCAATGCAGTTTCAGTTTTAATTGCATCTCGGATCTGGGATCTCCGGCTGGATCTCTCGATGGAATTGCAGACGGGGAGTCAACCATTGCAAATGTGTCAATTAGATTTATTATCAGCTCTTGTCGTTGTCCATTTCTGTGTGTGTTTACTGTCTGGCCGCCGCCCCCTGCGCCCCTGCCCCGGCTGGTCCCCGAGGAGCCTCTGACTTGGGGCAGGTGCCTTCACACTGTGCCTCATGTCCATTAGTAAATGCTAAGTATGCGCCAATTAAATAGCCAGGAAAATGCCTTATTCTGCCACTTGCCATGATCATGGCCAAAATTTAAATGCAGCAAAAAAGGGAAAACGAAGAACTCCCAAGGAAAAGGAGTTGCTAAGGCACTGCTATAAAAATATAGTCAATAAAGTTAATTAGAGAATTAGCTTACTAGTGATCGGTTTTTGTGACAATTTAGTTTATTATACGGGCAATTTGCAGCTTTTAAATTTCATAAATATGCATTGATAATTGTTGTATTTTGTGACATTGTTTCGAGTGCATCGGCAGTTTATTTACCAACTGACGATGACGAGGAGTATCGTCAAGGGCTGACATTTTTATTATTATCTCAGGAACCCAAAACCCGACCAGCTGTCCCTGCCGCTCCTGCTCCGCGGCAGGGACCCCCTCGCATCGCCCCTGGTTCCGATGACTAGCCAAGCGTTGCCCGCTGCCGCGTTGACAAGCTCAATTTCCAATCGCAATAAAACGCAGCACTCGCAGCAAGATAAATGTGAGAAAAATGCAGGCCCGGACCCTGCGCTCCCCCCATCGATTCTACCCCCTTTTGCGCCCCACTCCCCTATCGCATATTTCCGCTTCTTCCTCGCTTTCTGGGTCTTGGCGTCTCCGTCTGTGTCTCTTTCTGGCCGAATCGCGTGGGCTTATCCTCCTGCAGGCTGAGCCAGAACCTGGCCAAGGCCTGCACTGCAGGGGCGTAGATTTCGGGGGTCTGACACTACATTCAATCTGCCTTGTTGAGAGTTTCTTAAGGTTCTTCAATGCTACCCCTTTTTGCATTCTCTGCCGACGCACCTGCTGTATTTTTGTAGAGTTCTTCAGGCCTTTTTCTTGTTTCTGTTTGCGTTTGCCTCTGTTTTTGGTGAGCCGCTGCTTCAAGTGCCTGAAATTTATAGTGGTAATAAAATTTTATTTGCTCTTTTAGTTGATGGCACAATAAACTCTTCTGGCATGTTGGCCCCCTCGAAGAGCACGTGCTCAGGCCTCGTCCTCTTCGGCGATTATTGAAATTTATTCCGGTCGGGAGACGGACTGACTGCGTTTGATTTCAAGGTCATTTCACTATTTAAATAGAAAAAAGTGTATATAAAATTCTTAAGATTTATTTAAAAAACTTGCTGGGAAGCTCTCTAATTAAATTTCCCCATTCCGTAACGCTTTGTGTGTGATTTCTGCTAATTGGCGCGGGTATTCTCGCACATCTCCAGGGCTTTTGAGGCCAATGCTATGTGCTCCTCCTTCCGGCCGAACTGCGCCTCCCCCATCTGCGAAAACTTAGTCAAGCCAATTATTATTTAAATAAAATGCAAAGCAGCAATTTAAGCCACCGGCAGAGGTCGGACAACGTCAGCGCAGCCGAGCAGAACGCTACTCTCAACTTGCTTTAATTGAGAGACATTCCCTGGCCCAGCGCCGCCCCTCGCCCAAACTTCTCGCCCATTTTGTTACCTGAAGATGAAACGCACTAACTGGCTGGCCAAGTTTACCGTTTCCTCCGCTGCCGGGCCTGCTCTGGTTCTGCCTCTTGGCCGCCCTGCCTAAAATGTTTCCGCCAACAATGGCAGCCCGAGCGGTGGAAATAACAAAAAGACAGAATAGTCGAAACCCCCACTGAGGAGGCTACAAGCGGCGGCAACATCCACTGACAGTTGACGGGTGACGCCTTCGTCTAAAGGCAGCAAAATTATAAAAGACTGCAAGAATTAAAGGAAGTCAGTTCTGGCACTCTGGTAAATTTAAAGTATGCTTTGGCGGCTTCTCAAGATCTAGATGGGAAGTTGAGGAACCGTTTTGAACGCAGTTTTAACGCCATAAATATTTTTAAAAGTATTTTCACACTCTCATGAATACAATTATTATTATTTTATCATTTGGAAACCATTTTTATTTGAGTTTAAATGTTTCCAATGTATAATGGTAGTTTCAAGTTTCTAAGGCAAAGCTGGTGAATAATTTTGGAAGTCCATGAAATAAATGAAACTTCATCGTAGCTGAATGACATCAACGCCAAGAAATTCCTTAATGGGAAGCTAATTTCCAATGCGGAACGGCTGTCTGTTTCTTTGCTTTTCCTTAAGCAAACTTAGAAAAGGAATGCGGTGCAAAAGTATACAAATGCAGAATGTTTTCTTATTTTAATTGCGTTGACAATTTCTTTAACGATACAAAGCAAAAAATCATAATGTTACCTATTAAATAAAAAACTGATATGCATTAGATAGGCGNGGCGATACCTTTTATATTTGGTTGTTAAGCCAGAGAAAAAAATGGACAAGCTGAACAAAAAGAAGTGGCGTCGCCTTTTTGGCATGGCTGTCGTAAACCGTAAATCATAAATCAAAATGGCTGCAGTTGATGGCTGAAGAACGAAAGAAGTCATTCATTTCATTTCGCTTCACTTCCGCTCGTTGGTTAGACAGGGACGGCGCATGCGTGGGAGTGGATGCGGGCGAGCGGGATGCAAACGTGTTGATGGGCTCATTAACGGAATTCCCAGCGTGCGTGAGTGAGTGATGGATGGATGGAAGGATGGACGCTATTGTGACCACTTCCCGGCCACCTCAACGCTCGCAATTCTCAAGCGCTACTTCGTCGGGTTGGGATTGAGCAATCAGCTGGCTTATATTTTTTTTGTGTGGCTTAAAACTGGTAACGGGACTGCCCATATGGCATGCGCATTCAGCGGATGTGTGTTGTTCGTGTGTGCGTAAGGGGGCCGGGCTTAAAACTATGGTTGTTGTCTTGGCTGAATGCACGAGCACAGTGGGACGAAAGGGATCCAGGACCAGTTAAATTTCATTACCTGTTTAGCAAGAAAGAAGAGAACATGATTTTCCTAACCAAACTTCTGTAAATTAAACAGCATCAAACAGAATCAAAGTAATTTAACAGCAAGCAAAGATAAACAAATATATAATTTGATTAAAATGGTCTAATTGATATTCAATTATTCTAATTATATTTTTAATTGCAAACACATATTCTGAATTTTCCATGACAAAGATTTTGAATAACGTGAACTCACTTCGTATAACCCACAATTTGAAAAATTGTTTTAGTAATTTGCCAAAAAAAAAGCCTCTCCGCAATAAAATGTTTGATAATATGAATTTTTATGACTTCATTATCCTCTCTGACACCACACATAGACCAGGAGAAATGTTGTTATAATGGCAACCTACCGAATATATTGGCATCCAATTATCTTTCAAGATTAAGGATATACGTATCAAATAAAACTAAAAAAAACTAATTAATTGTTTAATTGATGCAAATCCTTATTGTACAGATTTTTTATCACTTAAAAAAAATATCCTAAATATTTGTATAAAATTTTGAAAATTAGTTAACCAAAATGTTCTCGCGTAACCGTTAGATGGTGCTGTCGCTCTCACACATTGTGCTGCCTACTTTTAGGATTTAAGCAATGTGTAGAGTGAGTGTAGAATAACTGACGCACGTCAAATTTGACGAGATGTCAACATATTCCGAGGCTAGTTCCCAACACATACTGCAGATGGCGCCACAATGTTTATTGAAAACATCCTGTTTTTCCGACTTTTATATTAAATCTTTCGTTTGGCATTCAATTTCAATGGCAGTTATCAATTTAATTAAGGTGTTGGCAATTAAAGCGGAGTTAAATCTGGCGGGAAAATCAAATTTTAGCCATTCCTTCGCTTGAATAAATCACATCAGACGCCCATAAATCATACATTTTCCCCTCGTCCTTGCGGCAAAAACAGGAAGAACAGACAAAACACACATCAGACATTATTATCATCCGCTTGTGCTTGAGTGAGTTTCTTCGCCTACCCCAAGACTCCCACTCCGGCTCCTGTTTGTGCTCCTGCTTCCTCCATTTTAACCGATGTATGTGCTGGGATCGGGAGCACAGTCCAGCGATTTGGCAGCTTCCGGTCGGGCCTCGGCTCGCGCCGGCTCGGCAAACAATCGCAAACAGAAACACAAACACCCGCTTCCTTCCGCCGCCGCCATTGTCCTTTCGCGCCCACCCAACTTCAATCGCCATGATTGGGAAATGTGTAATTGAAAGGGAAGCTTCTGGCGGAGGCAAGAAAATTATTTCGTTAACAAAAGGAAAGCGCCGGACGGCGGACGGGGGACGGGGGATGGGCCGGAAGAGACAGAGAATGCAGAGCAGACACAATGCAAACGGTGGATGCACGACAGAAAATATTTTAAAGTTTAGCATGCACCCCCGCTCTTCGTGTTGTACTCGTATTGTGGCCTTTTTTTCCGGGCGAGGTCTTCTTTTTGTCTGGTTCGGGGCCTGGCACAAACGTCGGGGAAGTTTCATTTCCGACAGCAAGTTACCGCCAGCTAGTTGCGGGGACTTTTCGGCAGGGTTGTCACAGGAGATACTCCAGGGGGAGTGCGGCGGCGTGGGCCATGAATATGGATGCAGGGCTCCTGGCATGTAACGTGTGTGGCGGGCTCCCCGCCGGCTCGTTCTTTCTGTCTGGATTATTCCGGCAACCGGTCGGGGGTGAGGATGGGGGGATATTTGTGATTTATGGGGTCAGAGACTCGTGATAATGAGCCAGGAAATTAAATCACTTTGACCGGAAGGATGTCAGGTCAAAGGGGGATAACACAATTGATTTCATATTCATAAATTCAATGAATGTTGTCAGCTTGTCAGCGGCGGAGACTGCATTGCAGCGTGCCTGTGGAATTTCGGCCAATCCGGAGGGTGGCTGTCTGAATTTCTTGAATTTTTGGCTTGCAATCTAGTCGGAACACTTGAAACAAAACTTGGTCGCTTCTTCCCATCCGATCTTGTGGCGCAATTTGGGAACTTGTCGAAGCATGCAATAAACGATTTGTCAGAAGCCTGCACATGTGGCTCCCAAAGTTCGGGGGAATCAAAATTCGAACATCACTTTAAGCTACAGCTTTGAGCAGAGAACACTACTAAACGCTCCTCGTCTTTTGCAGAGTTTCAAAATCAAAATTGAGGAATACCAACTAGAGGATAAGGCTACTTAAGGATCAAGGAACACCAAGGAGCGGAGATTTTCTACCAAATCGAGACAGGTTCAACTCGCCAGCAAACGGAGGGACAGCAAAGCAGCGGAAATCATTTTATACCTCACACCAACCACTACACACCAACTAAGATTAGGCTACGCAACTGTACATTGTACTTAAGGGTTCAAAGGTTATTTAGGTGAGTCACAGGACATCTTCGAACTCCTTCAAACTAATAAAATGTTTTCTTGCTGGCAGTTTACTTCTGTGTATAAGAAAGTAGCTAAAAGCACGCAGCGCAGGCACCGGAGGGAGGAGCAGCACAGTCACTAGCCACTAAGAAGAGCCGCAGTCACGATCACGTTCACGCCAGGATCCGGTTTGGGGGGCGGCGCAGGCGCAGGTGCAGTGGCCGGAGCAGGAGCAGCGGACGCTGAAGCAGCCGCCACGATGACGATGAGCACCAACAACTGCGAGAGCATGACGTCGTACTTCACCAACTCGTACATGGGGGCGGACATGCACCATGGCCACTACCCGGGCAACGGCGTCACCGATCTCGATGCCCAGCAGATGCATCACTACAGCCAGAACCCGAACCACCAGGGCAACATGCCCTACCCGCGCTTCCCGCCCTACGACCGCATGCCCTACTACAACGGCCAGGGCATGGACCAGCAGCAGCAGCAGCAACAACAGCAGCAGCAGCACCAGGTCTACTCCCGCCCGGACAGCCCCTCCAGCCAGGTGGGCGGTGTGATGCCGCAGTCGCAGACCAACGGCCAGATGGTGCCGCAGCAGCAGCAGCAGCCCTCGCAGAACCAACAGCAGCAGCAGGCGCAGCAGCAGCAGGGCCCGCAGCAACACCAGCAGCAGCTCCCCCAGGTGACGCAACAGGTGGCGCATCCGCAGCAGCAGCAGCAACAGCAGCCTGTGGTCTATGCGAGCTGCAAGCTGCAGGCGGCCGTCGGGGGCCTGGGCTTGGTGCCCGAGGGAGGCTCGCCCCCGCTCGTCGACCAGATGACCGGCCACCACATGAACGCCCAGATGTCGCTGCCCCACCACATGGGCCATCCGCAGGCGCAGGTGAGTCTGGCTTAAGGTTTTGTTATAAGGTTTTAGGGGTGAAAGCATAGCAACCCGCTGCAGCTCCACTGGGAACTAACAATCTCTCTCCCTGAGCAATCAATGAATTGTGTGATTTTATAAAAATTTATTGCAAGGGTTTTAAGAAAGCCAAAACTCATAAAAAATTGAAGATTACAGTTTTATGACAACGTTAAAGCTGCATATATAGAATAAGTAGAATCGCAATATGTAAGAAGTAGATGCTTTGGGAACCTATTCAATAGCACTACAAAAACGCAACTAAATATAGATCAGGTTATGGATAATACCCTTAAAACTAAGCCTTAAACATAGTTTAGCAGCCCACCTGCTTGTAACGCTTAACACCCTAACGCTTCTTTCATCTTTCTCCCCCTTCACCCGCTTTGCTGCTCGCACCCTCAGTTGGGATACACGGACGTTGGAGTTCCCGACGTGACAGAGGTAAGACACAGTCCCGTCCCCTAACCGCTTACCACACTAGACTCTTAAGTGGCAGGCCCCAGCCCCGCCAAGTGATGGAACTATACCTTCCATATAACTTCATTAAATCCTAACCACAATGACTCCTATCGCAGGTGCACCAGAACCATCACAACATGGGCATGTACGGACAACAGCAGACGGGAGTACCGCCTGTGGGCGCACCGCCCCAGGGCATGATGCACCAGGGCCAGGGGCCCCCGCAGATGCACCAGGGCCATCCCGGCCAGCACACGCCCCCTTCCCAAAACCCGAACTCGCAATCCTCGGGGATGCCGTCTCCACTGTATCCCTGGATGCGAAGTCAGTTTGGTAAGTGTCAAGGAAAGTGATCGACAATTCCACGAACGTATTAAGTGGAATTTTTCTTCTTCTTATAGTAGTGGGTTGAAGTAGTTAGTCCCCCAACTAGAACTTAGAAACGATCGTAGTTCCCACTAGTAAATTAATAATGCGTACAACAACCAGAGCTAACCATATCTCTTAGTTAAACTTGCAACCGCGCGATTTTGTTTGAAAATTTCATCCCTAGCGCGATCCGCCACCTAGCGGTCATTCAGTAAAGTCAAGCAGGTTGCACTGCTTGCAAAAGGATCCAAAATTCGGCAGTTCTACCAATTTCAAATATCTCAAATTCAAATTCTGAATTATCTGACTTATTTTGATTTAAATGGCTTACCAACCTTTTGTTTAAATCTAAAATCATTTAATCCCCAAGAATGCAAATTTTCAGAACCGAATCACGGCTGAATCTTGAAAAAATAAACTCTTCGCTTCGCTATTTCCTAGCGAGTGCCTTACAATCTCCCGGCTCGACCTTGGCACGTCCGGGTAATTTCACTTTATTGCCTTGGCCAATTGCTCGACATTAGCCGTAATCCATCTGCAATGAGACAGACCCGACAAAGGCCGGCTCGATACCTGACATTCGTTCAAATTTGCGAATTTCCCAAATCCGAAAATCGATGAATGCTGGCAGATGAAAGAGGTGGTGGAAGGAGTGGGTACCTACTGCTACTCCTTGCCGGAGACTCAATGCCCAGCACAGAAGGCGGTCCTGCCGGCTAATGCAAATTGACAATAGTCTCGGATGGCGAGGAAAAGGTTGTGCCAAAAACCCGAGGCGTAACTAATGAGAGAGCTCGAAAAACTAGAGCACACAGACTGCATGTGGTTCGAAGGATGTTGCATAAGTGGGGCGAGCTGTCGGCCTTTCGAGGGAAATTGGGATGTGTGTAAGGCGAGTCCTTTCCAAATATAGAATTCCATTCGCATTTCACTTTTTGTTTTTTTCCCCGGAGAAAGTGAGAGCTGCCCGACCTCAAGTGGCTGTTGGTCCTTTGCCTGACCTGCTCCTGGGTCATTACCAAATGCGAGGAGCTTTCTGGCCAGCCCCCCGTCCCCACCGCCCATTCCTCGCTCTTTCGAGTCTGTTGTTGTGGTTTTTTGTTGTTCCTGCTGGATGGATTTTTTTCGCCAAAGCCAGATTGAGATGTAAAGCAGAATTGATGAGCGCCATTAGTTACACGTTATGTGCAATGGATGCCATCAATTTATTAATCTCCAGAACACGCCGAGGCTCCATTCATAGCACCACTCCGCAGTGGCCACTCCGTCGTCTTAATCCCCCTCCCTTCCGCGCCCCACCCTTTGTGGCGGTGCAAAAAAATTAAAAAAAGAGCGCGCCTTAAAAGTAAAAAAAAAAAGTAAGCGGAAAGGACGCCAACCACGGGGCCACGGTGACATGAAGTTTTTCCCTCTTTTCTCTTATTTTACGATTTTTTCCTTTGCTTCTTTTCTTTATTAAAAACGAAGCTGGCGGGGGCAGGCGCAGGGGGCTGGGGGCTGGAGAATTAAAGCTGGAGTTGGCTCGCAGCTTGGACGGCGTCTCCCGCGGCGGCAACTGCGGCATTCTCACTGTGCCACAACATGATCCCCGAGCTTAAGTTACGATGATTAAACGCATACGAGTTTATTTCTGCTTAGGTTTTTGCTCGCCCGTCTTGCACCTTGCCCCGGGTCTCCTGCCCACCGATCCGTGTTGCCTGCATTTTGCATAGCTCATAAATAGTCGGAGACAGTGGGACAAATAATCGAAAATTAGTCGCCTGCCTCGGGCGGCGGCATATCAACATTGAGGGATTTTATCAAATTTATCAACATTTTCCCTGGGGTAGAAAGCGCAATTTAAGAGGGACACCTCAAACGGGTTAAGCGAGTATGTTTATGGTTTCAAAATAGCAAAAGAAAATGTTTGTTTATTGAAAAATAACTTCCTATATTACTTCTAGGGATTCATAACTCTTGTGCTGGTAGCACTGTAACACGATTGCAACTACTTAACGCCTGGACATTTTTCAAGTCTGCATTAGGCAACACTAAGGCGAACAAATAAAACGATAAAGGTGCCACAAAGGTTCCGATCGTGACTGGGCAAGGCGAGAAGACTCGTCGGGTTCTGTTTTCGTGGGGGAAAAAGCGCAAGGAAAACGAAACTCCGTTTCAATTAAGTTGTTACTCATGCTTGGCAGTTGCCAGCAACAATGGAGGCCCTTCTAGCCCGTCCCCGCCATCCGGCTGCGTTAATGTTGTTTTGATATTTACCAAGTTCAACTCGATTCCCTCACTTCCATTTGATAATTTGCTGGCGAGCCGAGGGCAGGACCTGTATCCTTCGGTTGGCTTTTTGTGGCCTCTGCGTTTGGGGTCATAAATTTAAGCGACAGTCGACAAATTTTTGCAACAAGTGTTTTGCACAAAATGTGCCAAAGGAATTAAGTGTAAATTGTACGCACACACAGCCTTGTTTGCAAAGGAGTTCGCTCTCAAGTGGATTTCGCATTTAACCTCAAGTGCGGTTTGTGTTGCCATTGCATAAATGCATTTTTTATTTCTGCTGTCAGGGCTGCTCACTCCGATTTACGCAAAACTTCCAGCACAAATCCCCCGCTTATTTATTCCAAGTCAGCCAGCCATCCAGCAATCCAACCAGCCAGCGTTGAGCACTTTTCAATTCTGGCCAGTGCGAGTATGAAAAGTGCACTTCATTGTGCGCATTATAAGCGACAGTTGGCCCCCTCAGAGCGCCCCAAAAGCTGTCAGTGGGGTTGAAGACAATGAAAAGAACTTCGCCGCTGGCCAAAAAGTTGCACGTTGTCTGCTGGAAAAAGTTTTGCCCTGGCTTTGGTAAAACGTTGATCCGGGCCATCATCCGTTTGGCAGTTGCCGGAGAGGGGGGCGGGCAGGGGAAACTTTGCCATCCTTGGACTTTGTTGTCTGTTGGCGCTGCACTTAATGTCCTGGAGAGTTTTGCTTAACTTGAGGATTTGCGCGCAAACTACTTTTCGATGGCCGGGAACGGCGGACGGAGGGGGGATTGTTGGTTGTTGGGTGGGAAAGCAACTACTTAGGCAGACGATTGCCCTGGCTTAGATGTGTCCACCAAAGTGAAATTGTGTTAACGCATTTTCCTCGGCCATTCCTTTGGAGTTTTTCCTTCTTGTTTCTTTTGAGTTTTTTTTTGTGGTTCGGGCAATTTAAGCGGTCGGATCAAAAGATAATTTGGCAAATGCGTGAAGATTTTTTCTAAAAATATATAGAGAAATACTCATCCCTCTGACGGGGTCTGTCAAAAAATTTGAGCAACGTGAAGCACAAAAAATGACACAGGAACTTTGGGGATTTCCAGCCCAAACACACACCCACGCGCAGGCACAAGCGTCGAACTCCCGTTCGGGGGGAAAAGTTTAATAAAGCGCAGCAAATGCGAAGAGGAAATTTCGCTTTTATTTCGGTTGCCATCCCCCTCGCCGCTTCCCTGCTTCCTTTTGTGGCCAGCTGAGGAGCGCAAAATAATGGCAACAGCTCGCCAAAGGTCCTTGGGGGCCTCCCGGCCCGGAGTTGGGTCAGTTTCGGACGTAAATGGGGGTCTTTCCCGGGCAAGGGATGTGGGGGATTGTGGCTCAATCGCAGCTCTGTTTTCGGATTCCATTTCCATTTTTTTCTCCATCTTCAGTTGCCGTTCCTGCCACTGCCGTTGCGGCCGCTGCTGCTGCTGTGTTTTTGTATTTTGGGATTTGGCCAACCTTTTGACAAATTACGAATATTATTCATGCAGCAATGAAGTGAGGAAGCTCCCGCCATCCCGTCCGATCCTTTTGGGCCTCCTGCGGTCCGCGCTTCTACGTTTGGGATTCCGTTGAAAATGTATCTGCCGGATGACGGTCCGATGGGGGAGTTGGGGTTTGGGGAGCATCCGAAACTAGTTACGAATTATTAATTTGAGGTTATGCAAAACACTTTCGAAAGAGACAGGAACGGGAGCAGGTTTGTGTGGTACATTTCCAAGGAATTCTTTTTCAATTAAATCGTTAGGAACGAATGGTAGGTTGGGTATTTTGGTTAGCTGAAATTTCTCTTGAATCTCGTTATTCTCGGTCAAGAAAAGAAGGAAAACGTTATTTTAATATTATTTAACGTAACTTTGAAATGGATTTGTTGGTTGTTATGCAATGAGCAGTCTCTTTAATTTGGCCAGCATCGTCCTGAGTCAATTTAGTAATCTTTGAGAAGTCCGCTTCCTTGCTAAGTAATTTTGTGCGCTGCCTCAAGTGTTTTCCATAATTTGCTTCCATTATAGTTGTCATTACCCTTGCCCACTAAGCTTTCCTTTATGGAGCGGACATGGCATCCCCTTCTTTTCTTCCCCCATCTCCTTCGCTCCCTTCTGCTCCTTCGCTTCTTCTGTCCCTGTCGACGTCGTCAATGTCAGGCCACATGTTTCCATGGCTGCCATGATGGAATAGGCGGCCATGGGAGCGAGTGAGACGCAGAGACGGGAGAGAGTTTTCGGCTTTGGGCCTCTCGCTCAAGGGACATGAAATGAGCCTGAGTGACTGAATGCCTGCCGCTCTCTATCTCTATCTGCGTCTCTTTTTGCCCCTCTTACTCCCCCGACCCTCTCCTGCTCTTGCATAGCGTGTTTTAGTCAGCTGTCAAATATTTTGACATGGGTAGCCATGGCCACACTGAGCATCCAAAATGGGGGCCAAACACTGGGCGACATTTTTGGCAACATACACCAATTTAATTTGTGATTCAATTATTAAGTTATTGTTTATAGGTTTGCATCTTATTAAGAAACATTTTATAAATTAAGGGAAATATAATCAATTAATTTCAGATTATATTCAGATGATATTGGTTTATAGATATAGAATATATGGAAATCCTTATCTAGACGCTTCTATAATATAGTTTATATTGTTATATATGCAATTATTTTAGAGTTTCCCAGTTTTTGTTAGTGTAAACGATAGTGATGAGAAAAGAGCCAACGAAAAAAACAACAGCCGCAACAACAATCAGATGGCGCGCATAGTTTTCTTATTCTTCCCCCATTCGTTTTGTGTTTTGCTTTTGTTTAAGAGATAACTAAATAAAGTTTAAAGTTCCCCGCCATTCTTCTTGGCGGTATAATGAATGCATTCATAAGCCCCAAGCCAGCTCCTCGGCGATCCTTTCAGTTCCATGGCTACATATTTTTTTGGGGTTTTACTTTATGTCAACTTTTTCCGATTTTTAACCCTCTTAAGTGCTTAGCAAGTCCCAAATTAAAAACGCAGTCGGGTCTCCTGAGATTAAAACCAGATGGAAAAAGGCAAAAGGATGAAAATTAAAAAGGAAAAAGTAACCTGGGTACAAATGATGAAATGGTCAATGGCAATATATAATTGTACTGCTACCTCTGCTAATCAGAACCAAAATTTTCTACTTAATTAAAAAAAGGAAGGTCCAAAAAAATAAGAGAAATAGCTGGAATGGCACTCGAAAGCAATCTCATCAAACCTCAGATGTGTTTGGGAATATTTATTCGTGCTCCTTTTGCTTCGCTCGGCCAACTCCCCAAAGGTCGTGGCACCAACGCTGCAAAAGTTTGGGACTGCAAAAATACGTCAAATATGCAAAACAATCAAATGGAGGAAAAACTTTTGGTCGGGAAAGCTCACCCACTTCAATTTCCCCTGCCCCAAGCCTTCACACACCCCCCCTCGCAAGGTCCTCAAAATATTTAGCACAAAGTCATCGAATGAGTTGGCAGATTTACACCAGCCAAGCTTCAGAACAGCGCAGCGTGCAAAGTGACATCAACAATGGTATCCCCGGTTTTTTTTTGTTTTTACAAAATGCCACACACGAACACTCTTCAGCTGGGTGAAAAATTTATCAACTTACGATCATAAATAAAAATAATTTTCCAGCATTTGCTGCGGCGGCTCGCGTTTGTCTGTAATTTCCGCAATTAAAAAAACATTTACTCGCATTTGATGTGTGCTTTTTTTGCGCCAGTCGCTTGTACTTGTTTACGTTTCGTTTTGCTGATGCTAAATGCATTTTTGTATTTGTTGCATGACGAGCGGCTTTTTGGCGCAAGAAAACGGCAACAGACTGCGACTGAGACCGACCACCCAGCGAGGAGATTGAATGCACCAGCCTTAACCCGGGGCCAAGTCATCTATTTTGGAGGCTATCGATGATGTGGCAGCAAAAGAATTTGCTTAAAGCCCAAACGAAGGGGATGTAAACACTTTGGCACATAATTTCCCTGTGCTTTCAGCTCTTAAATTGCCCTGACCACTTCCTCAACTTCCACCGAGCCCTGGGCATTGTTTTAGTTCCGCTCGGGGAGGCGCGTGCTTGATGAAAAAGCAATCTCTGCCAATATTATAATTCATAATGCGCATTATAAAATAGAATTTTTTGTTGTGCTATTAAATAATGCTTTTAATTTTTCCTGCATCAACGAATTCCATAAAATGTTGCTGGCAATTATTTTAATGATTTCCTTTAAACGTTAACCGGCACACACTATGGCGATGCGAGTGGTACGTAGTACGTACATATGCCACCACTAATGTAATTGTGTTCGCGAGGAGGCAGCTGATATAGAAAAAGAGTGATGGACAGCGGCAGGGGTATGGCGGAGGGAGGGTGGTGGGGGGGCAGGGGAAGAAAATGAAATAAAATCCATTATGGTGCCGGAGCAGTGTAATAAACGAGTAAAATGGTTAAAATGGTGGCCTAATCGCAATTTAATTACAATACGCTTTCATATCAAAAAGCATTAATGCCCCCGGTCCACTCGGCCCGTCACTCAACCAGTGAGCCACTTTGTCTGGACGGGTAATGGACGGGGTTGGCGGGGGTTGGAGGGGCTTGGAAGGGGTTCATTGGATAGGATGTGATGGGTTGGGATACGTTGAGGGGGGCGGGGGCGTGGAGAACTCTGGGGCCTTGCCTTTGGTACTTCACATGTATCGCTACTCTTTTTCATATTAATTGTTTCACCTTTATTATATTTCTGCTGTTGATACTTCTCCCCTCCCGGGGGCCCAGCGTTCGGCTCCAAAGCGCCATTAATGCGTTTATAATAATTTTTCAGGCCGCAGTTTGAAGCTCCTGTCCAGAAATGGGCGCCCCAGCCGATCAAAAGTATCTAAGCAACGAATCTCTTTTTGTTGTAGTCTTGTAGACACTTTTTTCTCGTTCCTTTTTGATCGATGGCCACATGAAATGTGCAAAGCCATCATTAAAAGCATATTTCTGAGAGCGCCCGCTCTTAAATTGCCAATGCACGCCCCTCTAACCATCCACTCATCGTCGCAACAACATCCGCGCCCCCGGAACTCAATTTCTTGGGCGAGATCGCAGTTGCTTGTGCGCGCTCCCCGGTCCCGCCAACAAAGTTAGTAGGTGTTTTCGTCAATTAAAATAATCATTTATTTGCAATGCATGGGGGGAGGCGTACAGCTTTGTGTTGCTAATTAACAACAAAAGCTTCTGCAACGCGAAAGAGGAGTGGAAATGCAAATGGAAATGGAAATGCGCTTAAAGTGTAACGCAGTAGTAACATGAGAAGCGCTGGATGAAAATTAAACAGTACTTTAAAAACAATGCAAATATAAACACAGCCATAAAATCATCCCACACCGAAGGTACTTCTACCTCTTTGGGCCATCATCTGGGGCGAAAGTCCAGCCCATTTATTTTGCTCTTAATCCGCTCCTAATACTCAACTCTTTGGGCTTCCCCCGCGGATTCTACGCGGCATGCAACACTGGGCGCTGTTGAGGCATGCAGAGCCAAGGGGGGGCATGACCACGCACGCTTTTTGCCACAAATCTTTCAAGATTTTTTGTGCCGCCGCAGCGACTCGTCTAACTGATGATGATTAAATGCGAACGCCTCGGGTTATAGACATGGCATCAGCCGTGTCATTTAAAAGAAGGTAGCTGCTCTGACCACCGCTGTGCCGGCCATCCCTTCGCAGCCCACCGCCCTCCCCTCCGGTTCTATGCGATTTGGATTCGCGCGCCTTAATGGATGCCGCACAGAAAAAATCTACTAGAAAAAAATACATAAAAGAGCTTATGATGTAATGACCTCGAGCCAGAGATGGAAGACAAAAAACAAAATCATAAAATTTAAAAAAAAAAACAGGAAAAAATCGGACGAGCGAGTTGAGCAAGACAAATGCTGAAGATGTTATTAAAAAATAGTTAAGACTGCCCACCTCGGGGGAGGTTGGCAGAAAGGAAAGGGGAGGTCTCCACTGATTGCCGCTTGGCGTGGCTCGCTGTTGGTCAAAAGCCACCGCAATGCCAATGCTGCTGTGGCCGCCTTCCAATTTCCGGCCACTCCAGAGCCGGACATTTTCCAAACCCACAAAAATGTATACAAAAGAAACCGCCAAGAAAGAGCCGGGAAAACTCCACCCGAAAATGGCTTCTCACGCTAGCAACCCATTTCAATTACCAGCCCAAAAGGGGCCGCGGGTGGAAGGCCGGCCATTGACAATTATAATACTAGCTGCTGCGTATTATTTTTGACATATTTTTTCCCGACATTTTCACCGGGCTCTTTTTTGTCATTACCGAAATTATAATTATAGTAAGTGTCATTAGGCGGCGAGCTCATTTGGTTGGTTGCCTTCGAAATGGAGCGGTTTTCGGGGTGGGAGGCAGCCCCCGTAATTATGCCGAATTATTTTACAGTTATGCCCGGCTACCGTCCAAGGGGATGCGTTCCGCGGGGGGGTTCAGAGGTGATGCTGCACTTGACTGAATCACCGACATGATACCTCCTCTCCGGCTTGCGGGCAGAGATACGAACGGACAAGCGGACGGACAGACGGACAGGGCGCATTGGGGCATAATTAGTTACCTTGTCTGCTCGCCGCTTGATGTCCATGAAATCTCCGACGAGTTTAATCCACAAGTGAATCGTAATTTGGCGGCCACATCGAAATCCGAATGGCCTAACATTAAATATATAAATGGCCCAAAAGGCAGGGATAAAAATTGACAAATTCGAATTAAAATTTGCAATTCCATATTTGATTATTTTGATTTTTGAACTACAAAGCAATGATTCTAAGCCCAAGACCTTGAATTAGATAATTCCCTTAATAATCCAGTGAATTTATTTTTATGGATAAATTAGCCAGTTCGGTTACCGAGTCGGATATGCTTGGTAAGGGTATGTTTGAAAATTAAACCCAGAGTTCCTATCGGGATGCCGACCGAGGGGTGGAGAGACCCCTTTTGCGTCCGCCCCTCATCACAGACCTGTTGTGGGCCCTGCTTTTTTTTCGTTGTATTTTTCCCTTTTTTTGACAAGTACAAATATCCGAATTCGGTAAGGTTGTCTTTTAATCAGCCTCAGTTTCTGTATCCGAGTCGGAGACTGCGACTCTGCGCCTTGCTTCATGTGGTTTTGGGTTCCCCTTTACCGATCCCGATCCCTCGTCCGATTTTCTGGGCTGCGAGGGAACGAAAGAACAAAAGTGCCCAGCTGAAGATACTTTTCATTCCCGCTCTTGTTGTTGTACGCATTGTAGTCGACCTGTAGTTGTAGATGTTGTAGTAGTTGTTGTTGTTGCCGTTGATTTGGTGTCCAATGAAGCATTGCATCGATTTTAATTGTGAACATTTTCCGTATCTTTTCGTCCCGCTCTTGAAACCAACAGAACGCAAACGTGGCCGTCAGACGTACACACGCTACCAAACTCTGGAGCTGGAGAAGGAGTTCCACTTCAACCGCTACTTGACCCGCCGGCGGAGGATCGAGATCGCCCATGCACTCTGCCTCACGGAGCGCCAGATCAAGATCTGGTTCCAGAACCGGCGCATGAAGTGGAAGAAGGAGAACAAGACGAAGGGCGAGCCGGGATCCGGCGGCGAGGGCGACGAGATTACGCCACCGAACAGTCCACAGTAGATCGGCGGAGAGGCGCAGGCAGAGGCAGAGGCACACCCGTTAAATGAAATTTCTATCTAAATACAATTTACGTTAGTTCGGAGAGCGCAAATGAATTTACGAGTACTTCGAGGACTACCAGAGGACTATCTATTATCTATCCAATTCGTTGAACTTCGCGTGAACTTAACTAAACAAAGAGAAGAGCTCAGCCTCTACCTAAAACTTAGTTAATTGTTATTATTTTCTACTTATTATTTAATTGTACACGAACGGCGAGTGGAGACAGCGGAATAAGATAGGCGTAAAGCTGACGATTACGATAAAGATACAAGAAAAGCGTAAAACTCAAACAAAACCAACTCATGTGACCTCAGATCTAAATAAGCTATATTTAACTATAATGCATATATATATATACGTATAAATATATGGATAACTATACATGATACCAAGTAAAGCTAAAGGCAAGGAGTTATATATAAATAAATATATATGAAGCATATATACTATATACACGATAACATTAGTTCTACGCGTCATAAGTACTGTACGATTAACTTATACATACAGCCCCAGCATACCCCTAAACCTAAACCTTAAAGCCTAAAACATAAACACTAAACTAAATCAATGTTTGTAGCAATCCTAGCGCAAAACCATAAAATAAAATCAATAAAAAATATTACAAAAAAAGTGGCGTCAAAATCCCTTGCATGTTGGTTCAGAGAAACCGAAACTATTTTATAAAGCTGAACATGTTAATAGAGAACTTTGCCCTAAGTGAATGTCGCAAATTTAGACAAAGAGATACCAAAACCAGATAAAGACGTTGCTTAAAGTACACAAAACGTTTTCACCTACAATACAAAAATATAATACTTACTTCTGTCGTAACTATGAATAGAAACGAATCGCAGACGATTGGCAAAACTTCAAAAAAAAAAACCGAAAAGATCTTTGGCACACTGCACTTTCAAAAGCTTGAAGTTTTGAGAGACACTTGATTTGGTCGGAAGAGCGAGTGTTTCAGTTACTTCTTTATTATTTTTAAATTTTTTGTGCAATTTTTAGTTCTTGCAAACAAAAGTATAATTCGAATTAGGTCGAAAAGGATATAAAGTATACCGAAATGCAAAATGAAAAAATTAATTGGCAAATGAGGATAACAAAATACAAATTGTTAACAAAAGAAAAACTCAAAGAATAAATGTGTAAAATATAAAGAGAATCAAATCGAAAACCCTGTAAAGTAGTAAAATGAAGTGAAAGCATTATTATTCGATATAGAGAATCCCCTTTGAACGCAGAACCGAAAGATTTCTATATGAATATACGCCTAACACCTATATAAATGTATGTACGTAACTCAAACTCAATTTCCACGCCAGCTGTGGAAATCTATATACCAAAGTCAAACGAAAGAAAGAGAATGGATTAAATGGATGGAAGGATAATAATAAAGCATCGTATGTTTATATGTAGATATATATTATTAAACAAGCCCCATATAACACACGTAACTTTGTAGTGCGTTTCGTTTTGTAAATCCCCTAAAAACCATTGCCCAACCTACCCAGACCGATTCCCGATCCCAGGTGAAATGATTTGTGATTTGCAAGGGAAGTAATTGGCAAGATAAATCGAAGAAACTATAACTTTTTCAAAAGATTGGCTATAACACTGATGAGAGCGAAATTCAACTCAATCCAGATACGTAACTTTCGGCCTCATTCTGTAAGAAACTAAATACTAAGTTTCAATTCAAAACAAATTTAAAAAATAGTATGTAGAAATTCACAAGAAACAAAATTCGAATGCGTTGATAAAAAGTATATATTTGAATAAAAACAAAAAAAAAACACTCAAACATTTGTGCGAAATTGAAACGAAATGTGGAAGCTAAACAATTTGTTGTAAATAAAATTTAAATTTTAGTGTAAACATGAACACGACGAGAATGCAGTTGAAGAGCTGGAAAGGCAAAGCAAAAAGCATAATGAAAATTATAATTAAATTACAAATGAGATTTTGTTTTTATTTGTAATATTTATAATAAAACTATAGTATTTAAAAATTTAACTTTCAATGGTTTTTCAATCATATTTTGGGGGATTTCAGATCGCATACCAAAAGGCAATTTGCGACGGTGAGTTGGCTGTTTTGGTAGCAAAATGAATCGATATTAACTTGTGATATTTCCAGATACATTGTTGCAACCATTGGCAAATGTATGCGGATTTTCCATGGCCACACGATTATGTCAGAGGGTAAGCTGTCACTTAACATAACAATTTCATGTAGAATGGCGAACTGAACATTTGCTTTTTCAGGCCCCGCCATCTCGGACCATTTTTGAAAACGATCTTATTAATCTGACATCATAATAAGCGATTAATCAAGTGGCATTAACAAAACACTGACCAATGACCGACCCAGACACCTGAGCCCCGAAGACTGCAAACTGGAAACTGGAAACTGAAGACCGGGGACCGAAGACCGGAGTCCGGGCCCAAAGACCGCGATCAGCAGCTGCTCCACCCGCATCCGCTCGAGTCAAGAGCGTTACTCACCCGTTCGCCGGCAGTCAGGAGCTCAAACAAATTGAATTCGCATTGTTCGCATAATCGCCGGCCATTTGTAATCGAGTATTCAGTGAATGTGCTCACGTTTATGTCACAGAATCATATGAATAATTCGGCCAAAATGTTTGCCAGCCGATGGCCGCTTGAATGGCGAATTTTCCCAGCAATACCCCAGAATGTCTGGCCGCAACCGCTCGGGATGGGATGTCAACATTCTAGGCAAACACCTCGCCTCAATCACAACGCGTCCCTAGTTTACATAAATAGCCTTAGTTTTGAGCAGCTGCCAATTTGGACTCACGGATGCGAGCGCGAATATTCCATTTCCATGGCCGAATCAGCGACATCGGGAGGGCGCATCTATTCCCACAAGATTTTCTGCCAACTCTGAGTTCCTATTTGGTTTTCGGTCTGCTGAAGTTAATTAAAAATGGTTCCTACTTGGCCCTCGGCTAAAATATTCATTATGATTTTAGCCAGACTAAAAACAAGCATTGATTCACCGTTGAATGTGCACCCATTTATTATGCTGCGAATTTAAAGTTCGATGGGGTGTGATAATGAGATGTACGGCTTATTGCACAGATATTTTCGAGGGACAGCTTTGTAATTTTAGCTAAATCGTGCATAATGTTTGTATGGCCGCAAAAATATAGCATTATTTTAAATTCAATTGGTTGTATGTACATGAAATGCTTTTAGATATATGAATTACTTCTAAATGAATCACAGGTATTTTTGTTATTTAATTTATTTGTTCTAATACTTTATTGTGTGCTGCCTTTAATATATGCAGTTGGTGATTTGGATTTCCATTAAATTAAATACATATTTTTAATACCATTCGTTTCTACATTTTGTTCTTTTTATTTCCCATAGAATATACTGTAGAAATTAATAACTGTGCCCCCAAAACATTAATGAAAACACATGTTTAAATGCCAGGCTAATGTATGTATGTCAAATCAGTCACAAACAAGTCGAAAATAATGATATAAACAGCTGACATGTCTTTCAGTCATCTGCATATCTGAAAGGGAAATACTATCTTTGCCCGGGGCTCACAGCCAATCCGAGATGGACCGGCAGTCACTTGAGACATCTCACACTTCCCGATCGAGAGAGTGCGATAGACAAACTATCAATAATCACTTCGCTGGAATTAAGACAGCACTTCAGAAAAACTGAAATAAATCATTAATTACCGAAAGCAAATTGGGACTGGCTGAAAATTTGTAGGAAACAAAGCAAGATGTCAGAAATCCACTCGAGCCGGGCTAATAATAATGAAGACTGCGCGAGGCGAGCGGACAAGTGCCCGGAGACCGGGTTCACACAATCCATCAATCGATCGGCCATCGATCCATCCATCACGCCGAGGAGATATCGAGAGTCCGAGAGGCGAGCGGAGCACATAAATCATGGCCGGAATGGGCCGGCGATAATTACAAGTGGAAACCAACTTGGCTTCAATTGAGTTGTACATATTGCAAACATTTACCCACTGCCGACTGCCTGCCAATTCAATTGCAAAAAGCGAAGTGCCCATCCGCTCAACATCCTTGATGGCAATCACACAAATGAGCCTCTAATAGAATATTAACTTCCAAAAAGCGATTCGGGCAACCGCCTAACCAAATGCAGTGGTCATGCCAGGGATATTGGAGTCGCAGTTGGACCCCGCTCACTCCCACCGAGCCAAAGATACTCGCTACAGATACAGATACAGATACAGCCACCGGGCAGGTAGGCAAACCAGTTCTGGACGCAACCCGAAATCGAATCCAAGTCCGGTTTTGAGTCGAGTTCGAAGCCGATTTCGAACTGCGTTGTTTCGAAGATCGCACCAATACCAGTGCAGTTCGGCACCAACACCAGTGCAACCACCTGGGAGAGCGCACCCACACAACCGCGACCGCTTCGAGTTCGAATTCGATTTCGAGCCGGAGCGCCGGCCGGACCTGGAACCCGGACCTGGTGCCCGGAAAACCGTCCGCAGTTCATCCGCCTCGCTTGTGCGATGCGCATGCGAGCTGCGAGCAGCCCAGCAACCCAACAACCCAGCAGCCCAGCAAGCGAAGCGAGCTCCCTGCCTCGGTTGCATGCAACACCCGAACCGAACGCCGCATGGCCGCTCCGCACACTTGTCGCCTCGCTCGCACCCCCGCGCCCGGCCGCATGCGCGTCGGTGGCTCCGCCCACCGCTTTCGAAATACTTGACTGACTTTCAATATGGCCGCCGTTCTGACAGCTCCCTCTCCCTCTCCCTGTGCCCTTGCGTGTGTTGGTGTTGTTGTGGCTGCCGCTGCCATGCCGTAGGGGCAACCATTGCCGGCGATCCGAGCGATTCGGGACGCACTTGCCGCCGGTGGTTTCTCGATAGCGTGCCAGGACCCGAGCAACTGTTGGCAGGAGTTTTGAAAATTTGCTTTGCCCATCGCTTTCTAATGTTAGTTGAGCACTTTTGGGGAAACAAATTTAACCTATTTTTATTTACAATATTCAAATTTAAACTGACTAAACAAAAACTAGTTTCCCAAATAAAAACAAACGTAAACCACATACAAAAAATATTATTCAAAATTTTACTGCTTCTTAACTTGATGTAAATTCGAGGGATTTGGGTCCCTCTTGCAATATCTAAGACTTTGGCAAATAAATAACAATTTGTAATTTATTTAATTTATTTGTTTGTATACTTTGCTTTTTTCAAGCATATAAATAAAATTCATTTCTGAACTAATCATGTTAAGGCTTTGACAAATTAAAAACAATTTTAAAAATTGTTTATGCAATCTTTCCGAAACGTTAATGGTTTTTAAGTTTTTAGTGCACGAAAAATTTATTTGAACATAACTCAAAAAAGAGTTATCAGTTAATACAAAACCGTTGCGGTTATATTCCACATTTTTAAAATAATTTTTGAAATTGGTAATTCATTAAAAACTTTTGAGCTAGACAAAGGTGATAATATGATAATTAATTATCCAAACCACGCATCCTTGCACTTTTATGAGTGAAATTGTTTGAAAAAATATTGGTTTTTCTTACTCTGATAAATAAGGTTACATCCCGGTGATCTTATTATCGAAGTGGACTTTGTATCAACAGTTGACTCGTCCAAAGAATTATGAAAAATAAAAGACGGAGACACTTGCCACCTTCAAATGGAAGTATTCATTTCCTCAGAGGTCTCAATCTTTTCCTACGATATGGCTGGCCATTAAAATTAAGTAATTTGAGGACAAGGCAGGGAAATGTTGTCACAACATTTCAGTAATTACCCGTAATGCCGAAAGAACACAGCAATCCCGGCTACGACGACGTCGCTAATGATCGAATCATTTCGGATAATGGCCCGGCCGAAGAAGCCGGCAACTGTATCTGTAACTGTATCTGTAACTGTTGGCCATAAGAAAGACCAGCGACAAAAAGCGGCAGAACGAGATACTCCTCCGCACCCTGCTCCACTCCATGCCACTCACCAGAAGTCAAACTGAAAATTGAGCTGCAGATGTAAGTAAATCAAATAAAATCACGTGTCATTTGTCTCTGCGACTCATTGAAAGATAAGATTTTCGGAAGCCGAAATGTTCCCGGCTCCGAATCCGGATCCGCATGCGATGTGTGCTAGAAGACTTTTCAAACAAAGCGGCAGAAGGAACCGGAACTTACTCCGGTCAAATGCACAAAAATGAAGTGCGAGGCCATTAATCAGGGCTTTACTAAATTTAATATGCGGTTAAAAGTGCTAATGACGCTGGTCGGGCAATCGTTTAAGCCCCATCCCTGCTCCCGCAGTCACAAACAGCAATCGCAGCCCGAGGAGCGGGCCAGGAGCGTTCTGGGCCGAACGGAACGGAAACGAACAGACGGCGGAGCGAGGCAGTACATAAAGTTTAATGAGGAACCACTTAACACTTTCAGAGCTTTTTACGTTTTGTTGTCATTAGAATGATTTTTGCCACTAACTAACCAGTCCACACGGAGAGAAAATCAGGCGGGCGTTGGCAGATCTCTAGAATATTTATGGAAAAATCGACCTATATGAAATTTTTCATTTTTTGTCATCTTTATATTTGAGTTGCTTAACATTTTGAGAGATGTTCGTATCAAAGAGAAAAGGATATTTTAAGTTCAATGACTCTAAAAACCTTGAACCAATTATATAAACATGATAATGGTTTTACCAGCACTAGAACTTTTAATTGCTTGACTCTTTGTACAATTAAACCGAGGAAACACCTCTATTTGGAGTATAACTCGTAAGAATTTAGAGATTTTCCTGGGCCAGTGCAGATTTCCTTTCAAGTCGGCACCGACCTTAACGGCGATGTCGTTGTCGTCATTATCCGGCCATGTTCGCAATATTGCACTCGCTCGGCCCCGCCCCCAGTTGCCCGCCCACATTCGGAGCTCGAGCCCAAAGTGAAACTCAAACTGGGGTTAAAGCTTAAAGTTGGCTGCGGGCGGCGAGCGGGGCACGAACTTACCTCCCTCACTGTTTCAAAGGCGTCGCACTCAAAGGAGCTGAGCGGCCGGAAGGCGCTAAAGGGATATGGAGGCGACGAAGGAGGGGGCGGAGCAAGCGCGTGTATTTTCAAAACAAATCGGCAACAATTTCATTAAATGAGTATCATATTAAATTTAATGATGCAGCCGTATTTCAGTTTTCGTTTCGCTTTCAGTGTGTTTCTTTGCCGACTTTTTGTTCTAGGAAGCGGAGCCAGGAGCAAGGAGCCATCGGTGGCGCTACGGTAGCTGATTTGAGGTTCGGGGCATGCAGAAATCGAGGTGCGATGTGCGGCAAGGATGTCAGTCCGGAATTTCTATTCCAAAAGATATCCATATTCCACCGCTGGCCTCTGACTTCCCTGAACCGCCCGAATGCCTCTTTTTGCTCCCCTTGCAGCTGCTTGACGGATTGCCAACGTAGCTGGCAACGATTATGGATTGTAATACATCTTGCAGCTTGCAGCTCATTGATAAGTATCAGCCTGCTAGAATTATGTTGAGACATTGACTTTTAATTATCACGGCGCGACTTTTCTAGGCAATTTGCTAATCAATGCATCAAATCATTTTGTAAGGTGAGAATTGTACTCGTTTGTGCTAACACGGATTGCTGGTATTGATTTGGGTTTGAATATATAAAAAACCTACTACATAGGGAACTTATTCGTGTATAAATATGTTTGTAAAAAACTCAAAAATTAAATGCTTTAATTATCTAAACTCCAAAACTAAGAAATCCAAGAGGAATTACAGAATTTGGGAAATAGAATAATGCGTGAGCTCACTTCAGTCCATTACCGGAGCGAGGGAGACAGGGCCTGTGGGAGGGAGACACGAACATCGATTGATGTCTCACTGGGCGAGGAGCGGGTGGGTGGAAATTAACCAATTTATCTTTGTTTTCTGCACAACCAGAAGAAGCTGAAGCTGAAGCCGGAGCTGAGGCTGATGCTGACGGCGAAGAGAAAGCTTCTGGAACAAAAGTGGAGCGCAAAAAGTTTATAATAAAAAGGCAACAAAAGGATCTGCCAGGACACATCAACAACAACGGCGACAATGAGGACGACAAAAGCGAGGGCCGAATCCGAAGGAAATACTGGCGGGGGAGGACCAAACAACAAGCAAAAGGGTGGCGGAGCCAAGGAGTTGCACTGAAAGGATTCAGCCATTATTGGATGGGGTTTCCTTGGGCGCCCTGGCCAACGTGTGACACATTTCTGCTTTTAAGGAGGATTGCATTTGTTACGCGTGCGTTGCCTCCGCTACGGTTCAACGGCAATCGATCAAGAGCAAACATTTTTCGGTTCGGTTCAGTTTGGTTCGTTCGGTTTGGCTTGCTTTGGTGGGGCTGGAAATAGCGCTGCGGCGGTCGGGGGCAGGGAATTTAGTCAGTTTGAGTGAGTGCACTCATATATTATTCGCCTGCTTCGCCGCCGTGCCCTTTCTGCTGCCGGGCTGTGTGTGGCATTAACGAGGAGCGCACAACGGCAAGGACAACGGCAGGAGCAGTGCAGGGAGAGAAAAAAATGCATGCCAGAGTCTTGAAAGTAAGGGAAATTGTAATGAAAAACCTTAAAGATGTACCAAAAGTCAGAAACCAGATATAACTTTAAGTACTCACTTGTAAGCACCCTGGACTTTAACTATTTGGTAATCGAGTTTAAAATAAAGTGAATTACTTACTTGTTTGGTTCCATGGATGTCCTTATAAAATGTTATACTTTTTGCACTGTGCACTGACGATGTCCCGCCGCTTCCAGGCACACTTTTCCCTCCCATCAGGAGTCGCTGCCTGTCACGCAATGGTGCATGAAATTTGCCTGCCACCGCGGCCTGTCCTAGGCGCACTTTCACTTTCTCCGCCAGGCGGCTAAACTCAACTCAACCCCTGCCGTGGCCTCTGCCCCTTTGCTGCAGGTAACAGTTGCTACTAGAGCGGCTGCTAATGTTATTGGGTCGCCCTGCTGCAATAGGGCCATTCCTCATTTTTCCTCCGTTTTCCATTTGCGCCGACTGCTGCAGATGTGCTGACAGCAGCCTGTGGCTTCCTGCGAATATTACGTGTCACTCTCCACATGGCCGCGCATCCGTTGCATCCTTGTTTACATTCCATCCCGGGCACCCACGTCCTCGCAGCCAAACTCTACTTTCCACGCCTCGCTGGGCAGCGCGAAGCAGCTCAGGAAATTAAATTCCATAAATCTTGGCTGCCTGCAAAGGAGTTGCATACGAGCTTGCCACGGGGTGAGTTGGCTTTTTAATATCCTAAGTGGGGCCGGCAACACGTGGTTGCCGAGATGGGAAAACTAAAGTCCCACACGGCTTTAAAGTCCCCAAAGGACGGCTAAGAGGGCCAACTAAGCAGTTTTTCTCCTTGTTCATAAATATCTCAAGTAAATTTAGAGGCTTCCCGCCAAAGTTTGGGCATTTAAAAAGCCATTCAAAGTGAACGCATCTTATTGATAACCTTCGGACGGCAACAGCAGAGACCATTTGACCTCCACTCAGTCACTCGATGCACTCCGGCTGTGATGGCATCCGACGAGGCCAAAAGCGGAGCCAGCGGCTCCATCATCATCATTAGAAACTGCGAAAAGTCCACCAAATACTCGGCGGTGGCCCTAACTCGTTTTTGATGTTGCACCAGCAATCAGAGGCAATCACGAGCCGCCGCTTCATGTACAAACTTAGTCGTATATGGGCACCAAACTGATGGATCACACGGAGCTGCGATTTCATTATCCACGCATCTTGCCAATCCGCAGGTGCCGCTTGCCACTCGAAAACTCGTCGCTGGTAATGCAACTTTAATTGCCGATCAGTCGTTAATTGTGGCAAATTACAGGGAGAAATTGTGAGTGCAAAAAGACCAGGGCAGGCGCATCCTATGCGGAGATTAACCTGGGACAAACACCTCTATGGCGCCGAATAAAAGGAATCTTTTGATTGACGCAATTAATGTCGACGCTTTTGAGCGCCACCAAAGGAAGTGGCTTGATTATACGCCTGCATTTGGATAAATTGTGGTAAAAGTTGAAACATCTACCTAATGGATGTTGCTGAAAAAGCATTTTTGGGGAAACAATTTAAAAAATAATTAGTGCAGGCATTTTGTTGGACTACCTATAGAGCAGGGAAAGCAACAAGGAAACAAGTGTGGAATTGAATTTTAAATATAAATCTTAAACGTCCTAAATTGCTTTAATCATTATTTAGATTTTAAAAAATATTATTTTAGGCAGGAATTTATAATCACATGCTTTCTGAGTATCCAAAGCAAGTCAAAATGAACATGCTTTCAAGTTTTTAATGGAAAAAATGCTAACCGACTCTTGTTTTGGGAGAGACTTTTTTGAAAGCTCCTGGACGAATAATTTCATATTATTTGGAGCTGCTAAAGCGATCGATTTGAGCTGCGAAGCGGAAGTATTACGATCTGTTCGGGCTGGACCTCAATTATGGCCTGAACTCCTGCCGTTTGAGCTCCGCCAGAACCAAAAATAACCCAGCTGGGCGGCTCAGGTGTGTGCGCGTTTTGAGCAGCTCATAAATATTTCATCGCGAATTTAGAAGGCAGCAAAAAGAAACGATTTAGCCTGTTGCACTCGGATGCCCCGGCTACTGGACGGATGGTAACTTGAGTTTAAGTGTGCCGGTGTGGAGAGTGATTAACAAGAATGGTGGCAATTACAGGAAATTGCTTCCTTGCACCTTCCGTGGCCTCCTGAAAAAGGTAAGCATACAGGGCAGAAGTGTGGTTGATTATTTCATACGGAAAATGTGCGTGCACTTTTTACTTAATCGCAAATTTGATGCATGTTTAATGAAGACGTTTCATCGGCCAACTGCAGCGGCTGCTGCTGCTGCTGCTGCTCATTTTGCAATCACTTTAAAAACCATAATAAGGGTGAAATTTTAATGACTTCATTGCCGGGCTTGGAGCAGCAGCCATTCGCTGGCCAAGGGCCTGTTGACACAGCCATTACCCAGGAGGGAACAGGCCAAAACCCCTTTCGCGAACCATACTTAGTGCGTGTTTCTGGCCCTAATTCGTGCCAGTAATTTTCCCATATTTTCGTGGCTAAATAATTCGAGCTATTATGGAAAACTGCCTTTTAAGTGGCGGCCAGCAAGTGCACACTTTCTGCTTTCCCTTCCCGGCAGGTCAGCCATTTTCGGAGAGAAAGATGGTTGGCAACCGAGCGGGAAAGGTGTACGGTGTGCAGTGCACAATCAAAGGCCACTGCCGGTCTATCGCTCGGATGCCATTAAGGTAGCGCTCATCTATTGACAGGTAGAAAATTTATCGCCTGCATGCCAGACCGGCCGGGCTCAAATGAGTTGGAAAACCAGTTTTTCCCTCGCTTTCCCAGCTGCGTGGGGTCAATGGCTGATTTTGGGTCTAGGATACTGCCTTGCTCCCCTTGATTTTAGTTTTAATTACTCAAAAATCCAACCGATTTAAATAAAGGTTAAATATGCCAGAGCAGGGTCGAGGGCAAGTGATTTAAAATTCATTTCGGTGGCCTAAAACAAAGCTACTGGCTTGCCCAGATAAGGGCAGATCATTTCGAAAAGCATTTTTCATTTTCCCATAAACTGGCTTCTTCCATATTTTATATTGATCGAACAAGCTTACGCTGTGAAGCTTCCTCCAATGTAATTGATTTGTATATAAATTACAGTATAAACAATTTTACTTACAATGCAACAACTTGTTGCCACAGAATTGTATGCTCGTAATTGTTATGAGGCTAATTAAAAGCGAATCAACTTTAAGCACCAGTCTCACACTAATGAATATTTTTTGATAATTACCATAATTATGCAAATGTGCAACAATTTCATGCAGCACGCAGAACGGGCTCCCCATCTCCCTTCGGCCATTTACTTTAACAGTCGGTGAATGGCCCAGAAGCGATGGCCAAAGCGGAGTCATCTGCCTAATGGGCAGGCCTGGAAGCCGAGTAGAAAAACCCGTCAACACATGTCCTTCAATTGCAGTAGGAAAATTTATGGAACTGCTCTCCTTTCGCTGTTGTATTCCCTGCCCCTTCTCAACCTTTGACACCCCTCGGGTGCGGCCTACTCTCTCCCATTTCACCCATTGTGTGCCGGGGAATGTCCTTGACATTTTCCGGGATGCGTGGCGAATGGATATGCAAATATTGTCCATTCGATTGTTCGGCAATCCTTTGTAATCCTTGCCGTAGGTAGTCCGTGTCCTTCAAAACGTCAATCGCCGGCCGTCATAAAACTGCGCGCTGTGCCCACACATCCTTTCTCCGCGTGGGTGTCTGTTTGTTTTGTGTTTTGACTTCATCCTTTGTCGCTCACTGTGTGCCCGAGATTTATGGCCTTTGACTTTTGACTTTGACGAGCCGGATGCGAATGGAAATAGATGGCCAGATCAGTTTCCATTTCATTGCGGACACAGGCGGTTCGGTTGAAGATTCTCGTTCACTTAGCAGTAAGTGCCATCATCCGGGTATTAAGTTAAACTAGTTTTTAAATAAACACTTTGAAGACACAATTTGCTTAAATAGTAGCAAGCTTTTTAAAGTGCACCGCCTATAGTTTGTAATTAAAGCGCAGCCAACAACCTCAAATTTCCATTCTCCTATTCCATAAACAATCTCTATTAGCCATTTTGTGTGTGGCCCCTGTCAATTCTGGGGCCCCTCAATTTGTAGCCACAAAATTGAAAGCCAAGCAAAAACACAAGCGATCGGCCAACACAATCAACGGGATATTTAATTATAATTTTCTCTAGCGAAATAAATGAATTCTGGTAATGAAAATTCGCTCACTTTAATCGACTCGCGCGGCGGCGTGACGATGATCGATTTCGAAAGCCCACGGTCCGGCGTCCAGGGGTGGCGATACCGGGAAAGGGAACGGGGGGGCCCAGGCACACCTGTTTGGCCCTGGTCCGGCGAAGACTCCGTCTGCTGGTGCTGCCGGTTCTGGCATAAGACCTTGTTCCGATGGATTATTAATGATTGGCGATCGATCGTGCGGCGATCGAGCTAAACGCTCCTACAGAAATAGCCACAAATTTAGCTGGTAGCCGATGCAGCAACTCCTCCCTCTCGACTGCCTCATGCTCATCCTCATCCACGAGCTCATCCCGTTCCCCGGCCCAAGATCCAGGGGCAGCAGGCGTTAGCGTTTAGCGTTAACGTTAACTCAATCGACCTGTCATTTGGGCCTCAGTTGGCCCCTCGCATAATTGCCCCCGTCACTTGAAGCCGTTCTTCGGCACATCATTTATCAGGGCCGTCTATTTATAGTCCCTCGATCTGGCTACACTGCGGGAAATTTGGGTGCAGGGCTCACGCTAGTGAGCGAAAGCTATAGTCTTTATTTTCAAAGATTTGAAAGTGCTGACACATCTGCTTTAAGAAGAATAAATCTATCAAGCACCTGACTTCTCAATGCACCAAAAATTATGAATATTTGCTTCTAATTTAAATGTATAAACCTGCCCAAGCTTATCGGAGCATGTTTAAATGTTTAAGCCATTTAAAAACCAATTAAAAGCAAAGAAATCAAGAAGCGAAATTTATTCTTTGCCAAATCCAGTTCTGTTGGTTTCAAATGATCAATTTTGTTGTCCGTGCGGAGGGAGCTCTTGGGTTTCCTCGTTTGTAGATTTGCATTGCCAGCCGGCGAATCATTTATCAATATTTTGTGGAAATTAATTAGCCATCGTTTGGCTCTGTCTTTAATTCGATTTGTATGCGATATCGACTGGGTGTGAAATTCACGTTTGGGCTTCATCAATCACCCAACTCCCCGCTCGGCACACTCGCAGCCCCACTCGAGACGATCAAACAAACGCAATGTCGACATGAAGTCTGCCCAAATGCTGCCAAAGGATTCGGCGAGTCTCTAGCAGCGCAGACACTGTGGTACCTTGGCCTTCTTAGATGGCGGGCTGGGTGCCATCCAGCCCGCCCAATCAGTCGACACACTTTTCAATTGTTTATGCATTCTGGTTTTGTTTTTCGGTTTTAATTTCGGCCGAGTTCATTAATTTCCGCTCAGGCCTTCGGCCGACTGGGATCCCTTCGCGTGGAACCGCACCGTATCGCTTCCTTTTGGGCTGGACGTGCGTTTAGCACATCTTTGCAGGGCCAACTCATAAGCATTCATTAATTCTGGCCGCTCCAGTCCGGTCCGCTCGTTGTGTTTTGTTATTAATGATGTCCAACAAAACGGCGGCTCTTCGGTTCGGTTTCGCTTTGGTTTGGACTGTTTTCGGTTTGGCTGACACATTTGCGGGTGGTTTCTGTTTACTCTGCTCAACCTCCGATCATTGTTTTGCTTGTTCTTCATATTTTATAGGAGCACGCAGGCCTGGTTTATCATTACTTAATGTTGAATGATGTCGAGTGTTTGTTTTGACGGCAACTGTCCTGCACCGGCTCCGCTAAATTAAACATTCAGTGCAGTGATTAATGATTTTCCAATTTGTTGCGAGTGACTCCTTCCAAGAGGTGATGTGTTTGATGGGGTATAAAAACAAAGAGATACTGGTGGAGTTCTCAAGGGTTTTTCAAACAATTTCCAATAAAATAAAGCAAAATAGTTCGAGGAAATATTCAAGCTACTCCCAGCTACAAAAAGGGACTACCCCCGCAAAGAATGCAAATATTTTGTGAATCGAAAACACTTAGTGCAAACACATTTACTGATTTCCTGGCCACGCACAGATTGCCGGCAAAAACTAATACGAATTAAGTGAACGTTTTGGGGGGAGCACACACATCCACCCCAACATCCCGGCGCTTCCCTCGTGACGAGGGGAAAACGCACCCAGAGAAGCCAATTCTAATTCCCAGAAAACGCTTTTCATAAAAAACGCTGAGGGGAGACAAGGAAAATATTTGACATCAAATTCGTCAAACTCATGCGTCGAGGGCGTTTTGGGGTGGGCGTGGGCGCGGGTGCGGGTGCGGGTGCTGACTGTGGCAAGTGGCTGAGTGACTTTAAGGCTGGCCCAGGACCAGGACTCAGGGGCCACAACACAATACACAAAGCAGAGAGCACACAGGACACAGAGCCCGGCTGCCTCTGCCTGTCTGCCATTAGAGGCTCAAATGGAAAACGAAAATGTCTGACATTGACAAATGCCATCCGTCATTGCGAACACAAGATTGATATAGATTGGAATGTGACACAAAAATACGCACAACTGCCACCACCAAAGCGGCAGTGGCACTGTCGCACCACCGTGCCACCACCACCATTGCTGCCACCACCAATGGCCGCCGCCATACGCACTGTTTCGAGTGCGTGAGTCTTTTGTGGAAGTCCCCGTGGAAGTCGCCTTCTGACGATGACACAAGATGACGAGCGCTGATGAAAAACGTCGACGTCTGTCCATCATGTCACCCTTGTTTCCCCGCACAAGGCAGGCAGGACAAAAAGAAAACAGTAACGCAGCGAACTATGGTTTCCCGAAAAGATTCCCCCGACAGGGATGAAAAGCGGAATTTTTCACGCTTTGTCCTTGCTTGGGTTGCCCAAAGAGTTTTGAAGCCCCAAAAGAAAATACAAAAGATTATTGTAGAATGTAAAGACATTGGAATGATCAAAGGTACATCTTTTTGAAAGCATAAATTAGTAAGGAATACAATTTTAGATTTACCTGTTATGGCAAGAATAAATAAAATATTGCTTAGTTGTTTTTTAACCTGTTAAGACCCCTGAAACTTTAGTTTTCCTTTTTTATTTTGGGAGAACTTTTCGATCGCCCCGAGGATGTCGCAAAGTGAACCGCATTTCTTCCATCCGCATTTTTGTATGTGCGTGGCACATAATAATGGTGGATTTTCTTTGTTTGACGTTAATTTTTTATTCCCGCTGCCTTTGTCTTGGCTGCTTTTGTCGCCGGCTTGCAACTTGCACTTAAGTTTATTAGAAAGAACAAAGGCGAGGCGAAAAAGTCCGCCAAGGGTGGGGAAATCTTATGGATTAATGGCTGCAAGCATCGCACAGTGCACAAATTTGCATCTAATCTTCCACCGCCCCAAAATCCGTGCATCCCTACCCTGAAGCCGACAAAGAGTGGGGCGAAATCTGTTTTTAGATTGCTGCGAAATAGTTTTCGGCGAAGTTGGCGAGGAAATTAAACCGATGTCACCCATGTCGGCACTTAAGCCAAGTTGCGAGAGCTCGGTCCCCGAATAATAATCAAGTGTTAATTATTTTATGGTTTCCACAAAGTTTCAACTCTAACTTTTCACACACCGCAAATCATCACTCAAGATACGCATCGATTTCATCGCTGGCTGCCGGGCAGAAGCGAGGAGCAAGGAGCGTGGAGCGGGGTGCGGGCATTCGTTCATTTCCTCCTTGGAGCGACTGTAATGAAACTTCCGCTGGCAAACCCACACTGGGCGTCCTGCCCTCCCGGACAGGGGGACGCCCCTGGGCCCGTGGCAAACTAATGCGCTGCCATCAGTTGACGATGGCATTCAGATTAAGCGCTGCTGGCACTGAATGAACTCGATGCGGTGATAAAAACATTTATCAAACAAAACAGTTGAATAATCGCAAGGGGCCAGGACAAAGCCATCCCCACCAGGAGCCATCTCGCCGGGCATTCGAATCCAATACGAATCCGATTCCTAGTCTTGGGCCCAGGGCTTTTTCCGAACGTGATTAAGTAATTTGTGCGGCACTTAAAAATCAATTATCTTGACAGTTTCTATTTAAAGCATCCCGGTCTTAAGACTCTTGTCGAGTGATAATGTTATGATTAATTTAACATTTCTACAAATCGTAATAAAGCAAAAAAAGAGACAAAACAAGCATCGAAACAAATGAATTGCAATTTATATTAGCTGAATTTTTCGAAATACAAATTCGTCCCAAAATAAATTTATGATTTATCGAAAGTTTCCCAAAATAGTCCACCCAAAATATTCTTCCTCCTAATTATTTTTACATTTGACACTTCGTGCTTTGGTCGCGAGATGTTCGACAACTACTTGCATACAAACATAAACTACACAGCTCGGAAGAAGATCTTTGCCTTGGGGCTGGAAGACACACCGGGAAACAAGAACCCACACTCTGGAAATGCCGCCAGAGCCCCGACAATGGTTATTAATCAGTTTCCGATAATGCCGCCGACCGGGAAACATGAGTTTCGAATAAAACTCACAGATGTCTGGAGCGGAGGTGCACAGTGATCACTCCGTGCACCGAGGACGTGTCGCAGTCACACTTCTGCCGTTAATTAAACTCGGCAAGCGAGCGATGCCTTTCCAAGTTTTCCAAATTTTCCCTCTCCCTTGGCGGATCTCAAGTGTCTTCTTCGGGATGTCAATGCCTTCCCACTAATGCCGGAATCATGCTAAGTGGTGTGGCAGCCATCTCGTTGGTAAGTGTGCTGCGCTGGTCTATTCATAGATGCGTTGTCATTGGACCTTGCCGTGAGTTGCCGGCTCTTCCGGCAATTGATCGATCACTGCGTCTGCACAGGCGATGCACTTTGACGCCTTTGATTTGGGAGGCCTTCGCCCCTTCCTTCAATTAGCAAGCGATTGCATCTTCGATTCCAAATGCTCGCAGCCGTGTCACAATTTATTTCCCATGGATTTAAGTTGCTGAATTTCCAGGAGCCATAAAATCAGTAAAATTGTATTGATAGAATTTATGGTAAATATAAAATTTTACCTTGAAAGTAGCATAATCATATACATTTCAATTTGGCTTAAATTTGAGTGTTTTTTTAGGCCAAACAATGTTGGCACTGGTGGTCTTAACCCTTGGTTTAATCGAGAAAAGAGGCAGAAGCTGGAGCCCTAAAAAAAACTCTCCACCAGGCACAGGGAACGCAGTAAACGAAAACCCAAAAAATGTGCCAAGTTTCACTGGGATGCTGGCGGTCTCTGTCCGTCTCCCTTCCTCGGCTTGGCCGTCTCGCTTGCGCTTGCAGGGCTGCTGGACTGACTGGCTGCTTCTGCTGAATTTTCGGCTGTTCGTCATGTCCATCGAGTGATTTTGACGAATTGCCGTCATTAATCTATGACGTACGCAACTACCAAAGGAAATGCCATCATCATCAAAAGCAGCCCAGCCAGCAGCCGGGATCCGAAACCCGGGGCCCAGAATTCAGAATCCAGAGCCCAGAACCCGGGGGAGCCCGCAGGGAAGAGTCAGAGCCTGGGCCCGGACAAGGGACTGGGAACCGGAGTAGCAGGGCACTCGGAAAACAATGAACAGGGCAACGCACAAGGAAACCCAATCCGAGCTGCTCGCATTTTTTGGCCACATTTGGGAATTGACTCGATTTCGCTTTCAATTTCACATTTCACGCTCAGCAGCAGCCTTTAATTTGAGTATTACAAAGAGTTGGTGGCTCCTATGACATCATCTAATAATTTAATAATTGCGCCGCTCATTTGTTATTGTAAATTCTCGCTCGGAAGGTTTTCCGATTCTCGCGGCTTTTTGCACTAACAATTTGACATTATCTACTCTTGTGTTTTGTAATGCTGATAAGTTTAGCCGATCCAACAAACATTTCAAAGAGTTTGTCTAATACACATTAAAATTATTGTTTTACAGATAATAAGAACTTTTGGTGGCTTGAATATAATGATTACTAGCTACATGGACCTTTGAATTGAAAATTGTGGTTATACCTAACTACGAGTATATACCTAACTTGTCTAGTTCGACAAATTTGTTGGTCTTTAAGATGATCGCCTAAAAGGGGATTTTTAGGAAGACTGCGTTTTTTTTTCTTGAGTTCGAAAGTGCAACAGGATCTTTCAAAAGGTTCTATATTCGGAACCGCTTTTATTTCGCTATGGGTGTTACTGTATATTTGTTTAAAACATTTTTGAAACCGTATCTAGAACCTAAGCAATCCATTACCACCTTATGCAAAGGCTGCCCAAGTCGAGTCAGTGTCTCAAGCGAAACGCGCGATGTCAAATCATTTTTTATTCCCAGCAACTTTGCATTCCCCGCCAGCACCCCTCAAACATGAAAAACTGCAGCGCCAGCGGCTTGCATAAAGGGGGGTTATGTGTATTTTTCGCTGATATTTTGTACATTTCTACATAAACGCATTTCATGTTTACATTTTTCCAGTGACAAGTGTCTGAATCACCGAACGCTGCACTGGGGATGACATATGGAGGCAGGGAGAGCCAGTGACACGCAGCCGACAATCGATTAATCAGCGAAAAATAATAAGAAACACGCTCGCCGATCCGTCCCGCCCCCCGGAATCCACGCCCCCTCGCCCATCCCCCTTGGCATCGCCCATCCCCATTCCCATCCCAGGAGATGCAACTGCAGGCGAGTCGGAATCTCTGAATGCGGAACTGATGTCGCTCGGGGCTCTAAAAAAATGGGCAACTTCAACATTTCGGGCAGCCGAATAAATAAGCAACAAACAGCATCCGAGGGACCGAGTATCTGGCGTTATGACTGAGATTCTAAGATGAATAAAACTTGGCGTTCGAGTTGCTTTCTGGTGTTTTTTCTTGGCCGGGTCGGGGGAGGAGCCCACAAAATTGGTTGACAAAGTCGCGGCCCTCGAAATGAAGACAACAAAGCCAAATGAACGAAAATGTCAAAGCCAAATGACTGACCAAACTCATTACAACGAAACTTCAAATTACCCAAATTAATCTAATTCTGTGTGAGTTTGTTTTGTGCGCCTGTTGTTGTTTTCAATGTCAATGAGTTGAGTTGGCTTGTCAGTGGGCAAAGTTTTGATTCTTTCTCATCGTTCGACAGCCATTTGTTAGGGCTTTATGTTTGTTAGTTTATTTCTCTGTTAACACATTTCCCACATAATGGGAAATTGTGTTTTGTCATTTGTTTGGCATTGGCTGCCTCGCGGCCGTTTTGAATATCGAAAGCAAATTTCACATTCATTCTTTCTCCGCCGATATTTGCGTGCACATCTCTCGAGTTAATTATATCTTAAATGGTTGCCACGGGTTCCACTTCAAAGCCTCTGCCACAACGATCTGTCACTCAAACAAGCCAATGGCAGCGCCAGACATGGATTCTTTGATGTCCCCAACTGCACTTGGATCGGTGAAATATATAAGTGGCATGTGGCAGCGTGACACGAGTATGTCATAAAAAAAATATAAGAAAATATCAAGTTATTATATATGAATTCTTGGCGTAATATTTTGAATTGAATAAAGTCACTAAAATTACTTTTATAACTCTCTCAATATCTTATCGATCATGAACGTTTGCTTGAACGTTGAAAATACAATATAGAAACTTGAAAGCTTGACAATAGTTTCAAAAGATATCCATAAACCCTAAAAAGGGGCTTACTTTCGTATATAGTAAATATTTGTATTTTCAAGCATACTTATAAAAAAACGCTGCAAAGAGAACGGATAAATATATGCGTTTTGGGGTAAAATTTGGAATTGTATGCAAGCCCTAAAATTGATTTTACAACTCTGTCAATTCCTTATCTATCAGGAATTGTATGTTCGAACGTTTGAAAGGCAATAATTGCAAGTATTTAAAATATAGAAACTTGAAAGCTTAATAATATTGTCTCATCATATTCACAAACTTTGTTTCACATAAAGAAATAATACAGCTTATAATGAAACCTAGTATACCCTGGGATATATAGTAATTGATAAGAATCATGATTTTTAACACCTACTTGCGTCCTGCTGCATCATCACGCACCCATCTCCATCTGGCAATCTGCTGCCCACCCGACTGCATTTAGATATATAGCCATATAGCCTCGTCGCGCCGTCGACGCTGTTGGCGTCATTATTAATTTGTGCCTCAAATGCGGGAGCGGCCACGGGGAGCAGAGTTTTCAAAATGAATTTTTATGCGCCCCAGCCTGTGCACTGCAGCAGCTTCTGCAACTCTCGTTTTGTTTCAATTTTTTGTATATGCATTTTTTTTGGCATCACGTGGCTGCCACTCCCGCTGCCTATTTGCCTCCCTACCCGCCCCCGACGGCTGCTGTTATATTTGACATATTGCCGACATTGATAGTATGAGACGTTGCAATGAAATTTGTTGCGCTCGTCAACGGGAGTTGCGGCCATTACTCAACGGCCGCCCGAGTCACGCATTCAAATGGCAAAGATCTTTTGGCTTCTGCACCCCGGTAACCCGAGGTGTATTCAATTTGAGCAGATGGCGGATGCCTTGCCGCGGGTGTGGGAGCCAATTGGGAGGCGCAGACGCTGCCTAGAATTTAAATATCAATGAACGCAATCAATGATGCGATTCCTTGGTATAGTCGTGTTAAAGCCCACGAAATTCTGATAAAATAACGAGCCAGATATCAGTCATTGTGAACCATCTTCCAGATCATCTGATTGCGATTGAATCCCTCAAACGATGTCTGCGATATCGCTCCGTTCGAACCATTTAACGCAGCCATTTTGTTGCACTGCACCGAATGTGCGCAATTAGTTTTTCCCAAAACGCATTTCACTTTCCAATGTTCGGGGTCTGAGTGCGTAATTTCCTTGTTGCGGCAGCCAGCCACGCATGAAACGCAATTTTTCACTTTCCCTTTTCCCGCCGGACCTTCATTCAGCCGATCGAACACTAATTACAAAGCAACATCAAAATAATTATGGCCACTTTGGCCATAATAACCAAGCAACTTGTCCCGTGCACTTGTACCTGGGCAGGCTGCGGCGGCAGTTTCGTTTGAGCTGGATTGGATTTGCCGGAATTGCTTTCACATTAAAAACACTCTCACCCACCACAAAGTCCTGCCGGCCTACCTGGTGCTGGCCAGGAACGGCAATTAATACCTTTCACTCTGGCCCGTTTGATGTGCCCTGTCATTCCGACTGCCACTGTCGGTCGCCCATTTGTTTGTGTCAACGCTGGAGCCGTTCTGGAGCGGCTCGGAGCTCCGATGCTGCCTCGGATTAGAAAGTAATCACGGCCGATAAGAAGCGTCCACCGGCGAGCGTCTCCAGGGACCCTCAAGGTGGGCGCACTGGTCAAAAGCGCTGGGTTCCGGCCAGCCTGGCAATTTAAATTAAACTTCCAGTCCACCACCACCACCCATTTGGCACTCAGGAAAACACTTTTGCTTGCTGTTTGTCGGGGTATAAGATTTAAATTTGCATCAGGATATGAAAACTACAAAATTATATAACCTTGTTTTATAATATATCCAAGGATCAATTTTAAGTATTGCTTGGATTTCCATGCTCGGTTTCACATTGTTTCTTCCACAAAATAGGTTCTTAAGCTTGTAAACTTTTTTCGAGTGCATTAACCACCCACACAGGATTCTCCATTCGGTTACAAATGTCCATTGGGACTTTGCTAATCTGTCATTCGCCATGACGATGTGCTCCCGAAGGCGGCCCTTTGGTTCGCTCTGCTTTGGTTTGGCTTGGTTTGGTTTGGAGTTTGGAAGTTCCACACATGTGTCCAGACAGAGATAGCAGCACGGGCAGGAGGAGGCGGGCGGGCAGGAGTTCCGAAACGAGAGCAAGCGGGACAGAAGGGCCTGAGGGAGCGGCGAAGGACACCAACTGGCAATGAAAAAGGACGAGTGTTCATATAAATGACCAAAATGCCACGCACTGACCCAACGCATCGCCCATGGCCCATGGCTTGGCCAAGCAGCCACCCCCTTTCGGGTTTCACCCACTTCGCCAAACACTCACCACCCACCACCCACCGCCCAGCACGAAGCACCCAACATCCCTTCCCCCGCTGGACTACGCCCATTGGCATCGACGACATGGCAGATAAAATGTTTCAATGTCCAATCGGGCAATTTGTCAAAATACTCGCCAATGGACATGGCAATTTTGTTTTTTGTCGGAACGGCCCAGACAAAATGTTTGCTTTTAGCGCATACGTGGAGGTGGAAGTGGAAATTTGTTTAACATTGTTATGAAGTTTTCCACCAGGTTTAAAGGATCTAAACAACTTTGTTTTATTACTGCAGGGCCGGGAGGTGGATTTTTTACATTGTTACCCCCTTTAAATACCTCCACTTTATGATAATATTGCTTAACTATTTCTTCGCTATGCTGATCCACCCAGAAGCAGTTGTGCATGTCTAATGGAAAACACTAATAGAACACTTTTGCACCACTGAGTAATTTAATTGCTCCATCCCGACTTGGGCTGACATGAGGTAAGGTGCCAATGGAGCATATCAAATTCAATTCTAGCCAGTTATTCAACGGCCACGACTGCACACGCCGCCTCATATTGCCATTGTTGTTGGGTTCGTGGGAGCCAGGAGCTGATTAATGGCGCGCAATTAGTCAGCATAATTTCCGCTAGATGATTTTGCATTGGCATTTGCATGGCCTGCATATACGCACGGTCTCGAGGCACAGAAAAAAATAAGAGCAAAAACTTGGCTAATTAAATTAGGCATATTGTTAAGGAAAGTGTTCCGAAATACACCTTTTGGGTCTACATTTCCCTTCACTTTAGCATAATTTCGTTAGTATTGAATTCCCCAAAGAAAAAGGTTCAAAAAAATATTCCAGTGAATGGGTTTCCTTGCTACAAAAAGGCGAAATCGTTGCGAAACTATTAAGTGAATATTGAATGCATGATATTGAAATGAGAGTACGGAACCGGTGTGGCATTTGGCCAAGCTGTTGGTATTTGCGATGTTCCAGTTCGCATCCTGAACGCATTCACGTTTTCCGCTCCTGCTCCTGCGCCTGCTGCTGATCCTGATCCGGTCCCCGTCCCCTCCGCGTCCGTTCCATTCACTTCGGAGTGCTGCGGACGCCGCTGCTGCTTTGTAACAGTCTGATTTTGACATTGACGGATTCCCGGGCATTTATCATGCACTACGCCCCTGAAGGGAGGCCGGAGCCAGTGAAGGAAGCGAAAAGGATACTCTCGGACTCGCCCCGTCCGTGCGAGCTGTGTGCTGTGTACTGTGGCCTTAAAAGCCTACCATCTTGGTGGATGACTGCGATGACGACTGGCCCAAAAACGGACCGACTGTGGCAGCATTCCGTCAGAGGCGCGCAGGAACCCTCGATGGCGTTGAAGTTTTCATTATACATATTTGATCCCCGGAACGTTGCGTGAAACAAATCCATATCAGTCAACTAGACCGGCATCCCGCCAAGCGATGCGTGTAATTAAAATGTTTTAATCTATGCGATACATTCAGCGATCCAGAGGAATTCAATTATCTAATTGGGTTCTCAGCGAGCTTTTCTTTAAACGCAAATTTAATTCCGGTTGGGAATACTTCAGAGAGTAACTTAGAGGACTATGGACGATTTTGTGCAATAGTTTTCCGTCTCGACTCTGAATTTTTGAAAGAACAAACGTGCCGCACCTTGCCTCGGCTCCTCCTTCTCCGTTTCAAGAGTAATTTGAGGAAGAAATTGAAATATCCACACCTAACTGATTGAAATCGATACGCTTTTGAAATCGCTGGCGAGACAAAGTCTTCGGCGGAGAAAAACCTGTAGAACCTGTAACCGGGTTCCGAGTATTCTGGGCCCCGCCGACATGCAAACGAGCCAAATATTAATTGGGATGTCAATTTGAATTTTTCCCTTTCGCTGCTCCGAGACTTACATTTAACAGCTCAATTAATTGTGGCGACTCATGTGACCAGGACGCCTCCCCGGCTCCGGGCCGCGAGTGCCGGGCCAGATTTGAGTTATGCGATCCATTGGCATTATCTGAGGCCCGACTCGGGCGCAGTGACAAGCGGCCACAGATTCATTCGGCGATCGGAGGGATCGCCGCCGATAAAGATCTCAAAAGGATCTTGCTGACTGTTTTAGGACGCGCTCCGTCCCGCTCGGGCCCTCGGCCGCCGTCTCTTTCTCTCGAAGAATTAATGGGCGCCATTATAGTGCGACAACTCTTAGTTGTGGTGAAAACGACTTTAAGTCAGCTTTAAATTGAATAATATTAATTCGCGCGATAAGGCGTGTGATCGCGGTCATTAATCAATTAATTAGTTTACCTTTTGTGTCGCTGAAACTGTGCTTCAGGCTGCAGCGCAAAGGCCGCTGCGCGCATCTCGATCTAACAGAATCATAATTGCCCAAGGAAAGCCCTCACCTCAACTCGCCGAACAAAACAAACCCAAACAAAACCAAGTTATAATTGCCTCAGACTCTGAAGAGGAAACAAACTATATACTTGTATGAGGGGGAAAAAAAAACAAGAAAATAAACAAATAGAAACGCTGCCTTGCGGCACTTTTATTACATTTGTTCTCTCGTTCTCAGGTTGCTGTTGCTTTTAATGACCGGCGAGCAAATAAAAGAAAAATGTCGTTCTGATTGACGAATTGCGTGCGTATAATTGTATCTTCCAGATATTTTTGTTTACTTGCGCCATATTTGCCCTGTCCCCCCATCCACCTTGCTGAGGGAGAACAACTTGAATCGCACCGAGGGGGGGGCGGGGGGAGCTGCCTGTCCGCTATACGAAAGTTTAATTGAGGAACAACTGTGGAGAGGCGCCATACAAAACTTTGCCGGTTCACGCTCACGACTCACGCAAGACGAAACAAAAATGTCGGATATCTTTGAAGTTTCGTCGAATGACACACGAGCGTAGATTGTGTATCTGTGTGCCGCATGTGGGCCGTGCATTGTTTGGGGCCGTGGAAACTCACTCGTGGGCTGCAATTAGGAGAACAAAGTGGGAAGGCAGATACCTTTGTTTGATTACAAAGAACAACAGAGCCGGGCAACGGCAAGACGGCAAGGAGTAGTTTTTTGTCTCTGCCCTAACCAAGCGAATTGAGCAACCGAATACTAGACATTCCATTAAATTGTTGCACTAATAACAAACGAATTTGCTTGTTTAGATTGTTTTACATCTAAAAGATTGCTTATCCTTTTTGTATCCAAGACATACTTGTTTGTGTCTACACAATGTTCTTAAAAATGTTGCCAAGCATAAGAAGAGCAACATTCCGTCTCCAAGCAGTTCTTGCAAGCAGTTTTCCCCGGTGGTTGTCTTTGCTAAGGGCTAGCATGTTTCTGAATTTAATTCAAAATCAGGATATTTCAGGAAACCTATAAAATGTAAGTCTTTCGCTATACAAATAAAAAAGCTTAAAATCATGGCTTATTCGGTCTCTTGAGACTTAATTATTCCAAATATTCTAGTCTGCCTAAAAATGGTAAGCAGCATCCATGTAGATAAAACGGTTTATTTTNGTTCTTAAGAATGTTGCCAAGCATAAGAAGAGCAACATTCCGTCTCCAAGCAGTTCTTGCAAGCAGTTTCCCTTGGTGGTTGTCTTTGCTATGGGCTTGCATGTTTCTGAATTTAATTCAAAATCAGGATATTTCAGGAAACCTATAAAATGTAAGTCTTTCGCTATACAAATAAAAAAGCCTAAAATCATGGCTTATTCGGTCTCTTGAGACTTAATTATTCCAAATATTCTAGTCTGCCTAAAAATGGTAAGCAGCATCCATGTAGATAAAACGGTTTATTTTGACAGGCTCATGTAGATAAATATGAGTATTTAACATCCTCTTGGGAATCGAAACATATTCTTCCAATGAGAATTTAAAATATGCTAACATGTTTTCGCTATTGACACCAGATGGAGCCGGGTGTGATATAGAAATGTAATCCTTATAACCAGGATCGTTGGGCTAGACAAAAATATATAGCCAAAAATACAATCTGTTCAAAACCAAAACAAAAGCTAGGACATGAATCGAATTAAATTGAGTTTCCCCTTTCTTAATCGTTTATTAACATTTATTTCTGTTTGGGTTTTTTCTGATCATGGACGGTAAATATTGGAAAACTGAAACCTACAATAATATATACTATCCATAAACATATATAAAATATATAACAAATCTTACAAGTCTCCTGTAGTCCAATTAAGAAACCATATATACTATTACATCAGGTAACATGCTTGGAAGCGTATTGTACAACTTTTCGCGACTATAGCTCCAAAATTACAAAATCATATGAATTTATTATTACCACATCATCTCTTTTGGGAAACTCTTTTTTGAATACCCTTTAAAACCAAGTAGTTTTTTTTTGAAAATTATAAATTTAATGCTGAATTTAAAACTGGGATGGATCATACCTTTCAATAATAATTTGTTTTTTTAAAAAATGTTATCTATTAACAATGAAATAAAGTGTATTTTAAACATAATTGTTTAAGGACAAAGAGATTTATTTGATATATTATTGTTAGGGAATGTTGTATATTTGGAAGTAAAATTAAATTTAAGCAATAACTGATTGTTGGAAAGTAAAAATTCCAAATCTTCCCATTCGCCTTGCCAAATTTTTCGGCATCCCCCAGTTCCTGCGGGGAGCTCTCTCCCATGGAATTTAGTGGCTGTTCCGTGGCCGTGAAGACTCGAATATAATGCCAGCCCCATCATACATTGTAGATAGTTATATGGCACAGATGCAGATGCGGAGGCGGTGGCGGTGGCACTGGCAGGCAGATCGAGTACCGGGTACGGGCACTCAAGATGTGCTACGTCGAGCGGTGCAGCGTTTTGTGTGCCATCCGCGGATTCTGAATCTGAATCCGAATCCAAAGATGCCTGCTCACATGTTTTCGGCGGTCTCTTTGACTCGAATAAAAGCGCAGTGGATGGCGGTCGTCGGTGGTGCGGTTTGTGCAGGGCATATGTTTGATTAAAAATTAAAATTATCATTTACGGCCCATTTAAACTAAACCGACCAGAGATTTCCTCGCGTTCGCTCTCATTTTCAGAATAACGAAACATATTTTCATTAGCTGCCTTGCCGAGCAGCGACAATAATTGAAATACATCTGCAAGATTACTTGACAAGACGCAGCCTTTGTTCTGCGACAACCTGAAGTTGAAAATTAGAAAGTCTTTTTATTTGTACATTTTGAAGAGCCTACAACTCTTCCCAATAACGATGAATTGAATTAATTATGAATAAATACTTATTTTTGGCACTGGCAACCTTTCCTGATCCCGCAATTTGCTTTGCTTTGAATTCCAATCGAAAAATCGAAACCCACGAACTCAGAAGAAACTGAATCAAACCCGATTCGAGCATAATCAGCTTAATCATAAATTAACAATAAAATCCGTGCCCAGCGCCGTCGCCTTTTGCAGATAAATTAGTCAAAGCGACACGCCATAAAGCATTCGGTGAACTCATAAATCCCACAGCCTCACCGAGGATGGTCTATGGGATCTTCGGTTTGGGGACTCGGTGGCAGAGGTTCTCAGTGGCAGTGGCTTATTACCATATTGATGTTAACCCCCGGTCGGGCAGGGTTCAGCACTGATCTAGCCGCTGGCGGACTATCAGGTTTGGCTTAGTTTAATGTGTGCGCTTTGGTTTTGGCGCTGATTTCATCGGCGTTTGGCCGGACGATTCCGTGGAAAGTACACGGCGGACGGACCAAGTTCATGCATAGAAATGAAGCAGTTGGGGGCGACATCCATAACTCATGCAGCATACCAGGCCATGCCGATCTCGATCTCATTACCATTCCCATCACAAACACACAGGCCACATATGTAGCATGGACTGCGGTGTTCCTACTAGACGTCTTGGTCCGTGGAGATCGGTGGCATTTGCCGGGCCATTAGACCGGGCTGCCGTGTTGATATTGCCAGCCATTCGGAAACCGTTGATTTGGGTCACAATTAATTGCTTTTTGAGCGCCATAAATATATGGCCATCACAACAAAGGGTGCGGCCGCATCAGAAGAGATGACCTTTACAATGACTTGCCCGTTTTTTTGGAGTAGCCAAATCAGTCTGATCGGTGTCGCATGTTTGGTGATGATATGACAGAAACCTCATTTCTGGATGGGATTTTCAAGTGTGTTTATTGCCAACTCCTTGACAGTTAAGTTACTTTTTTGTAGAAGTTAAAGGAATGTTTAATTTGTTGAGAATACATTAGAAGCCCACTGGTAATTAAAATTATTGCGAATTTGTTGTTCCGGCAGTCTTCTGGAACGCATTGAACACCCTTACAACCGATTTCGGTTTCCTGGATCGACAAAGTTAATTCGCTTTGCACGCTTGATCCAATGTTTTGGCTTAGACGCTCCGTGTTTATCTTAAACATAAGGATAATGTAATGTAATCCCTTCCAGCTAAAGGCTTACCCGCCATTCCCTGTACCCTTTGCATGGCCGTGTCTGGCCTGCGAAAGATACCCTTCCCCTTTCGCGCGGGTCGGGTCATTTGCGAATCTCTGTCGCATATCCCGCTCTAGCTGCCTGGAAACGCGGGACGGATTAGGGATTCGGCAGCGGCGACAGAAAGGATAATTCGCCAACCGACAATGGCGCGCGGACAAAGGTGTTTTGTTTTTATGACTTTGTAACTCCTTCGCCGGCTTAAGGAGGTAACCGTGTGCTCGTGTTGGCGAAAGGATAACTTTACGATCGTTATGGTTGAGGCCGAGTGCTGGGCAGGGGCACGGAAAGGGTCGCGGACAGGAATCCTGAGCAGCCGAGCCCGAACCCGATCCTGGGCAGCCGGAGGAGGCAGGTACCGTGTCCGGCTAAGTGGACACAATGGCCCGCCTATTCGCAAATGCGAATTCTGCGAGCGACGCCCATTGTTTTGACAAAGGCGGGCTTTATTTTGACTATTTAAAGGATTACGCTAAAGGATTGACTTTGCAGCCTTGACTGCACCGGGCCAGCAAAAGGATTCCGCCCACAACGACGACTCCTTCCGCGAATTTCTGGGTTTTATGGTTCGCGAATGAGTTAAGAGTGTCCTCCAGGGCTCTCTAATACAGCAAAAAGCGAATAAAAAGGATAAAAAAGCGATCCCTTCGCAGAAGGACGCGGCAAGAGTTAACGTAACTCTTTCGCAATTTACACGTAAATCTTTTACCACTTTTCCCGAGTTGCCGGGAACCGTAAAAGACTGTACAAAAAATCCAAAAGAGAAAATTGACTCTTGGAAACCCGTAAAAAATTCCTTGCAAAATCGTTTGCTTAATGTTGAATAAAGGGCTAAGGACAGAAGAGTTGACTTTTAGGGAACTCATAAAATAGATCCCTTGAAACACGTTTACTTAATGTTGGCTAGTCCTTGCAAATTCGTTTGCCTAATGTTAAATAAAGGGCTAGGGACAGAAGAGTTGACTTTTTGGGAACCCATAAAATAGGGGACCCTTCAAACATACATAGTTTCATAATTTTAGTTGCATACTGAATACCTGAAATAACTCAGGTAAAGAAATATGATGGCACTAGAATATTCTTGCATCTTAATTAATTTGATGGTATAGTAACCTTATAATGTTAGAAATATTTCGAGGTTGCAACAATATGTAGTCTTTATATTTTTATTCAACTATACGAGTACAGATTAATTTTCAGATATATCAATATATTCCACATCAAAGGAGGGGTATATAAAAATAATTTGGAGTCTAACAAAATGTTATTTTTAAAGGTTTAATCATAAACTAATAATTTGTATTATTAAATTCCCATGGTTATAAAACTTTCGGTAGGGCAGCGCACAACGGTTGAATTGATTTAAAATTTCTAGATAATATATTGCAGTACGCTTGAAAGGTGTCAAGAAAATGCGTGTTGCCAAAAAGAATTTCGCACTTAACTCTACCCAAAGGCCAATTGCAGATGCTACGTGTGCTCACCCACTGACCACTTTTGTCTAATGAGTCGAATAAATGATGCCCCGGGAAAATGCGTACATTTCGACTGCGGAGCTGGCATTCCTTTTCCTTTATTTGATTCCGCGTTGCGCTACCCATAACTGTCACGGGTGTGCAATGAAAAATGACCAATCAATGTCTCACTTCAATAGACGAACAAACAGGGCCCGGAGGGGAGGAAGGCGTTAGGGATGTGGCGGTGGTAGATAGACCCAAATGCCCGGCCAAAATGTGACATTTTTCTCTGGCGAAAAGAGTGCATTTTGCAGGAAATCCGGGAGATAGCTGTGGGTCGGGGAACGGGGGGATCAAGGCGAGGAAATGCAGCTGCTCGAATTTTCACGATTCGTGCTCAACATTGAATCGCTTGCCTTTCGCAAAAATTTGTTGGGTGGTGGCAACGATCAAAGAATGAAATTAATCAGACACGAGTCAAACTTAAGCTAAATCAATATTCCGCAGCACAATTAATCGATCAAGTTTATTTGATTGAATAAATTACACAAAGTATCTTAGGTTCCTTTTTTAGGGGATTATCTAACAATTTACTAAATAAAATTGTTCTGTGTTTGTCACACCCAAACAAAATTCTTTAGTTACAACAATTCTTTTAGAATTCATTTAGAATTGTTGTTAAATATATTTTAATGTATATATACGTATTAATTTCCTTTAAATACCAAAGCAACAATCCCAAACTCAAAATGCAGATTATTTTGTGTAAATTCGATGCGTTCTCTTTTCGTTTATTTTTTAAATAAATAGGTATGATTCTAATACAATGGTAACCTAACTGCTTATAACGAACTGTACAGTGAGGCCTCTAAGGGCTTCAACAATAAAACATGTGTGTCAGTCTCCAAGTCTTTTGGCCATAACCAGCCTCCCAGCTGAGTGTTTTCGGGTTTGTGGCCGCAGCTAATCGATCGCTGAGAACCCATCATGGCCAGCCACTGGGTTTCCTTCGCAGCAAGGAGCCTGTCGCGCTCTCTGGCCTGCCTGCTCCTGCGCACTCTTTGCGCCTTCCGCACTCGTCCTGCGGTGCCCGAGGGTCCTGGGCACCGTAGGGAGTGCGGCTCGACGCTCCGCACACTCTGCAGCTTGCTTCTCGGCTCTTGGCATTTGCGTGTCACCCGCAAATGGCCGAGAGAAGTGCATGGTTTCGTGGCGATTCTCGGTTTTCGGGTCCTCGGTTTTCTGCTTTCGCTTTACCGATTTTCCGATTTCCCGACTTGCGCTTAGGTCTCTGGTTTTCCGCTCTGTGGTGGAACACCGCGACCTAGGGCAGATGGTACAGCTCCTGCTGGTGGTGCTGATGGTGCTGCTGGGCCTGCGGCTGGTAGCTGCACTGCTGCTGGTGGTGGTACTGCTGCGGGTAGGGATCGTACTGCTGGTGCGACTGCTGCTGAGGGTAATCATTGAGCAGGCCGTAGCCATGATTGTGGTTGTAGGCGGGATAGGCCACGGCGGAGGTAGCGGTGCTGGCGGTGCTGCTGTGGTGGTACGGGGCCGGGACAGCGGTCTCCAGGGACGGCATGAGAGCGGAGTAACCGGCACCGCAGTGCTCCGGGGAGCTCTCGAGGGTGCGGTCCTTCTTGGACTTCATGCGCCGGTTCTGGAACCAGATCTTGATCTGGCGCTCGCTCAGGCTCAAGGCATTGGCGATGTCGATGCGACGACGCCGGGTGATGTAGCGGTTGAAGTGGAACTCCTTCTCCAGCTCCAAGGTCTGGTAGCGGGTGTAGGTCTGGCGGGTGCGTTTCGAGTCTTTGCAATCTAAAAGTAACAAAAATAAAAGATTTGATTAGTCACTGTTGATGGTATGGCAATCGGATATGCAAATTGTGTTTTGCCAACTGAGATGTGGAGATTTAGGGGTTGTTGCGGATGCCTACCTGATGCCAAACTCTCCTCGATGTGCGACCAATTGAAATCGGCCGGTCCGCTCGGGGCTGTCACAATTCGATGATTGATCTCCTGGCTGACAGCTGACGAGGACGACTTCTCCCCCGGCGACTGGGGTGGCGTGCTGAGGCCTTCGACGGGCGGCAGCGAGGTGGGCGTGGTCGGCGGCGGGGTGGCAAAGTCGCCATTCTTCAGCTTCAGCGACTGCGGCGAGTAGACGTCCAGGTAGTCGACATCCTCCGAAGTGCTGGGCGTGGGAGCCGCCACGTACTCTTGATCGTAGCTGGGGGCGGGGCTGGCGGCGATGGTGGCCTTGGGGGCGGCGCAGGCGGAGGCGGACGAGGAGGTGGAGTTCTTCTTCACCGACTCGAAGGTGGTGTAGAAGTAGTCGGGCGTGTACTTCAGCTTCTTCACGGGATTCGTGAGCAGGGCCCTCAGAGTGCTGGGTCGCTCCTCCACGGCGGCGATGATGGAGGCGGCATCCTCCTCGGCCTTGCGCTTCGCGGCCTTGGGCGGGGGAGTGGTGGGCTGGCTGACCTGGGGCGCAAGTGACTGTGTCTGGGGCTGGGACACCTGCTCCTGCTGCTGGCCGTAGTAGTAGCAGCTCTCGGAGTAGCTGTCCTGGGGATAGTAGCCCTGGTAGCTCTGGTAGTTGGAGCCGGCCTGGTAGTAGCCGTTGGCGGAGGAGTTGTCGTAGTAGGTGGGCGGGAGGCTGTGGTGGTGGTACATGTTGTACATGTTCATGTTCTCGGCGTAGCTGTAGTGGCTGTTGTGCTGACTGTTGGTGGTGGCCATTTCTGAAATGTATGCGAGACTTTTCTGCTTTTCCGGCAAACCTCTGCGATGTGAATGCGTCGCTGGTGCGTTTGCGAATGAGCTGGTCCTGCCGCAGATCCTGCATATATAGCAAACCTCGAGCCCGGCACGGCACACGCTCGTCGTCATAGCGCATAAATATCCCTGCGCATGACGCTTTGCCGCCTGCTGTTCGCAACCACCCCTCCCTGCGAAGTGTCCTTGCAGGCAGCGCGGCAGCGAGGCTGCGAGAGGGGAAATTATCCGGAGGACTAGGCTGCGAGTTATCCGTACGGGGCCTACCTGCTGTGCTGCTTATTACCTACCCATCGCGCCCATTATCATCGCGAGTTATCCGCCGGAGAATTTCCCCTGCCTCGCCGTCCTTGAGACGCTGCTGCAGTAATTACGTCCATGAGATGCCTGCCCATGAGGTGCTCCGAGTGGGACGGCTGCACCTAGCCGAACGCCTGCTCTCCCTCTAATTGCAATAATCATAAAGACATAAAAAGGAACTGTAAACTGCTGCAGCGATCCTTCGACAAAAGGGCTTTTTCCCTGCCCCGTTCCGTTTATGGTTCCCTAAAAATTTCTCTGGATTTTTGCCAGCGCAGGACGCGGATCGCGAGGCTGGCTGCCAGTTGTTCTCGGAATCGGGCCCTTTCCCTCCGATTTTATTCCGCGGCACTGGGCGGCCAAAGGATAACATTGCGTCCGATCGGCCGAGGATGCGAGGATTGCGCGTGCGAGCGTCGCGTGTTTGCGCTTTTTGTTTGTCCTCGTGGCCAGCAAGTGCGCAACTCCCGCTCCTCAGCCGCAGCTCACTCCTACCAGCTCACTCCTGGCCACGGTATCCTCTTGTTTGCCGAGCGCCCGAAAGCCGCTCAACTAAATTGACTGCTAAAAAAAACAATCGTCTCTCGCCCACTTTTTGTGTTTACACGACTTTCTGATCGGCTTACGCGGCCGGAAAAACTCTATCAGCCACCCCCGTAGCCCACCCCGGGCCATATCGATGGCCTGGCATATGTGTGCATGTGCGAATCCTACCCCGACTCCAACTCCATCGGCAACCCTGCCCCTGCAACCCATCCCCATGTCCTGCCAGCTTCCATTGTTGCACAAAATTTATGGCGTTTTTCAGTTTGACAGAAGAGAGTCGGCCAGACGGCAACATCCCGATTCCCCGATTCCCCGATGTCCTGCGATTGCGATTGTTTCGAAATTCGAATCCAGCGGATGGTTTTCAGCGGGCTCTGGTTTTAGAGTAACTTTCGCAATATTTCAGCCATCTGGAGTGGGAGCGTCAGCTATTCGCTTAGTTCCAAAATAGTTCATAGATCTCCGCAATCAAATCTCTAAAAAATATATAAAATTAGTTTTTAGAAATTGGTATTTCAAGCATGAAAGCCAACTACTTAGCGATAACTAGGAGCTACCTCAATACTGAATGCAGACTTTTGATTTTAAAGCTATTCGAACCGTGCCTCATACAGAAAATTTGAATGTATTAACTCTTTGCAAATGTTCAGCAATATTATTTATGATCTTCCCACAAGTTGTATTGCTTAGCTATAAGTGTTGTTAAATATAAGATGTTTCATTTTAATTTATGTCATAAAAATATGGGTAGCTGAGTAAATCTTTTCTCTAAACACAATTTTTATGTTCGTAAGATAAAGGGCAGACTTGCAATTTGTAATATTTTTAAATTTCAATCCAAATTTATATTAAATTTTATTGCCACTTTAGTGGCAGAAGTCCACTTAACTTTCTCACTTACGGCCAATTGGGCTTCATCAAAGCGACAATGGAGATTAACCCTAACCCAACACATGGCCATAAAATACTCTCCCCGGATCTGCCAAGAAACCGAAGGCTTCGCTGTCCAGGACCCAGGCAACTTTAATTGAGTTGTAAGGCCCACATGCGAGTGTCAGACCACAACACACCCCAAGCTCGAGTCCGCACCCAAACCGAAAACCCGAATCTCTACCCAAGAATTCGTGCGTTTTTATTGTCGAATTAATAAATTACCTTGACAGTGAATCGGGACCATCCCATTGTGCCAGAGTAGCTGCATATCCTCTGAACCCCTCCCCGGCCCGGTTCCTCCTCCTTTCCTTCCGGCGACGGCGTTGCACATTTTTGGCACTTCCATGAGGGTTAGCCCAGCGCGGATAGCCATCTACGTGGCTCTGGGATATTGATAAATGCTCGTGAACGTGGAACAGGCACGCGCCTGAAGGAGGCGAATGTGTTAATTCCCAGCCCTCTGGACGATTTTGGAAGCAACTGCAGTCGCTCTCATCATTATTGTCATCTAAAGTCCGGCTATCAGCTGCCGATGGTCAAGGGAAACCCGAGTAACCAACATCATTAGGACGAGAGGTTAACGCAAATAGACGTTTGAAAAAACTAAAAACTCGGTAGGAAAATAATGTGTTTTATCAAATAGAGTTCAATAGGTACATACTCATGTTTATGATAGCCCATACAAGAGATTGTTATATCCTGGAATCTAGAGATTTATCACATTTTTGTAGTAAATATAAGAAATATTAAGTTCTTATTATAGATCTTTAGAGACTTGTGAAGAGACACTTAAAATATTTGTAAAAAATTTACAAATTATCTTATAATAACTACAAAAACGTATATTACATAAATTCCCCATAAACTGTATTCAATATTTACAAATTTTTGTGGCAATTACAATTAACCGAGTTGGAGATCCATTCTAATATTCCACCCAAAGAAACAGATGTTATATCGAATTCGATAGTTTACGCAATAAAGAAAGTATTGTTTGCTTTAATTGGTTTATGGATTGGCGAACCTGCTGCTCCAAGATCATTAATATTTGAAACTTCAAAAGGCCTCCTATATCCCATTGCGGCGTTACATCAGATAGTCCACTTGGATACTCCAGTTTCCGTGGGTCCCGGGTGTTGTTTGTTTTCGCAGCCCCGGTGGAACTACGATGGTCACATGCTGGGGCAGCTTTTACTTTGAAGTCGCTGCTTAGCTCCTCATTGGGCTATTGACTGCAACCATACCACACTTACAATATATGGTATGCCATATCAAGGCGGGTGGCAGTGGGGGGATAAAAAACAATCGAATAGATCGCACTCATTATCGGGCGAAACAGGCGACGACCCGCTGGGTATAAAATGGTAAAGGGCCGAGAAAAATTATCAACAAACAAAACAAACAACCCGCGAGCGGTGTGAATTCCCCGTACGATTCCGATACGCGGCTATATATAGTATCAGCGTCAATCCGTCTAACGTGGGCATCTCCGGACCCAGCGTGAGGTTTCCTTGGATCGCAGGCAATCAACTTGATTGCCTCAATCGGCGGCTAATTAGTGAGCGATTCCCGGGAATTATTCAAAATTTGGTGTGCGTTATGCGATTTGTTTGATTTAACAATCGAATTGCACCGCTCAGGGATATCTTCTTTGGCCAAATCAATCTGCCAGATGCCAGCTGGTGCTTGTGATGAAGAAATCTTCAGCCGGCAAACCCATTGGGCACGGCTCATTCGCAGCGAAGAGAAAGCCAGTCGGCCAAGTCTGTTCAAGGACCTTCGATCGGAGGCCCACCGACGACTCCTCTCGAGGTCATCTCAATGGGTGGATATGCGTTAGCTTGTCCTTGAGCAGTCGGCGGGATCGGCACCAATCAAAGTCAAGGATGCCGAGACGCTGTGCTCCTTTTCAGATTTCCTCAATGTTTTTGTACAAATATTTTCCCAATGCGTCACGCGTCGCCTGCGACCTTGGCTTCTGTGCGATATCCTGCATGTCCAGCGCTCAATGCCAACTGCCTGCCGATGTCTTCGGGCTCTGTTGTGTTGACATCGCATCAGGATCAGGCTATAATTGCTCCTGTCACACTTATTCGCATTGTCTTGCCGCTCTTCAATAGAGATGATGACCTCGTAAGCTGAATGAAATGGGAATTATGCATCCCAATGGACCCATTTATGGCCCTGAGATATCATTTTCGTATTGACTCTCTGTTAGGACCTTGTTAACACCTTCTGCGTCAGCCCGCCCAACTGAGTTCAATGAGATTGATGGGTTTTTTAGCCCGCAATTTGTACTGATGCGTAAATCAGAGATTTTGGTAACTAAAATAAAACTACTCAAGTAAAAATTAAAAGATTAAAAATATTATTTACAAGTTTTTCGAAAATTAAGAAATTAGAGACAGGAAACCTTAAATCCCATAATGTCTCTTAAAATATATAATATTCACCTAAAAAAATTAAAATTTCTACCAACATTTTGACTTAGAGAGATTATTTAAAAGGTCAAGGAAGCAAAATCAGGCCTTTGGAAATTTAGATTTAAATAGTGAAGTAAATTTGAAGTAAATTAAGTTGTACGAAGTAAGTTGTATTTTAAAAATTCTTTAATTCTTTCTTTTTCAGATTTGTAATGAATTTACAATCTTTTTTAAAACTATGTGCTAATAGATTTCCCCTAAACAAATTCTGGTTATTATTTCTGCATTTTTGCAGCTGAAATTTGATTTGATATTCCTTAGTTGCCATTTCAGCGAGTCGATCTCTTGCACCGGCGTAGGATAGATGACTTTTCCATGGCCTGGCCGTTCGGCTTCGTGGGATATCAACAACTAATAAGGACGGATTCCATTAACAATGATTGGGACATAGGCCTCCGGGGAGTTCGCCGTAAGCTGTCTATGCGATTCCGTCGACGAGTCGTACGCCGGGGAATCGAAGTCGCGCGCGCGCTCCTCGGAATTCCTTGAATTCGCTGATGGCATTGGATGGTCGTGGACGGTCGCAGTGCCCAAGAAATTCTCGATATCCTGGCACTGAAACTAGCTGCTCTGGACACGAGGAAAGGTAAGGAAAGGAGGGAGGAGGGGGCCCCCTGCGGGCTGTTTTATAGTTTTATGATGTGCCAATAATATTTCCGCCTTGGAAACCAATTGCGCTGCTCGTCGGCGAAGGATACGCGGGCAATTAAGACGCTTAAGGACCCATGACACGGTGCATTTACCATCCATAAACAGCCGACTCGTCCAAGTCGAGTCGCGTGAGCCTCGTCCTCGTCTTCGGCCTCGATTTCGTGCTCGGTCCACATCTCGGGTTTCGTCCTTGCCAAAGTCCGTCAACAAGACATCATTTTAATGCGAGACACACGCGTCGCTCATTCCCAGGTAGGCCTTGATTCGTCCGTGGAAATCGGAGGTGGAAGTGTCTGGGGCGGGGGTGTTGGAAGGGATTTTCGATCTGTTTACCCAAAACATACTATCCTTCAGATAACGCCCCCGTCTCACACGGAATCGCGCTGTAATGACATTTCGAGTTAAGCAAAGAGTTGAGCGTGGATTAGCCTATTTGGTTTAGTCAGAACAAATTGCTTCAGGGACCGACCTTTATTTATTTATTTACTTAGCAAACAATTGTTAAATTAAACTGTTAAAAAATCGAACTATAATTTTCAATCCTTTTCCCCGTCCTATTAAAGAGCGTTGTTTTTAACGACATGATCAACAGTGTTGATTTATCATATACTCATGAATGGGAGCCAATATTGATAGGTAAATTTGTTATAAGCATTTTATTGTTCTGACTTGTTCATTTCGTAAGAAGATTCTATTTCTTTTTATTAGTCATAATTGAAACTTATGTGAAACTAGTTAATATAAGTTTGCACTGGCTGTTGAGGCCTTCGGCTATGATGGTAGTGATTTTTATGGGCAAGATTCTATTTACTTTATAATTTTCTACTTCAATTATAAAACCTTAAAAAAAATGCTTGACATTTTTTATTCCCAACATCAGATATTTGTTTAAAGATGTATGAATAATTTAGAAATGTAATCTTTATAAATGAATTTGGTATGTTAGGATCAGCTAAACCGAAAATGTTGAGGCGTATCCAAATATGCAATATTGTATACGTAAAATTTATTTATTTTTAACGGGTGATGCAAGCTTCAGTTATGTCTACAAATATACCTACAAGTATACATTTGATCATCGTATTGATATAAGTCTATCAATACGATCAACATTTTATAACATATGTTATATTAATACCTGAAATGATAACCTTTAAAATTTACCACCATATATACTTTCAGAGGTATCTTTTTATAAATAAAACTGAATTTCAAGTTAATAATAAATCATTGTAGTAACTTATGTATCTAACCCCCAACATTTAAGGGAAACATAATAAAAAGAAGCCCTTTAAATACATAAATTTACTGAGAAAATCGCTCTGCCGCTCTACATGTTTTAATCAGTCTGCTTCCTTCCCAGAATCCCCGTTCTTTTGCCATCCCCGATTGCAGAATCCGCCATCCAGAACCGCTTCAAAGTATCTGACAAAACAATCAATCACTTTGAGTTCGCAGAACTTTCACGATTTTAAGGAGTCGTAAAACGAAAGACTCACTCGAAAACATGCAAAGAAAAGTGTGTGGCGAAAATTAGGTCAGTTTTTAGGAAACATTTCCCGGTTCTAAACAATGCAGTTGGCAATTTAAATTAGAGCAAGCGGCGACTCCGGCCGGCGGGCATGATGCCCGGATCGGAGCCTTTTCAGACCGCCGAGGACGGTGCGCCTAATCCCCGGATTTAGGAGATTGTTGTGAAATATTGTGCAAGAGGTGAGCTGAAGGTGACGCTTTATTGACTGCCTCTCGCCGGACGGCTCGTGGGCGGTGCCTGGGTAAAAGAAGGACAATGCGGCCAGGACAATGCTAACTAGAGCAGTTCCCAGTTAAACAAATATTTGTCTTTATTATGCAAGCCCATCCGCTGCCCGCGTTGCATAGGCTTGCATAACCGGGCGCGTCCTTGGGCGCGTCTGAATTCGCAGGATATGTCCCGGGACCGGGAACGGGACCGGCAGCACCGAGCCTGAACATGAGCCTGAACCTGATCCTTGGCCTGACCCTGCTACAGTTTTGAGGCTACCAAATGAGATCTGCATCTACCAGGGAACGGAACTCGAGCACTGCGAGGAGAGGAAACCGTCAGCAGAGCCTCAATAAAGTTTTATTGGGACCGGGGTCGTAAAGCGATAAAATCATAAATTCGTGTAAAAACTTTTGTGCGTCGTGCATTTTAAATGGAAAATGAGGCCAGGACGAGGGAACGAGGCTGCGACCAAGACCAGTCCAAGACCAAGACGACGGCAAAAAATTGTGTCGCGACCCAAAAAAATGCTCGAATTTTTTAACAATGGCCAAAATGCGCGAAACACAATGCGGATTCGCTCTAAAACGTTTTTACAGCGCTCCGTTTTTTTTATTGTCCGCGTATTCTAGTTTCCATTTTTTCCCCTCGCCGCGGAACAGAGAATTTCTCGAAACCAAACTAGAACTGAGGCACATTTTTTGTGTGCTTTATTTTTTTCTGGTTCACGGGAGTATTTTACGACGATTTTTAGTGAAATCGGCAATAGAACTGACTTTATGGCAGTCAAGGACGAGCCTCTAGGGCCAGTCGGGCAAGATCGGTGGAAATTGTCACAATTTTTTGTTGCGATTTTCGGGGAAGACTACCACAAAGGCCTCAAGCGGCGTAGATAACTCGACAACCTTAGGAAAATAATGGGACTGCAGTTAAGGACAGTCAACACCCCATGGGTGTCCTTAAATTAGATTTAGAGCAAATCATGCATGATAGTATAAATATTGACAGGGGAAAATCTATCTATTTAGTAACTGTTACAACAGAAAAACCTAAAGTACAATAAAAACCTGTCAATCCTTTTAAATATATTTACCCTATTGTTTTTCTTTTGAAAGCTTGTGAAGGTCTGGGAAATTCAAAGCAATTCCGTTTTATCGAACTCATTAATCCGACCCAAACAGCGCCCAGACGACAACCTCAATGTGAACACTTTTATGGGTGTTATTAAAAAATATATCTAAAAAAAGGGAAAAGAAACTTTTTCAACTTTCTGATGGCAAGATAAGCGTTGCTATCATTATTTGTTGCCTGTGTGTTTTTCTTCTGTTGCTGCACATTGCGAGCTCAGCCAAATGTGGCTGCAATTAAAAACTGTTACGCCTCATGCTAATCAGCCCGGCAAAGGCAGCGCCAGGGCCAGGGCCGGGCTGGGACTGAGGCCAATCCCTTCACCAGAAAGCCATCCGAACCACCGAGCACGGGCTCCGACTCCGGACTCAACGCCAACCTTCCGCGGCGGCGGAGAAAGAGAAATGCGATTGCGACCGGCAGGCGAAAGAAAGAAAGAATTCATTATTTCAGTTTTAATTGCTTTTTTCATACTTTCAAAATTTTGAGCGCCAGGCCGGATGCCTCATCCTGCCCCATACGCCTGGGCTTTTGCATGTTCGGGCCACATCTTTCACAAACAACAACTGTTTACAAGAAATTCAATTATGACTTTTAATAACCGACAGCCCGGGTCAAAAAAAGCGCTTAGCTCGGAATGATGGCAAATTGCATGTGACGCCAAGCGGTGGCAAAAAATTCACGAAATGATATAATATTCACCCAATGGCGGGGATACGATCGTCAAGTGGGTTGGGAGCTGGGAAGTCCACGTGCCAACCCTTTCGTTGCCGCAACTAACAAGTAAAGTTGAAGTAAATATTCTCTGTATCCAGAAAATACAAACTATAAACTGTAAACAATCATTTATAAGTGTTATTAAAGCATCTGCTGCCTGAGAGGTAAAGATTGTGAGATTCCAGTTCTTAAATGTACAAATTTAAAGCAAAGAAAAGTTGAAACTTAGCCCCATTTGACCCATTTAGCTGAGCTCATGTTGCATCAGCCGAATGTGTGTGTGCCAAGGTGTCTCTCTCTGCTGGTTTCGTGGGCTCATATGAGTGCCGGGTCATTAATTTTGATCATGCCCAAATATGTGTCAGTCAGTCACCGAGCGAATCGCACACAGAATTTCCATTTTCAGACTCGGCACCGGGCGCACGAGTTTTCCTTATGCGTGTATTCAAATTAGGCAAGGCGCCAACCACCCCGCCCCAAAAAGTTCCTCCCCACACCCAGAAAAACCCTAATTCAAAGCAGAAGAGTCGATGGCCTCAGCTTACAAGGTGGAGCAGGAAGGAAGGGCGGAAGTTTCGGGGGGTGGCCTGTCCTGCACATGTGCCCGCGGGTGTGGAGGAATTTTCTAATTTATTTTTTAGCATCGGTTCAAGGCTCTTCACGTTTCAAGTTCGAATGCGAGCGGCGCCAAAACAAATTGTTAATGGAAATCCACGCGCTTGGAATTATTGATTTTTCTGTCGTCGGAGGCTGGCTGGAAACTTTCTCCCTTTGGCACACACAATTGACATTTGAATTGTACAAATTTGACATGAATGCAACGATTAATGGCCAAGGTCGATGTTCAGTTTGACAGCCCGAAAGGGGGGTCTGTTTGGGCGCTCTTTGGAATCTGTTTCCAAATTTAGCTTGCCTTTAAGGGGTCCCTCTTGATGGTTTTTGAGAACCATTTAAAGGCACCATCTGTGGTCGGGAACGGAAAAAGGATATTAGAGTATATCCGCTTGGAATACTAATTTGTAATTTATGTATCCTGCTAATTAGCAATTTATTCTCTATTTTACATTTTACAAAATAGTTTTCGAGAGATAAGTTGCTGCATCCTTTTTTTCTGGACACAAACCCACTCCTTGCCACGCACGATGGTAAAGCAGTGATGCACTGCTTACGACGGTCCTTGCAACAACATTTGTTGCAGGCAATGCAATGTTGCAAATGCAACTGCTCCTGCTGAAGTTGCCGTACAATCCTCTGCAACATGTTGGTGGATGCTTACATAAGATTAAAGACTACACATGATTGGGTACTTAAAAATTTCTGGATTGTATTTAAACCATAGAAAATAATTTGAAACACTTTTAAAATATAAAAGGAATTCGTGTTCAACTATACTTTGTGAGATTAAACAAAAGTGCTTATTTTATGTAAAATAATCATTATCTGTTTCTAGAAAATATTTTAAACGCATAAATAGAGGAAAATACAAATCCCAAGACTCTCATTATTTTATTTACCTTTTTAGGCAAATTCTAAGCTTAAGATGTATATTTTGCAGCAATTTCAAGACTCTAAATTTTCATTTTGAATATCCAAGTCTTAAATTCAAAGGTAAATTTTCCTTTGTAAACAACAAAGTCACCTGTTTACCTTCCCGTTTCGCCCAAGCCGCAGCCCTAGGACTTCAACTCATTTGCATGCAAACCGTGACGAAGGCGTCCCTTTTGGCAAATCCTGCACATTTCTGCAATCCTTCTGCGCCTTTAATGCGGCCTTGATGGTGGGCTAATTAAAGCGGCGCTGATTAGCAGCGGCGACGGGAGGCGGCCGGCCACAATAGGGACACATGTAGCCGGGTCCTGCTCGCAAGTGAATGCCCGCATTGTTCACACGCAGTGGACGGCCGGGGAGCGGATGAAGGGCAGGGAGTTGGCTCGGAAGGATTCCGTTGGTGGCGCGCCGCAGGACGATAATGAACACAAATGAGCCTCGGAATCGAAATTCGAATCGGGCGAAAGGAGTTTCGGGTAAGAAATTGGCAAACATTTGCCAAAAACTACAACTGGAACATGTCGAACAATGGCGAAGGACCTGTTGGAAGGACATCGGATGTTCAATTCGACCTTGGCGTAGAATTTCAAGAGCAGTCAGCCGGGGCATTTAGAGAATTTTTTGTTTTCTCCTTTTTTTTTGGCTGCGTATCTTTTGTTGCAATCTGATTGATTGCTGTCAGGATTGTTGCTGGGAAAGAATACTAGGGGCTGCCCGAGAGTCTGCAGCTGCCTTTTATCCTTGCTGCTGGCTGTTGGTCGGCCATTTTCAACGCCGGCTACAAATTTTACACTTTAAGGTTGACTTAAAGATTCTGTAAGTCATCGTAGGTGGAGCAACTTTCGCCGCTACCGCTGCAGCAGAAGCCTTGCTGTAGCTGGCGCTGATGTCCTGGCGAATTAATCATCGCATAAGCACGCAGCTTGTGGCTAAGGACATGCGCAACAGTCCCTTCCCGCTCCGCCCCCAAGACCCCATCCAGGACCATCTCTTCCTGCAGCAGCTGCGGCCAAAGCGAGAGCAATATACATTTAAAGCTTTCCTCGCTGCGGAAAAAAAGCTTTGTTATCTGGCTGGCTGGCTGGCAAATGTGTCCTTATGGTCCTTGTACATTGTGTATAAATGTACATGCGTATAAAAATTCAATCAAAATGGCGCTGGGCCTGTGCCAGATGCAATAGTTTTTACACAGTTTCTGGCTATGCTTTGATGGAGATTTATTTAGTAAATGAAAGCAAGTTTTTCCAAATAGATTCAGGAAAAGACTCCAAAGTTACCAGACTTACCCCAATAGGTAGGTTATGCCTTTTTGACGTAAAATCTTAGCTTTTTAGTAATACCAATTATTATGTTTTAATTTTGGGTCTCCTCGATATCCATGCTTTAATCCTTAAAATTTAGAGACGAACTGCTCGCCACGCTTTGCATACCGAGCTCATCGCTTACGCTCAGCTGTTGTCTTCTCCTAATGACCTCCAGCACCCCGATTGCCGCCCTCCACTTCCCTCCCGGCAGCGCAGGGAGCACTCCACCCCGTCTCAGACCCGGGATTCGTCCCGCTCCCCCTAACAACTTTGGCAGCCATCTTGTTGAGCTAAGTAGCTCATGTCTGACAGCTGAGCAACGTTTGTCATAATCAAATGCGAATGGACTGACACTGACACTGACACCGAGCGGCGAAAACGGAGAGCACTGAAAACTGGTAGCTGCCAAAAAGCGGAGAATGGAAATTAATTTAAATTGGCCTTTAATGTAAATGCATCTCTCAATGCATCGCCAACTGCAGTCTGCTCCGAATATCGCTTATGCGAGCGTATCCCAACTAACACCGACTTGTGTTTGTCTCTAAATGGAGGGAATTTATCAACTACTCGTAGACACGGACTAGCCCCCGTGGCCCGGGAACCCCCCTTTTCCATTACGGATGCGTGAAGAACTCAAATGGCAAGGTATTAACGAATTGTCGTGAGCTTGGTCTGAGGAGGGGTGGCCATTTTTCTTGGATCGTTTAATTGGAAACTGTTGCAGTGGCAGTTGCTGTTGCAGTTGCAGTTGCAGTCGGAGTTCCGTTGCCGTTCTATGCCCACATTTAATTTGAAATTCCTATTTCGCGTTAAGCGCCGCTTGTGTAAACTAAAAACAAACTACAAACACTGCTGATTGTTTCATATTAAATATTGGACGAGTGTGTGCGAGACGGCAGGGAACAACATGCAAGCGATGATGAAAAATAGCCTGCAACATGTTGGATGCTGCCAAGGGGGACCCTCCGTGGATCCGGGCTGGGATGAGGCCTGTACGGGAACGGGAATGGGAACGGGAACTGGGATGCCCAAAGTCTGGCTCTGACTGCCCGCTGGCATCGCCAACATCAACTCCAATTACAGAAGTACACGCAGGCGTCTCTCTTATGATTTCTTTTTTTAGTTTTTCATTTATTTTCCCATCTCCTCATACTTTTGTACATGCTTTTATTTGCCTCCGAAGATGATGTGCGGGTTCTGTGGAGGATTGAATAAAGAATGCCGTACATGTGTGCCGGGAAAAACATGTGGAAAGGGAATACAGGTCCTTAGAAAAACATACAAGCATATTTAATAGGATATACGCTTGTGGAGCTAGAACAACAGGAAATGCTGAGGCATTGCGTAATTACAATTTCCAATCATAAAGCTTTCCAGCCTGTGCCACTTTCCCCTTTTTGTCACCTTTGAACTAAAGCATAACATATCGAAGGGCCTCCCCACAGTTATTAGTATTTGGTTTCCTAAAAATGTAAACAATCAGCTTGTTGAAAATCTATTTTGGGTGTGTCGTCTCCACATGATGATCCGCAGATATAAATAGCTAATCAGCCTTCGAAGCTGGCAAACAATCGAATTGAATTCGAATTCAAATTCAAATGTCGCCGAAATCAAACAGCATTTGTTAGCCGCTGACTGTGAATCCGGAATGTTGGTAGCAAATATGAAATGGATTTTTAATTAAGGCGTTTAGCCAAACAAATCAAAATCGTTAAGCCCCACAGCCGGATGAATCACAAGAACTTGAACTTGGCTGGCGGTCCAAGTGAACCCGGGCCCAAGAGCCCCCAAAAAGATACTCAATGCGATACAGAAACCGAAACAGAACCGAAACCGAAACCGGGGCCAATAAATTTAAATTCAGAGACAACTGCAAACGAGCTCGTTTTAAAGGAGAAATAACTTTAGCAGGAGCTCGCCGGCTGGAACAACAGATTTTGCGAACATTTTCGAAGCGGCCAATAAAAATGGAAATGAACGTGGAGCGAAACGTTTATAAAATAATAATGCGAAATAATAATGTGACGGTGATTTAGCGGAACAGCGCCACGATTGAATACAAATAAAGTGGGGACGTGCAGGGGCTGGGTCCTGGGAGCGGGAAGCAAGGGCGGCAAGGTCCTGAGACGCCTCGCATCCTAATCTAGGATGATTTCGGCCTAATCTGGAGCGTGAACCGGGGAGCAGAGAGCTCCGGTGGGCCCTGGAGTGGCCGCCCGGCCAACTACCTGTTTTTTCTCGCTTTGTCCCAGCTGCGCTGGGGACTTCCCCGCCCGCCTCCATTCCGCGCTTTCCTCGCTTTCCCGGCTGAGCGTGGCGCTCGAGCGCCATAGGCCGGTTGCCGTGGCACCCTCTTCGCATAAATCAAGGCAAGGGGCGGAGCCAGAGGCGCGCGGAGGCGAGATGGCCTGCGTTTCGAACATGCGCACCGCCGGGCATCTCGCTCGCACCCGCTGCCCGGCATCCGGATGATTTACCGAGTTCGAAACGCACACCATGGGACGCATGCGATGGCCCGACAGTGGCCCGTTTGGTGGCTCAAACGTGAATCGAACGTGGCGCACTTCAGTCGCCAAGCTGCGCGCTCGCTCGGTCTCCTCGCTTCGCATAGCTCCTGAAAAAGATACACAGATACGTAGTACGTAGTACGAGTTCGCAGCCCGCGAAGTTTGCGCTCCATGGAAAGCTTTTTGGCGTCGGCAAGGTGCAATGGTCCCCTCATAGCGGATACTCAGCCACGGAGGAAGAGTTTGTTATCCCCGCGAAATAATTGAGTGCTTACTACCCAATAAACAACTTGGAATCTATACAATTTAAGTGCGCTTTTCGAAGCAAATACAATTGATGGAATAACAAAGAAAATACAAGTGAAGTGTCGATATAAAAAACTGATTAAAACATTGCTTGATATTGGCAAGCTCTTGGATTTCCCAAATAATAAACGATAAGGTAAGAAAACAGTGGATTATCTTTATAGTTAAGCGCAACAAAAGGAGGATTATAGGCAGGCATTAGGTACAGCTATTTTATAATTTTGACAGGACTAAAGCTAGAAAATGTGTGAAAAGCTTAATTTGGTCGCATCCAGTTATGTTTGAAATTTGTCTTTAATGGAATCAACTAACATTTTACACTAAAATATTGTCGAATTGAAGTCACACATATAAAGAACTTTCCCTGTTAAGCTTATAATTTTTATATTTTCCTTGAAATTAGCTGAATAAAAATATACGAGTCCTTAGAAACCACCAAAATGTCAAAACATAAACTCTAACATTATTTTGTATAACATGTAAGTCTGGTAAAAGGAGGAGACAAATATTGTTTCATATTTACATAGATAGAAGTTACATGATAATATAAAACTTTATCTTTGGCCCTGAGGAATCTCAACTTTCACGTCGCTCAAGCTTTGGGCCCAAACAGTTTTGGGATGGCCCAAAGTTCGAACGATTTCGAATGTTTATGATTTTGTTCTGCCTTCCATTCGAATCGATCTCACACGGACACTGTCTGTGAGAGCAATAAGAACTTTGAGTTTTCCGAATTCCGAACTCGAAACCGAATTTCGAACTCTCCCGAAGCGATCACACACGGAGAGCAATTGGAATTTGTTCGAAATGCGGGGAGAGGGGCGCTGTTCGAACCGGCGCTCTTTCGAACTCACACGCACACGGCCTCGTATCCGTGAGATACAATTTGCGGCTGCGAGTTTCTGGTTTGGCGGTTGATACGAAAACGTTCTTCGCGCCCGCAAAGGTAGCTCGGGCCATGGCAGCGCGTGCGAGCGAGACGCACTCAGCGGCGGCGCAGCGCCGGCCATCCCGCTCGCACGATTCGAATTTGACTCGTTTTCCTCTTGCACTTGGCCCGAGATACATAGCCCTACTTGCTCGTACTCGCAGATACAATTGGGCATGCGGCCAGGGAGCGGGGGGCGGGGTGTGGAGTGTAGTGTGCTGCAGGGGGGCAGGCGGGGAGCTGCGCGAGTGTGTGTGTGAGTGTGTTTTTTATTGATGCTCAGATATTTGAATTATGCCCGAGCAGTCAAAGTGAGACATTGGCGCATCGAGCACGTATCCGCGGATACACCGGAATACAACAAACAAGAATTTGAAATACAAAAATAAATAAAAGCAAAGCGAAACACACCAAGCAGCCGAAACTAAAATACAACTGCTGTCCGCGTAGATACAAAGATACAGATACTGATTCGATAACAGCGAAAGATTGATGGACAGCAGAGTGCTTGCATCGGTGCTCGTCGTGATGGACAGTCATAAATTCGGCGTGAAATTCGCGAACGTACTTTGCAGCCATCCCGCAGATACTTATCTGCAACTGCATCTGTGACAAATTGTGCCAGTGCCCCGCGTGTTTGTGTGTTTTGTGTGCAACATTCAAAAGCCGTCCAAATCTGTCACTCAGCCCTTTGCGGCCAATTACCGCCAAAGTCCATCCAAAACACTCGCCCCTGGGTCAAGTGCAGGTAAAATAAAGGTAAAAGCCAAGCCTATTTGCCAGCAGGATGCCAGCGGATTAACTCTTCAGACATCCGGCTGCTCGCAACATTTTGCTATTGCGATTGCCCCTGAGGTCATTACGATTTGGCCGCCTAACGATTTCCGCAGTCGAATGAAAAACAAACTGCCGGCACAAGTGAAATCTGTGATTGTGTAGTGCTCGAGTCGAAATTCAAACAAAATCGCAGGCCCGCAGGTGACGGCCAAACGCCGACGGCTAACTCAAATTGTGAGTAGACTTGTTCATGGCCAGGAATTCCTTCGATCAGGAAGCAGAAATTGCCTCTTTGGGGTTTTTATGGTTTCTTTTTTTTTTAATATTTTTATTTTTGAGTGTTTTTTCTTCGGTGTTACAGCGGGTAAAAGCACAATAATTGATAGTTTGGCTTGGATTTCCAAAAACAGATTTATTAGGGACTTTTAAGATGTTATTTGTGTCTTTATAATTATTATTCCTAAGCTGAAATCAGTTTTCCGAATGAATATTGCTAAATATGGTTTAAAATGATACAGAACATCGTGTAGTCTTATTCCTTTTCATTTGAATTTAAGATTCTACGCTCAGGCAATTATAAATAGGACCAAGGAAAACAAGAGCTTGCATATTCACTTCTAAACGTTTCAAGGCAAATATTTTCGTCTTGATAAATCGATAAAAGAAAGTTGTATTGCCCGAAACCAAACCCAAAACCCACTGTATATATTTCCTATATTTGGGCATTGTTCTTTGTGGCCGTTGTGTGTTTTAGTAATTTTTCATTGGATTGCGTGTGCGGTATCAACGCGAGGAATTTTCACTTCATTAAAACGAAATGCAGCCGCTTTTGAAATAATTAAGAGGCACAAAGGCGAAATGTCACAGCGAATGAAAAATGCCTAACAAGCAGCGCATATAGAGGGCCTAATCCAGGCACATAACCCTATGTACTCGGGCATAGGTACAAATAAAAAATAAGAAACGAGGAGGGATGAAGAAACCTGGCATGTAGTATAGGCTTGGCCCCTGTCCGGGAAGCGGACTCATGCTGGCCAAGACGCCATGGGGCGACTGCAGGCCCAAACCGAAATTATGTAAAGCCAAAGCGAAGAAACCCACTTCTCGTCGAGCAGAAACACTCAGACGCACTGGTCTGGAACGTCAGGGAACTTCGCCAATGACCGACTGACGACGATGCTCCTGGGTCCCTACCTCCCGAGCTGCCGGAGTGCCATGCATCCCGGCATGGCTTCGCATTCGTACTTTGATACTTGCATATGTGCGGTAAGTGGAAGAAATTCCACTTGATGTAGGTCACTTTCATTTGCCTAGCTCGCCGAGGGTGGGCCAAGATCAAAGAGCTGCTAGCCCCGATTGCATAATGTGGGCACAACACTGAGACAGTTCCCTTTGCCAGTTCCATCCAGCTAATTGGGAAGGCTGCCTGGGCGGGGGCAAGTGGGTCCGAAGTTCGAGTGTCTTCTGCAGCGCAGTAGTAATTTATGCCCGTCATCAGTCCGCATTCGCCCTGCGCCTGGCGGGGACATTCATCATGTCCTAACCCCGGCTCAGCTAGGCAGGGCTCCCTTAAGGTTTCCACTTGTTCATATTTATAAATCAAAATCGCAACACGCAAGCCAAAATTTTGTGCTAAAGTCGTTGATCTATTGGCAAGAAATAAATGTCCAAAAATTGCACGAGGAAAGACTGCAAGCATTTCTATTTTAGTTTGTATTCAACTCTTCTATCCACCAATCAAACGATTGATTAATATATGAATCCAAGAAATAGATGCAATCAATCTAAAATGGTGATTTATAGTTTGTGTGATCACATGGCAACAAATCACGTGTAGAAACCCTGTAAAGCAGGATCATCCTTGTTGAACAGTAGCCAAACCATGAAATATTACACAATTGAGATGTCCTTGACCGGCGGGAGCGGGAGTTGGTGATAATTTCGACCCGGCCATTACATAACAGCTCGTAAATTATCAGTGCACAAATGAGATGACAAAACTAGCCACAAATGGCTGCTGGCTGCGAGGATCGGGATCGATGATTGGCTCTGGGTTGGGAAAACAATTGAGGACTCATAAAAATTATGAGAGCCGTGACAAAAAGAAACAAACAAACCGCAAAGACTGTGACGAGGGTTGCCATTGCCGAGAGGGAGGGAGGGAGCCAGGGCCAATACAAAAAAGGCACAAAAAGATGAGGAGGAATAATATTTATGACTATTTTTATGAGGTGCTTACAAATTTTTATGACTTTTTAATGGGTCCGCACACAGTCTGTCGTCTGTCGCCCTCTCTGTTCCGTCCGCTTAACATATTGCGGAGCAACGGAGATGGCACAAAGGCCGCGCCAATGAGTGTGACTGCGCGTGCGCAAATACCTTTTATTTATGTTTTTGTTGTTACCGAGTTCTCTCTCGTTATTTATTTATTTATCCCGTACCCGTGCGTACCGCAGATTGCGGCTCTAGAGCGGCGTGTTTACATGCACACAAGCTACGCCCATGTTGACAACAAATATTAAAAATTATGATTTATGAGCCGGGTTCGTTTGGGTACGAAAATCCGTAATGGTGACGACAAACAGCCCGGCGACACACTCGTAGGCGAAGCAACTGCTCTGGGTGTTTGGGCCGTCTCGTAATTAAGATGGTGGCCCCTCGCCTGGTGATGCAGATGATGGAGTGCTTAGAAATGGAAGACGTTTCCCCAGCCCTCAAGCGGAAACCGGTTCAACTGGGCCCGACAAGGTATTTTGGATTTATGTTCAAAGCAGACACAGGAGAAGTGTACAAGCTAAACGGCTAAGCTATTGAACTGCCATAAACTACAATATGCTTTAAGTAAATGCAACTATAAGAGCCTTCGATTGACGGATGCAAATCGGTAAAATCGATTATCGATTATGCAAAAGTTAATCGTCTTAATTGCGCCGATGCCCAAATCGGCCCCGGAAAAGTCAAACGCCGCGACCTCTAGTCAACATCTTGAATAAGGTTCGGGGAAGAAAACCCTTTTCAGCTGTCGCCCCGGAATACTTCCCCAAATTGATTTATGGCACCACCAGACGCATGTGCAACTCAATTGCTGTTTATTTACTCTCGCTCCGGCTCTGACCCTCCCCGTTTATTTCCAATATCTGGCCAGAACAGGGAAAGTATTCTACCTGTGGCAATGTGAAACGCAGAACTCTAGGGCCCGGGGAAAGAAAGTAAATTCGTTCTGCGGTTTAAGTATCGAGACAAAAAGAAATTTCACTCCCATTTGAAGGCATATTAAAATTGTTTATATAATAGAGGAGGAACAAAGGGAGACTCGGTGTCCCGGATCTCCGATCCGATCGAGTCCAAAATGTCGCTGGGCCCGAAGAAGAGCCATAATTTATGGCTTTCTTATGAGCCGGGCCGACGATCGCCAATCTAAGGAGGCAACTGCCTCCCGTCTCTGTCGCCCTGCGCTTTATTATTCATGGATTTAATTAACACCAATTGAACCGCTTGTCGCCTCAGCGCCGGCCCAAGCTGCGAGTATTTGGAAACAATTTTGAAAGTTCGTTTAATTTATGGCCGCTGCTTCCCCCGAATTATTTTGAATTTTTAATTTGCCCATAAGTGATCAGGAGCAGCAGGCGTCTGTAGCGTTTTCCTCCTCCCAAAACTTGCTGAAACCTACCCATTTTCACAACTAAAGTTGGGCGCATTTGTCCGCCTTGAGTTATATTCATTTTAATAGATTGCGGCTTTCCATCCAATCAATTTTCAACGCTTCCACTCGGTGCCGATTTGCTACCAAATCGATTCGACCTCAGGTTGTTCAAATATCAGCCAGTCAAAGGTTCAAAGTCAGCCCCAGACGCAGATCCTATAATTTTGCTGATTCCGGCCTTGTTCGGCCTAAACACGGGCGCTTGTCTACGACCATAATTCTCGGATTGCCAGATCAGAGTGGTTTCCCCAAGAGCACCGTTAGCACAGCCATAAAGTCTATAATCGCCGGAGATCGGGCCGTTGGGGGGGACGAGAAGGGTCGCAGGCAAGTTTACAATATTTCCATTAATTTGTATTTTTTTCCTGGGCTTCGTATTTTCCCCGCGAACACTGCTCATCAAATAAATCTCTGTCCAAAGTTGAGCATTCGCTCCTTGGGTTCTTGGCCAGCTTGGCATGGAGGTTCGCGTACGGCGTTTTAATTTAAGCCCGAGTTGAGAGCTCCTTTCGTTTGGCCAACATGCTAAAGGGTTAAATTGCCCACTGAATCAAAATTATTGGTTTCAAGCCACAAAAAGGGCAGGAGCGGGGCTCCCGGGGGGCAGAGTTCGTTGCATTGTTTTTGGCCAATGCTTAGTTTCTTTTCCTTATTTTGGGTTTTACTTTTCGATTTTTATTTTTTGTTGCTTTTTGGCCATGTTCATGTGCAGCGGCCTCGCTTGGCCTCTTTTGCCATTGCCTTTTGGGCGCTTTTTCGACTCTCGGGCGGTTTGGGCCTCCTTTCCAGCCTACTCCTCTCCAGGCGGAGGGGCAGGCTGGCCGACCGACCGGTCATTGCTTTTGTTTGCTATCTGCGCTGGCAGGAATACAAGTTTTTCCACCATTGAACAAACATGCCCAGGCCTGTAATATCTGAGATGGCAAAAAAGGGAGCGGGGCAGTTGCGAGTTGCCAGCAAGTGCAGCCGCAGGAAGTTTTCGCCAAGTGTGTCCAGAAGAGTGGGCGGTCCCTCGGCATTCCTCGGCCCAAAACTTCCTATACATATAAAGTATCCACTTCGATGGGCCGGCTCGCTTCAAATTGCATGCTTAGGCAGGCCCAGCTCTCTGCCCCAGCGGAAAGCAGAAAGCACCGACTCTTTACCGTTCTAAAAGTAATAATAATAATAATAACAACCAAGAGGAAGCCAGGCGAGAGCCAGTGAAATTATCAGCAGGCCAAGAACACTTTGAGGGAGGAACCAATCAAGAAACCAGAGTCAGGCAGGCACTCCGGCTTTGGCCCAAATGTTTGGCGTGCTGCGGTGCCCATAACCACCATCAGATGTGAAAGCAAAACATTAACTAATAGATTCACAAGTCACAGAGTTTAGTTTCTTTGCTTTGCAGTATATATTACTTGTCTGCAATCTTGTGCTGTATGTTTTAGGTGCCTCCATTTCAAAGTAAAAACGTACAAACACGGCCTCCGCAAGAAGCCTCCTCGATACAAAGTTGCTATCGCCATATAACATCTGAAGGCTCAAAGCCAACTTTAAGAAAGGGCCTGCCTCGTGGTTTTCTGATAATATATGTATATTTATTTCACCTAAAGCAGGAGAGCTACAACAATACCTTAAATAAAGGGCTGGGTTTTGTTTTATTCAACAACTTTGGATAGTTACAGAACAATTACATATATGTGTTATGTTACATGATTACTGAGATGTATTTAAGAACCATCCACTTCTGTTGCAGATTGTATTCGGACACGACAACTGGCCCCAGAATGGATCCCGACTGCTTCGCGATGTCCTCGTACCAGTTCGTCAACTCGCTGGCCTCCTGCTATCCGCAGCAGATGAATCCGCAGCAGAACCACCCGGGAGCGGGCAACTCGAGTGCGGGCGGCGGCGGTGGTGGAGGAGGCGGCGGGGGCGGCGTCGCCAGCGGCGGGGCTAATGGCGGCCAAGGAAGCGCGGGAGCGACCACGCCGGGGGCCAACGACTACTTCCCGGCGGCGGCCGCCTACACACCGAACCTCTACCCGAACACACCGCAGGCGCACTACGCCAACCAGGCGGCCTACGGCGGACAGGGCAACCCCGACATGGTGGACTACACACAGCTGCAGCCGCAGCGACTGCTCCTGCAGCAGCAGCAGCAACAACAGCAGCAGCAGCAACACGCCCATGCGGCGGCTGCAGCGGTGGCCCAGCAGCAGCAGCAACTCGCTCAGCAGCAACACCCGCAACAGCAGCAGCAACAGCAGCAGTCCAACTTGAGCTGCAAGTACGCCAACGATCCCTCCACGCCGGGCGGCGGCGGAGGCGGCAGCGGGGGCGGTCCCATCGCCCCCAACAACAATAACAATAGCTCCAACAGCAACAACAACAACAGCCAGTCACTGGCCAGTCCGCAGGACCTGTCCACGCGGGACATCTCGCCGAAGCTGTCGCCCAGCTCGGTGGTGGAGAGTGTGGCCCGCTCGCTGAACAAGGGAGTGCTGGGCGGGAGCCTGGCCGCAGCAGCCGCCGCTGCCAACTTGAACAACAACCACAGCGGAGGACCCGGCGGGGCAGGACCCGTCAACGTGAACGTGCCCATGCACAGCCCGGGTGGCGGGGACTCGGACTCGGAGAGCGACAGCGGCAACGAGGCGGGAAGCAGCCAGAACAGCGGCAACGGCAAGAAGAATCCGCCCCAGATCTATCCGTGGATGAAGCGAGTGCACCTCGGACAAAGTAAGTAGACCTACACACTGCATAGCATTATTCAAATTAAATCCCTAGTATATGAGTAGTATCAATAGCAAATGGAATTATAGATGATTTGATACGCAAACACCAAAATGTTTATGATAGAATTAGCCAGAAAAGCCAACCATAGATCAACATCCTCCGCAGATTATGCCCAAGAAACGCACCTCAATCGATACCTCATCCAAGGAGCAGCACTCATTGCCACTTCAGTGAGACACTTGGCTCGCTCGATCGGCCATAATGTTGCAACTTGCAGGCAGCAGGCAGTAGGCAAGTTTCCCGGGGCAGCAGAAACGCTGCCGGTGAGCAGCCGTGGCCGGAGTGCTTAGCACCAAATTGTCTGGCAAACTGTGCGCGCGGGGAATCTTGTCAAAATACATAAACAATAACAACATTTCCCTCGCACTTACGCTCTCCGATTTTTCCAGAGGATGGCATAACGGGCGCGGAAGCGGGAGCGGGGTTGGGCGCTGCGTGAAAAACTCGACCGCGAAAATCGTAGCGCGTGAAAATTGTAAACAAACGTGAGGCGATCCGATCCCGCAGCTAAGGCCGACTGACTCCCACAATAACTCATAATACCGCCGCCACAGCTACAGCTACAGATACAGATACAAATAGAAGATACCTACAGATACAGCAGCAGATGATAGGGAATCTGTGGCTTGATATAAATCTCAGCACCTCGCTCGGTTTATATTTAAATTGAAGCGAACAAATTTTCATCCGAAATTTGTTGGGCTGGAAAATTGTGAACGAAAAATTGTTGAGCGATTTTTCATCATGTCTCTGGCGCGCACACAGATTTTTCTTTCTGCCACCCCTCCCGGGCCCCCTTTATGGCCCTCAAGGGGCTTTCCCTCTGACCCATTGACAGGGCAACTCACGAAGTGGAGCCAAGAACTGGGGTCCCGGCATCATCAAATTATTGGGAAGACGGTCGGTCGTACTTCGCTTTGGCGGCAGTTGGCGGGAGATTAATTGGGTTGCAAATAGCTTGACATTTGCTCGAATCTACCTGGCCTGCCACTCGTTTATTATTTGAGCGCAAAAATAATTAAATATTTCTGTTTTTCGTGTTTTGGGAACTGTTTTTTCGGCGGGTGTCCCATCAATCAAACGCTCCGCTGCGCTCATTAGCTCTTTTAAGTAGAACCAAGTAAACGCGGCCGAAAGCATTCGAAGAATGCGCCGCCGAAAAGGTTAATTGCCATGTGGAAAATTGCAATTTGCATTTCCATATTGGCCCACACGAGTGGCACTTGACAACCCGAAATCACAACATGTCAGCCAATTAAAGAGTCGCTGAAATGCTGCCGCCTGAACTGCACTTATACCCGTAACGAGTCGGACTGCCAACAAGTCGGCAGCCGCAACCTCACAGATACATATTGATTAGCGAACTCGCTTGATTTTCCATTTCGATTTGCCAGCGTGTGAGTGGCGAAACTCGTTCCCTGCTCGGTTCCAATCAATGGGGCACATTGTTATTATTTATGTATCTGTTACTCATGGCAGCCGCGCATTAACAACAAGCGGGTATCTGTTATGCAAATTGCAGCAAGTGGAGGCCCAGAACAAATTGATTGCAGCGGCCGGGCGCAGCTGTGGGAGGCGCGGGGCAGTAATGAAGAACATGAACTTCGCCTGGAAGAGACATGAATGAAATGGGTGCAGACACATTTGCACACCACACAAAAGACGCACTCTGAGATGGCCCCCAGCATACTCGTATGTATCGCTGCATCCCTGTCTGGTTTTGCCATTTTCCTTGAGTTTTCATGCATCGTCGAGATTTAATTACTTTCTTAATCATATTCGGTTGAGGGCAATGTAAAAGGCAGCCATCTATACCACCATGTATGTGTATCTTTGGATATAATTATACTCCTGCTGCTCCATCAGAGACAATAGCTACTGTTGAAAGTTGGGTTCCATTTTCTCGAGAAGCCTTCGTGTTTTTGTGCGATGTTGGGCCAAAATTAAACAGCCGGACCGCCATTAGGCCGGTCACTTTATCGGGGCAGAGAACACAACTCAATTTTCGACATAAAATGTCTTTATTAGAAGCTAGGCGTGTGTTGGACTTTTATAATTGCCCCAAACTTAGAATCGCTATTAAAAAACGTTGTTGCAGGTGCCAAGCACCGCAAATGCCAATAATGGAAGGTAATCTGCAGGGAAGCATCGGAAACAGGCGCTGATTAAAGTCCAGTAAAAATAAAAACAGCAGCAGCACCAGCAGCAGCAGCGAAGGCAACAGCAACATCATGTTAACAATTATGCAAATTTCGAGTGCATGTTGCTCATGAAGCGGCGCGGGGGGAGCCTTTGGGGAGTGGCAGGGAGTCGAGCTGATTGCATACAATCACGTCAAGTTGTTACTGGGGCCACCATTTTAAAATGTAAAGAAAAAACGCCAGCTCAAAACGCCATCTTCGCCGAGAGAACGATCCGAATTCTGCGAAACACTTTTCGCAATGAGGGCTCCTCTTCAGCAAAAACCAAACAAGAATAATAAAGAGCTTCTGGCATCAAGTATCCGCCAGGGCCCAGTGTGTCTGCATGTTTAGTTAATATCGCATGCAGTCTTGTGAAGTTGTTTGGCATTCGAAAATCATTCTCTAATTGACAAGACCAAAGCTGGCAGGGCTCCAAGCAGATCATCAAAAGATGCAGCCAGCAGATACACAGATCCTACCTGATGCCCGATGACTGGCAGACGGCACTTTCGAAATGTCAAATGCCTATTTATTAGACCTGCCGCCCGTCCCTCCCACCTCTTCCTATACAAATAGACAATTTGTTGTTCATTTTTTCAGCTCGGCGAATATGCATATATTTTGTGTACATATGTATATATTTTATTCAAGCGCACCCGCCACAATTGCGCGCCGCTCCCTAATTAGGGGAATTTGCGGGGTACTTATTTTTTTTAGCTTCGAAAGCATAACCTCAGCGCTGTCTAATTGCACCAAAATATGCTCAAGTTTGCATGTATATTAAATTACCATAAATTGCATATAATTCGAATAATTACCGAATATCGTGTCAAAAATGGTACCTGAACGAAGGCACTAAAAACAGAAGCCGGTTCGGAAACAGAGGTTGCGGGAAAAACATTCGAGCACTGCTCAAATTCTATTTTCCAGATCTAAATTGCAAATATCTAGGGTTTTGTTTCCTTGGCGATCGTGCCGTTCAACCTGAAGGCTTCGGCCAGTCGATGGCGCAGATGCCAGGATGTTACACAAAATTAATAGTTCGCAAACGAGTTGAATGCCAGATACAAGATACGCGACGGCCGCTCCAAGGCACCAGAATGTGGCTCTGTGCACTTGAAAAAACGATACAATTTTAGACTTAAATATACGGTATTCTAGAAGTTTTATTTGTTGAAAATTTGCATTTACACTCCAGTTTGCCTTCGAGCTACCATCGAAGAGTTCCTTGTTTCTTCTTTGTTTTTCCGAGTGTCGCAGAGACTGGAACTGGGGTTGGGTTCTCGGTCCCGGGAACGGTCCTCGTCGGGCTCTGGGGTGTCGCTGTCTGCGGTGGACCTGCTGTTGCAGCTTCAGCTCCAGCTCCTGCCGCCATGCTGCATTTTGGCTTCTTGCCCCCGCCCCATGAAAGAAATCCGCAGACAGGCGGCGGCAGAGATGGAGGACCCGAGTCGAGGAGGAAAACGCGCCCGGCATTGGCTGCCCAATTACATTTTCATTAACTTGGAACACGACTTTTCAAATAGCTACGTTTAATCATAATGATTGTTATTATTTATATTTTTCGGTGCTCTTCGAGGCGAAGTTCTAAGGTCCCCCGAAAATGATTTTTATAATGCCCTGTCCGCCGCGCGAGGTGAATGCAAAATGCCGAGGCATCATCGCAAGGTGCTGAAAGTGCAGTAGAACATAAATTTAATTCACTGCTCCGCCAGCTCCGCCAGATCCGCCAGCTCCGAGATGACGACGCTGATGGTTTTGTGGCCGAGGCCCAAGCCGGGGCCTATTATTAGCCAACTCTGGGGTGTTGTGGCCTGCTAATGGGAGCCTGAGAAAACAGAAGTGCCTGCCGAACTGTTTCGCACCAAGCGTGACTTTTTGGCACACGAAACGCACAATAACTTTTGCTCGGCGATTGTTCTTAATGAATCCGGCGTCCCATTCATTGCCGGGGGATGCTAAACGAACGCGTCACTCTGCTTGAATTGAAATTCATGCGGCATAGGGGCTCTGGGACGGGCCAGAGCGTTTTCCTAATAATTGAAATTAGCTGCTCATTAGCCGACTAGACTCGCCGCCCAGCTATCGCTATCTGAGTCCCCTGAAATAATCTCGCCGGTTTGTAGGTCAACTCTAGTGCGCTGCACATAACCCATAAACAGATATACTATTGTACTTACGGTGTCTGCCTTAAAAATATCACTCATCGTATGGCCCAAATCAGCCGGTGAAGAAAACGCTTTTAAAGCGTCTTCGACTCGACAAAAAGATGAATGATGGGCAAAAGAGCCCGTTGTTTATGAAACGCTCTGGCCGGGCCATTGATGCCTTCAAGTGGCAGTCGGTCGGGCACATTTTGGCCAAAGTTAATAAAGCGAGCAGAACGCTGCACTGACAATGGGGCCACAGCAGTATTTGGAAGAGCCAACAATGGCGCCACTAATGACTGATGATGTGCCAGCGCTGATAGATGCAAGCGGCCAGCGCAGCGCCCGCAGATACAGATACTCGTACTGATGCGGCAACGGATGCTGCCGCAGAACGCATATTCGTATCGCCCAGGAGGAAGAGCCATTTCACTTTGGGGCGACGACAATCTAATGCACTTGCAGTGCAGCCGGGGAGTAAACAATTGCTGCTCCATTGTTTAGAGAGCTTATGCTCGCGTATCTGACGGATGCGCGCTGGCTACTTGCACTGCGTTGCGATGCGTTGCGATGCGAATTCGATGCCGAATCCGAATCGAGAGCGGATGGGGAAGAGCAGAAAATTAAATTGCGAATCAAGCAAAGTAATTGCGATTTGAATGGTGAAAAAGTGCGAGCCATAAATTCAACCAAGTGTCACGGCAGCGCTGCAATGCGAATTTATCAAATTCAGTCGCAAATTGGCGCACATCTGCAGATTGCCTCGGATCCCCGGCTCCAGCTCCGGCTACGGCTCCAGCTTCCACTTCTCACCCAGTTACCGATTTCCCCTTTTTCCCTGGCACGGCTCGGATTCGCCGAGATACGCATAGAATATTAATCTCTCTGCGCATTAACTTAAATGAAATGACGCAACGGCGATAAGCTCGCTGGCCACAGTGGGATGCAAGCGGAGTTGCAAGAGATTCATACATAAAACTTATATAACTTAAAGCATATGCAATTTATGTTATAAAAAAAATTAAATGGTTTGGGAAACTTGCGTACAATCTTGTATAAACGATAACCAAGTGAAAGTCCCTGTGTTTTAAATCACCCCACTGTCCCTTGACTTAACCCGACTAGCAACAGGCCCAGGACAAAGTGGAGCATGGTCTCTCGACCGCAGACCTTGGAGCCGGGCGGCAAACAAAACCGAACACCAAACTTAAACGAAAACCATCACAAATCGCATACAATTCCAGATGAAATTGTGAATTATTAATGCAGGCGGCAAAACTATTTGGCTGAGTAGACAAACCCACAAGGCAACCAGGGCTGGCAGACCGCCTCACCCTCGTCTTCTCACCTCATCATGGATTTTGCCCAGCTCGGGCGGTGGAACGTGTCTGGAACGCCGCCTCCTCCATGAAAATTGAGTTACACGCGTGGTCGGTCGGTCGGTGTGTGTATCTGGCAGATACATATGTATCTGCTGTCTGCGAATACGTGCAGCACTGGCTTACATTTTGCAGATTAAAACCAAGCTGCCCGGTGTGCCACCTGAAGCCAATTCGATTTAAATGTCTGGCACTTCCACATCGCTTTTCCTGGCCATATTTCGTAGCACGCCGGCACACTGGGGCTTTCTTCCTGTTTACGGCGGCTAAAATCGCCCGGGTTCAGGGGTCAGCTGCAGGTCTTCCCCATGGCCGTGTGTGTATTTGCCGTCTCCCTTTGGCTGTGACAGCCCGATTGCAATGGCAACAATTGCAATTTGTTGGCAACGTTCTGCCCTTGGGCCCAGGACAACTTCAACTTTGGCTGGGGCCTGATTTACTTTCCATTCGCAGCGAAGTGCATGCAGAAAAACCGAAAGAGGTTTTTTGGTGTGGAATATTTCCTTGTTGGCCAAATATTTCTTTCACGCTTTCCCATTTTTTTTGCCGTGCAGTCAGAGATACAGATACATTTACTGCACTTCGCGCTTCATTAAAAGGCAGGCGGCAACTTCCCTGCTCCCAGGCCCCCTCCGATCTCCAGCCCCAGCTCCAGCTCCTTCTGCGGCTCCATTTTCGGTTTGAGCCTCACAGCAAGTCGCTCCCCACTGACGACAGCAAATTTGCACATTGCTCGGCGGCAGCGTTCGGGGGCTGGGAGTCGAAATTAAAAGATTTTTAAAGACACCTTTGTAGCAAGTTTTGAAAACTTGTTCCGCGCCCTGACTTCACCATCACCATCGTTCCCATCTTCATCACCTCAGCCTCAGCCTCCGTAGCTGGCTTTTAATTTTATTTTATTTTGCTCGCTGTTTGTATGGATATTTTTCTCGTGTTCACATCTCCTCTGACATGTTGCCGGGGCGGCCATGTTGGATACTTTTGTTTTCTAAAAACGAAGCTTGCAAATACATCTTTTTTATTATTTCTCAAAGGCAAATTTCGGGTTAATTTGGCCAGCCCGACTGTGTATTTTTATTTCCATTTAATTAACGATGTCGCAACGTTTTCTACAACTCAGGTTTTGGACGGGTGGGCTCAAACCGGTAGACGCGTATGTGCTCATATTCAAGCGTACGTCCGATGAATGGCAAATCTTTTCAGTTTCAGGAATAGATGTATTTATTGAGGAATTGTACAGCTCTATTAGCCGCAATTTAAATATTGCTTTCAGCGTGATTAATGGCCTTCAAGTAGAGCAGCTAATGGCCGATGTTGACTCTACATTGCAGAGCATTTAATCGCGGCCTCGTTGACCTGGGTTAACTTAAATGCATTCATTCTGTGTCAGCCCCGTTTGGCTGGATTAGCTGTTATGCAACAGCCCACCACCAACCAATCAGATAACTCCATATCGAGGCATCATCAAAATCGCATCAACTAGAAAATTAATAGTGCCGATGGGCGGGGAGCCTTGCATTCAAATGCAAATTGCTGTCAGCCATCTGATGGATCGCAAATGAATTGCCCAGCCTCGGCTGCGTAAGAAATATGAAAGATAATTGAACCTAACGCCATTGACAGTAGCGCACGTCCCCGTTCGTCCCGCTCGGCCCGTTCTTTGCATTAATAAAGAATTCATCACAATTACAACAATTGCCACAGGATGCAATTTACAAAGGAAATTATTAATGGAAAGTCAATGAGTGCGACGAGAGTAAATCAAAATCGCGAAAAAAATTCTTCAACGTGCCCGTGATTGATTGCTGATTCTGACTGGATGGCGGGATGGCTGGATGGCAGGTTGGAGGATGGAGGCTGGGGTCCGGACCGAGACCGAGACCAGGTCCTGTGGTCATCATCAGCGCCAGTCAAAGACCCCGAGCAGTTAATCATGGGGCCCGGGGAAAATGAGCGAGAACTCCAGAAGCCAGACAACGACAATGCCGCATTTTGTAGCGCGTTCATTCAACTGCAGACGACAGGACACTCATTAAAAATGGGTGCAACGGTGCCGGGCTCGGGTACTGGGTACCGGGAAGCGGGAAGGGGTTGTGGTCGCTTTTTGCGGTCTTTACACGGGGAAAAGAGCAGCAGGCTGGCCGCCGAAAAACAGGTTTCCAGCCCAGACCGACTAATTTATGTGCGCATGCGCGACGCTCGCTCCCTACTCGGGAGCCCCATAATTAACTGAGGTAGTCATTTTGGATTCGAACATGAACGCACAGCTATGTATGCTCGCTCGGCAGATACTCGAATATACATATATAAGTTTGTTTGTGCGCGCATACACAGCATCGCGGCAAGAGAGAACTCTTTAAATCAGAGATAAACGATAATTATCTGAGCGAAAATGCGCACATAAATAATTTGCAAGAAGTCACATTAAAATTGTATCTAAAAGATACGCCTGGCCAGATAAGCGCATCTGACCGCTGCCTGCCTGCTCTGTAACTCTTCCCTCGGTTTCCATTTGGGGACCCTGGGAGCCTGCGATGCGCCATTAAAAATTAAAAGCTCATTAATTATGCAGATAATTCATTTATTATATTTTCAACACAATACCAACGACCACGGCAGCTACAAGCGGCATAATTTGTTACCCGGCTCATTATGCCACTGCGAGGATTGAAGGATGAAGTGGGTTTTAGCGGAGCTGGGACAGAGCTCAAACTGAAAACAATTACGCTTAACTCTAGAGCGTGGAAAGCCCTCTAAGGGTTGATTGTCTATGGGGCGGGGGCGTGGAAAGGTGACTGGAGTTGGACGGGGGCGTCACGTGTCTCCTGGGGGCGTTTGCTCAACTTAATCCCCGAAAAGCACTTAAAACCTGGGCGCCCAATCAACAGGTTGATTTCGATGGCTGGCCGAGGGAGCTTAATTGGTCTGATTGGTTGAATTAAAGGGGAGTTGCACAGGCAAAGGTTTGGTTTATAGAGTGATTAAGCAACTCAGTGATTAAAACCGAAACTGAGAAATGTTTTAATTAAGCATTCAATTGGGTAAATGCTTAAAAACTGAAATTATTACAACTTAAAGGTATTTCAAACCATTGAAAGTTTTGGGAGAAATTCCACAGTTTGTGTATGTAAGCCCTATTCTTTTGCCTTGCCAACCGGAAGCCATATGGCACTCCGTCTGGCCAGGGGTCCACAAGGCCCCGCAGCCTGCTCTCTAACACCTTCGGGGCTGGGACCGCTCAATTTGCCAGCGTACCGCATCAGCTGTTGCCGCAAGTCGGGAATTAGAGCTTTGTGCCCCATGATGTCATTTCACTCGAGTGCCTCCGAGCCGGTGAAGAAAACGGCAAAAGAGCCCCCAAGAAAGCGCTGGGCATTGTGTTGGCTGTCGGACAGACGAAACTGAATGTGTTCGTGTTGACAAGAAACACGGAATATAAATTGAAAAATGCTTTAAAGCGAAATAATCAATTTACTTCTTGACATAATTTCCATTTTTCACGAAACCAAGCCAGAGGCAGCCACGCGAATGCCCAAAAAACCAGGCAGGGAGGGGGTGGACGAAGTGCTACAAGGTCTGAGTTGGGAGGGGTCTTGGGGCAAGGCCACGCACAATTCGCACCACAAAACAAAAAACAGAAAACATAAAAAGTTTGTGGAGTCCCAGAAATTGGCTGCATCCCGTTTCTTGGAGTGTTTTTAATATTCCTGCCATCTGACCACCATCCTGCGACTGCATCGCTTCCTTTATTTGAATCGTGATTAATGATCAAGCTCGACGCGCGAATTCCCATCCCTTATCCCTTATCCATTGGGTTGCTTGGCGCGGGGATGTGTGTGACAAATTCTCCCAGACAGTGGCGGTAGACAGTAGTTGTGACTACGATTTAATAGCGCTTTAATGGTCTGCGGACATCGATGGACCCCAAAACACCTGTTGTCCGCAAGAGCGCGTGTTGGGCAGTGACCAGGGGCCTGTGCGGGTGGGGGCCACGGTAACACTTTCATTATCACAAATGTCACATCATTTGTCGCATGCCCCTAAAATAACACGCACCGCACACTCGCTCGCAGAAGACTTGAACCCGGACAGCATCATTTATCACCTAAGGAATGCAGCAGCGCACAGCGACCAACAGAGAGCGAGAGGGAGAGGTGTATCGAAACGGATAGAGAGGGCGATACACGTTCAGATAGCACTGCGACCGCATATTTGATTAATTTTCTTTTTCCGAAAGAAATTAACCCGCGCGGCACATGTCCCCAGCCGACCCCTGCGGCGGCCCTTTTGACTCCTCCAACCCGAGTCCCAAATCCAAGATCCCAGATCCCATCCCATCCTATATATCCCGCCCAAGATTTATCTGTTCCAGTGGACCTCAAGCGTGGCACCTCTCGCTCTCGGTCTGATTTATTTCTGGAAACTTATTTGAGGGAATTTCTGTTTTCAGAGAGCCGCAAAACTGCTCGACATTCCAGTTCAGTTCCCGATCAGTTGATACATTTAATTAGTTTAGTTCGGCTTGCGACAAAATATCTTTCGCTCCCCATGACTGATGATCTGTAGCTGGAATTTTGACATTGATAATGGCTTTCGGTTAAACGACTCATTAGCCAGCGGCCACTGGGTAGCCATCGGAAGTGCGTTGATTTATGGACTCCGCGCTTGGCATCAACCTGACTCATGCCTGTTGCAATTCCCTGTAAAAAGTGCAACAAGTTCAAAGTTGTTTTTGCCCGATAAGATCAAAACTCGGGCCGCCAGATGATCGTGCGCCCCTTGCTGCCATCCCAGGTGCTGGGATCTCGCCGTGGAGATGGAGCGGAGTCCCTGGTGCCGCACACGTTGCTGATTACGATGACGATGTTCAAGTCGTTGTTGGGTTTCCACTTTTTTTCTTTTTTTTATTTTCGCCTGACCAGACGCCGGACCGTTGACAAATGACCACTACAAGTGTTTGTGACAAGCCGCAAGTATCTTTTTGTCGCGGCTTTTTCTATTTGCGCCGCGGCACACAGAAAACAATTAAACTTCGGCTCGAGATAGCAGTGGCTGACCTAGGCCAAGGGTTTTCGACTTAACTTTGAACCTGCCAGCGATCGAGGCAAGTCGCCGGGTATGCTAATCGCGTGTCAATCACAAGCCGATCGTGGAGTATGCAAACGGATAGGCCGCAACATCGAAGGGAACATCCCGACCGGACAATGGCAATTTGAATTGCAGAATCGATCCGACTGACACGGCGATCGGGGAGCCCTGAGCTCCGAGCTCGGGTCGTCACTTAATAAATTCGGAAACAGATTTTTGCATGCAGGCCGCACTGGGATGGATGCACCAAAAAATTTCAAATTTCAACTGATATGTTAAGCGGCTGTCAGCCACTGCTCTCTTAGCCGAGCACACTTGACGTCATCGTACGCGAAATGCAAATGAAATGGCCAACAATATAGGGGCTTTCCTTTCCTCTGGCACATTTTTGTATACCCTTTTAAAATTTTAAATAAGCAACTTTTAAGATTTCATTAGAAATTTAAGCTCTAGGAGTATTGCAAGTTGTTTTATGTTGTATAAATTCAATTGAAAAACTTAGTAACCTTTTAAAAAGTGTATAACAAAAGAAGCCACCAAACAAGCAAACAAAAGTCGCACACTCTTCATTCTTGGGGCGTTCTGTCTCGAAAATATGTGTACATGCAAAATCCAATATGTCTATATAGTATTTCACAAATGCCCAGACACAGTCGCAGTCGCAGGCACAGCCACAGCCCAGACAAAGATACAGGCCCAGCGAGCACTGGCACCGCATCCGAAACCATCGCATCCCGTCCCATTGAGGTGGCAGGGAAATGGGAACAAACTTGTAAAACGCTTCGAATGTTCGCTCATTGGCGCTGTCAAGAGCCGTCCGATCCCCGCGACCCATCGCCCGTTGCCCGCCTCCTCCCCCCCGGGCAAGTGATATAAGCACAAGTGATATGACATGCCAGGTGCCGTGGGATGAGACTGGTGCTGATGCTGATGCTGATGCCGATGCTTATGCTGATGCTCTGCCCTGTCAGCTCATTGGGGCTTTCGCTCTGCTTCTTTGGCGCATGTAGTTAACCGAAAACCAAAAAAAGACACTCTGAGGCAGAAGGGCTAACAGAGACCGCAGCGTTGACACTTGGCAGAGGCCTCAACGGGTTGCGGATGTGTGCTGATCTTTAGTCGGAAATCAAACTGAAAACCGAGTGGGAATTAGCCGACGATGATAGCAGGCTAAAGAGGCAGATCTCCCTCTCGAATGATGGGGACGATTTAGATATAATAAGCACATATTTAAGATACAAATTCGCCATAGAGCGGGCCTAGATTTCTGCAATTAAGCAGAATAATACGAGTATATTAAAGAATAATACCAGGCGAAGTGGCAAACTCAACTCTCACCAGCTCGTATCCCAAAGATACATTTCGCAATGCTGTTGCTTCTGCTGCTCTCTCCTCCGCGTCCCCTTGAGTGGTGTAAACAAATTGCAACATATGACAGCGGCATTTGACAATTGTAAATGGTCGATGGCACTGCAAGTGCTCGGCTTGTCTTTTGTTGTCTCCTCGCCAGAAGCAGGCACTCACTTGATTTGCCGGCAAAAAACACACACTATGTATCTTAGCCGCGTCTGCGAGCCAAGGGAAGAAACTTAGCCGCAAGAAATATCGATTTGGTCAGGGCCCGGGCAAGGTCATGATCCGGGCTTATCAAATAGTAACGACTCTCGAGAATGTCTGCACATCATACATCAGCCTGACCCTTTGCTACCTGTCTGCCAAGTTTGCGGAAAGTTTTTCCCAGGGCATCCCGCTCTAATGGCAAACTAGAAATATTAGTTGCAGTATCAAATTTGATGGCCGACTGACAATGGCCAAGCTGCAGTGGAGCAAAACGAAATGGGTCAAGAGCCTGGATTAGTGCAATTCAATTTGTTGCCACAACAGTTGGCTCACCTCGCCCTTCCCCTCCCCAGCGCTGGCTCCGATCCGCATGACTGATGAAGCCGATGGCCGTTGTCTGGTTACTGTCTGCCCGCTGTTTAGTTGGTCATTAGTCTGAGCCCATTCAGGATGGCAGCCAGCCAGGGCGGTGCAGGAGCTTTTGATGTTAGCGCTTCCTCGCACACGCCCGCTCGCTTAAATGCGCTTTAATTAAGTGAGCGGTAATTAATTTCAACTTTAATCAGAAATTCCATTTAGATTTTGGCCGCTGATTGATGTGACCTGACATCTTCCGCCAACGTCACGTCGCAGACTTTTTAAAACCAAACCGCGAGGGCAACAACAGCAAGCGGAAAACTTTCGGAAGCGTGTGTGGGCAGGCAAGGGAAATCCAAAAGATACACTCATGTATCTCTCGGGCCAACTAAATTTTAAAGCAGAAACAGAGAAGTTTAATGCCTAGTCAAGGGCAAACCTGCCAACTATTTTAAAGCTACTCAAATTTAAAGAAGCCTTTCGAAATCGGCTCACAAATATACAAAGACAAGGTTAGTCTTCAATAGGAAAGCCTGCAATCAATCATAGTTCGAGTGATAATTATTGTTTATTTATTACAACCTGGTAAAACGAGTGGCGCGCAAATGCAGGCAAACTAATTCCCCGTTTAGCAAATGGGCCATGACCCATATAGAGTCAGTGGAACATGAATGGCATCGGGCGGACCAACATTTCCCCAAAAATAGAGAGGGACGCACACAAGTCAGCGGTTGCCGTCTATCACATTGACTGACTGCCACACATTTTGTAGATATAAATACTGTAGATGTAGATCCAATATCTATTGCCGTGCGGCCTCAACTCGTTGGCTTGTATCGTATGGCATCGTATTGTTTCGTATTGGAACGCCGAAAACAAAGCGGGCGGGCCAATTGAGTTGGCCGTAATAACACGCCATGGTAAATGGCTTTTAAAAGTCTACTTTGCCACAGCACGCCCCCTCATTACGAACGACGCGTTTCGAACGCCCTCGTGAAAAAGCCAAGAAACTGGGGAAAAGTTTTCGGGGGCGACTCGCAAGGAACGGGAAATTGTCATTATCTACCACGAATGCAAAGATACAAAAAACCTGGGTGCGCGGCAGGGCGAGGATAGTTTTTGGCAAGCGACAAACATCTGTCGGGGCTATTCCTTTGCCAGGAGTTTTCTGCCAAAATGTACAATGCAAAGCAAAGTTTTGGGCTTTTTCGGGTACCCACCAAATGGCAGTTTGACACGTAATATTTATGAAATGCGCAACGTTGCAGAAAATCACAAAATAAATGAGAAAATTAACTGCCTTGGAGCGGTGAAAAAAGAACGGTTAGAGTGCCTCCAGGTGCCGCAGTTTGTCCACTTGAACGTTTGAGGTTTGCTTGAGAACGCCTTTGAATATTGGAGTTTCAGAAAGCACTGGTATTGATGGTGACAAGATAGCTCGTAAACGTTTATCCCCCCGAAGAATATTTAACATTTTGAATCCTTAATGCAACAAGGGAACTTATCAATGTCCTTCGTGTGTTTCAGGTACTGTGAATGCCAATGGCGAGACGAAACGACAACGGACCTCATACACCCGCTACCAGACGCTGGAGCTGGAGAAGGAGTTCCACTTCAACCGCTACCTGACCCGCCGCCGCAGGATCGAGATCGCCCACGCGCTGTGCCTCACGGAGCGGCAGATCAAGATCTGGTTCCAGAACCGGCGCATGAAGTGGAAGAAGGAGCACAAAATGGCCTCGATGAACATCGTGCCCTACCACATGGGTCCCTACGGACACCCGTACCACCAGTTCGATATCCATCCGTCACAGTTCGCGCACCTGAGCGCATAGGACGCGTGGCACTTTTCGGGTACTGGTTAGAGACTCAATCAGTTGTATCAGGAACCATATCAGACGGCGGCGGCGGCCTCGGCGGCCAGCGGCTACCAGTCGCAGGACGGCGGTGCGGGGGTGGGTGGTGCAGGTCCTGGGGCAGGACTCGGCGTGGGCGTAGGTGTGCCCAACGGAGGCGGCAGCAGCAACGGCACCGGCAGCGGTCCCAACTCCCTGTTCGCCTCCGCCGCCGGCAGCGCACAGGCCCAGCCCGACTGCATCAAGTATCCGCAGGAGTTCTGATCTCAGGTTATCATCAGGCAGCAGCAGCAGCAACAGCAGCAGGAGCAGCAGCGAAATAATCCTGCGGGGCTGCACTCTCAGGATCAGCGACTCGAGCAGCTGCTGGAGTCGGACTGTGAGCCCGACCCGGAGCTGCCGATGGAGTTCAAGGCGGACATTGTCGGCTGCAACTTGTTCTGCTGCTGAGCCTGTCCGCCCGCCTGCCACGCCTACCGCCTACCGCCTGCCGCCCATCGCCTCCCGCCTGCCGCCGCCCGTCGATCAACCAACATCCAGTGATGTTTCTTGTTTGCAACTGATTCGTGTTAAGCTAAGAAACGAGCTGTTTTCCTACGGCCCGTTTGGGTTCATGATACTGGGGGCAGGACCACGGGCAATCGCTACCTTTCCCGGTCCCGCAATGAGCTTGGCTCTCAACCATCTGGGGGTCACAGGGATACCCTGCCACAGGGGGAGTGAGCGCCACAAATCGGGGCTTTTTCGTGTCAAAATGGTCTGGATCCGGGAAATACCAGCAACCAGACGTCGAAGTGATATTTCAAGCATATCAAAACGTTCTCGTATTAATATTCAATGTTGATATGATTTTGATCGGATTCACTGAGTTTTGATGGGAAAATGACTCGCAAATGATTGAAACACACGATGTTATGGTGCCACTTCCATTACTAGCGAATCCTGCGAATGCCCGCGGACCCCTTCAGTATGATGAACCTCTTTCTCTAAGCAGTATTCGAAAAGCTGTTAGTTAGTAAGCCTAGCATAATTTTAGCCCTAAGCTGCACAAATGAACAGACGAATTGTCGAGTTGAACAAAACTAATATCTGCAATAATTTCAAAGTGATTTCTAATTAACATTAGTTCTTCGTTTAATCCACCACCTAGATCCCCACCCCAGCACCCTCCAGGGAGTCCTCAAGAGTGTACTTAATTCCTAGATAGTAGAGATCCTAACTCTAGTTACCCGCATAAGGCTTTGTTTAGTTTGTAAATAGCAGTGCGCCCCGGTCCGGTCCGGGGGTCGCGTTTTTATGTTTGTGTTTCGTTTGGAGAGAAATTTTCAAAAACTATCTGTAGCTGTTCAATTTATTTTGTGTGTTTGCGTTTGTGTTGTTGAAAGTGCTCTAGCAGCTTGGAAAATGCTTTACTTATTTGTATCGAAACCAATCGTTTTTTATTACCACTGAAGAACAAATTCGGAAGATAAACAGGAAGTAAAATATTATTGATGTCAAATTTAGCATAGAACTTGCTAATCAATTAATCAGAATTTTCTTTGGAGCCGCAAATGTCCCTTCCACATTATTTATTCAAAGGCCTCTCAACAATGTCTGTACATTTTACATCGGAAGTTAATCGATATAGTAAGCCAACGAAATTTGATTAAAGCGAGAATTGTTAAAGCCTAAAGCTAAAGGAAACCCATAACCGTAATGTAAAGTAATTATTTATGCTGTACTTTTCGCTAAGCTAAGGTTAGTGCATTCTAGAACTATCGGTAGTCTATGTGAACCTAGCTAGTAAGCTTAAATTATGTATATCGAATTAGCAAGACAAATTTTAGTGAAAGCAAAACAAAACAAAACAAAACAAGTGAAAACAAATCGGATTAAGAGAGGGCAACGGAAAAGGAACAAACCTATGAAAATGAGAGAATCAAACAAAAAATACCTAGCACAAATTAATTAATCGTTTTTTGTTTTCCCATTTTGTACATTTGTTCAGAGCGTCTTATACACGTTTTATGCATATTTTCGATTGTTTGTTCAATGCAATTTGTCAGAACCCCAATGAAATGATTTTTCCGCTCGATCGTAATGCAATACACCATTTGTAGTTTTGGGTTAAGGGGGCACTCGCTGTCAGCCAGGGCACAGTGGGCGCAAAAAGTTTAACTGCATTCCATGTATAAATAAAATTACGCAACTAATTTTTAATGAAATTCGCATGTACGTACTACCTTAATCTGGGTTCAATTGCAATGGCAATGTTTATAAACGAAAATGGAATCAAAATT